>OY720431.1:94311464-94621201 GCA_963082735.1 Pocota personata
GTTCTTGTTGTTGTTCTTGTTGTTGTTGTTGTTGTTGTTGTTGTTCTTGTTGTTGTTGTTGTTGTTGTTGTTGTTGTTGTTGTTGTTGTTCTTGTTGTTGTTGTTGTTGTTGTTGTTGTTCTTGTTGTTGTTGTTGTTGTTGTTGTTGTTGTTGTTGTTCTTGTTGTTGTTGTTGTTCTTGTTGTTGTTGTTGTTGTTGTTGTTGTTGTTGTTGTTGTTGTTGTTGTTGTTGTTGTTGTTGTTGTTGTTGTTGTTGTTGTTGTTGTTGTTGTTGTTGTTGTTGTTGTTGTTGTTGTTGTTGTTGTTGTTGTTGTTGTTGTTGTTGTTGTTGTTGTTGTTGTTGTTGTTGTTGTTGTTGTTGTTGTTGTTGTTGTTGTTGTTGTTGTTGTTGTTGTTGTTGTTGTTGTTGTTGTTGTTGTTGTTGTTGTTGTTGTTGTTGTTGTTGTTGTTGTTGTTGTTGTTGTTGTTGTTGTTGTTGTTGTTGTTGTTGTTGTTGTTGTTGTTGTTGTTGTTGTTGTTGTTGTTGTTGTTGTTGTTGTTGTTGTTGTTGTTGTTGTTGTTGTTGTTGTTGTTGTTGTTGTTGTTGTTGTTGTTGTTGTTGTTGCTGTTGTTGTTGTTGTTGTTGTTGTTGTTGTTGTTGTTGTTGTTGTTGTTGTTGTTGTTGCTGTTGTTGTTGTTGTTGTTGTTGTTGTTGTTGTTGTTGTTGTTGTTGTTGTTGTTGTTGTTGTTGTTGTTGTTGTTGTTGTTGTTGTTGTTGTTGTTGTTGTTGTTGTTGTTGTTGTTGTTGTTGTTGTTGTTGTTGTTGTTGTTGTTGTTGTTGTTGTTGTTGTTGTTGTTGTTGTTGTTGTTGTTGTTGTTGTTGTTGTTGTTGTTGTTGTTGTTGTTGTTGTTGTTGTTGTTGTTGTTGTTGTTGTTGTTGTTGTTGTTGTTGTTGTTGTTGTTGTTGTTGTTGTTGTTGTTGTTGTTGTTGTTGTTGTTGTTGTTGTTGTTGTTGTTGTTGTTGTTGTTGTTGTTGTTGTTGTTGTTGTTGTTGTTGTTGTTGTTGTTGTTGTTGTTGTTGTTGTTGTTGTTGTTGTTGTTGTTGTTGTTGTTGTTGTTGTTGTTGTTGTTGTTGTTGTTGTTGTTGTTGTTGTTGTTGTTGTTGTTGTTGTTGTTGTTGTTGTTGTTGTTGTTGTTGTTGTTGTTGTTGTTGTTGTTGTTGTTGTTGTTGTTGTTGTTGTTGTTGTTGTTGTTGTTGTTGTTGTTGTTGTTGTTGTTGTTGTTGTTGTTGTTGTTGTTGTTGTTGTTGTTGTTGTTGTTGTTGTTGTTGTTGTTGTTGTTGTTGTTGTTGTTGTTGTTGTTGTTGTTGTTGTTGTTGTTGTTGTTGTTGTTGTTGTTGTTGTTGTTGTTGTTGTTGTTGTTGTTGTTGTTGTTGTTGTTGTTGTTGTTGTTGTTGTTGTTGTTGTTGTTGTTGTTGTTGTTGTTGTTGTTGTTGTTGTTGTTGTTGTTGTTGTTGTTGTTGTTGTTGTTGTTGTTGTTGTTGTTGTTGTTGTTGTTGTTGTTGTTGTTGTTGTTGTTGTTGTTGTTGTTGTTGTTGTTGTTGTTGTTGTTGTTGTTGTTGTTGTTGTTGTTGTTGTTGTTGTTGTTGTTGTTGTTGTTGTTGTTGTTGTTGTTTTTATTTATTGAAGCTTAGTACAAGCCTTAACTTAGAAAATAACTTAACCTAAATTTACCTTAACCTATTTGTTTTTTGTTTTTTTTTTGCTTATTGACCGGGCCCTACGGCCCACACAATTATCTTAAACTAAAACTTAAAACTAACATTTAAGGGAAGGGAAGTATGGGGAGTTGTTAAGAGGAGGTATAGAGAGAATTTCTAATAGAAGATATACTGGAATGAAAGTCAAGTGTGTTCTGTGCATTGTTTGCCAGACGCAACATTCTGGAGATAGGTTCGAAATGACCGTAGTTGGTGCGGTGGAGAGGGAGACGAAAGAGCGGTACGGATCTAAGGTTGCGTGGGTTAGTCTGAAGTGAAATCATTTCCAGTAGTGCGGGAGAATCGATCGTGCCAGTTAATAATTGGTGTACGAAGAGTATGTCAGCTACCTCGCGACGTTTTATAAGGGTATGCAAGTTAATTAATTTTAGCCGATTTTCGTAGGGGGGTAAGATATAGTTGTCGTCCCATGGGAGACCACGTAAGGCAAAACGGATAAACCTTCGCTGCACAGCTTCGATTCTAAGAGAGTGGGTGTCGTGAAATGGAGACCAAACTTGGCTGGCATATTCAAGGAGGGGTCTAACAAAGGTGATGTAAAGAGACTTTGTAACGTAAGGGTTCGAGAATTCTTTAGACCAGCGTTTTATGAAACCGAGAGAAGAATTGGCCTTGTGAATAATTTGATCAATGTGGGAACGGAAGTTTAGCTCCCTGTCACAAATAATACCCAGATCGCGTATAGAGGAGACTGCGGGAACAGGCTCGTTGCGAAAGTAATAGGTTCTGAGGGGTGGGGGAAGACGCTTACGAGAGAATGTTATGGATTGACATTTGCCGACGTTAAGTTCTAAGTAGTTTTTGTCACACCATGTGTAGAATGAATTAAGGTCGTTTTGAAGTAAGAGAGAATCAGTGGGGGTAGATATTGTCTTAATGATTTTCATGTCATCCGCGTAAATAGACAGATCTGAGTCTTTTATCAGTGGACCAAGGTGACTGCCTTGAGGAACACCCGAAGTGGCGTTAATGGGATCAGAGACTGAAAATCTAAAGAGAACCCTGTACTGGCGTTGCACTAGGTACGATCTCAACCATGAGATGAAGAAGGGGGGAAAACCGAAGGCTTTAAGTTTAAGGTAAATAGTTTGGTGACATATTTTATCAAACGCCTTGCTGTAGTCGGTCGTAATGACATCCACTTCCTTACCTTTCTCTAATGCTTGCAGTGTTTTAGAAACGAATTCGGTTAGGTTAGTCGTTGTGGACCTACCCTTTAAGAAACCGTGCTGTTGTGAAGAAAAGATGGATTTGCAGTGAAAATAAAGTGAGTCATAGACAATGCTTTCAAAAAGCTAGGTATAGAAGAGAGTTTGGCTATGGGTCGGTAGTTTGATATGTCATTTTTACTGCCTTTTTTATGGATGGGGAAAATAAAGGAGTCCTTCCATAATTTAGGGAAAACAGCTTGAGAGAGTGAGAGTCGAAAGAGAGTTGTAAGGGGCTGACATAAAACATTTACACATTTTTTTAGAAATATGGCGGGCCTGGGGAAAAATCATCCTTAATTTGATTGATCTTTTCACGTACCATATCAGTCCTTATGTCAACTGAGACAAGGGAGGTTTGTGGGCAGTTGTTAAGGTAGCTGAAATAGTCAAGATCCGGTTTGTAAACGTGGTCAGAATACGATTGACTGAAGAAGGTCGGAAAGAGGTTGGCGATTGCTTTAGGGTCAGCAGATGATGTATTGAATAATTTTAGAGTGGATGGGAAGCCATCGGACCTTTTTTTAACGTTTATAAATTGGTAAAAACGCCTAGGATCTGTGATTAGGCTTAATTGCATTCTGTCGAGGTATTCGACATAGAGGGATTCGCAGAGGATGGAAAAGCGGTAATAAGCTTGCTGGTAGAATGAAAAATCTGAGGCCGATCTGGATCTCAGGTAAGTTTTCCATAATTTGTTTCTAATACTGCGAAGAGTACGTAATTCATTATTATACCAATTAGGAGATGACGAGCAGTTTTTTCGCGGCAAATATGGCACAGATTGGAGAAGGCAGTCAAAGTTTGCTGTGTAACAGAATTCGAGAGCGATATCAATGGGAATGTTATTCTTTAGAAAGAGGTCGAAGTTTAAGTTATTGACTAGGTTATTAAGTTTAGCAAAGTCAGCTTTACGGAAGTTAAAAGAAAGAGAGTTTTCTAAATCAACGCTAATGTTGGCATGCTCATATGAAAAGGTAAGAGCGAGAGGGGGGTGATAATGGTTACTCGCGGTAACCAGGGAATTATAGGCATCGGATGCGAAAATGAGATCAAGCTGCCTACCGAGGTTGTTGGTGATACCACTAATCTGAAAAAGGCCAGAGTCGAAAAGACGATCAGTAAGGAGGGTTTCCTTTTCTGAAGAGGAATTAGTTGGTACGATGGATGATTCGTCCTCCGAAGGAGCCCATTGCAAAAAAGGAAGGTTAAAGTCGCCAACAATTATACAATCGTCGTCGGGATCTGCGGCATCAAACAGAGAGTCAACTGCATCAACAGCCAGCTGGTATGCTTGGGTGGGTTGAGAAGGGCGGATGTAACAGCAGATAATGTATACGCTTCGTTTGGATACAGTTATTTTAACACATACGAATTCGAATGAAGTGGCGTTCGAGATTTTAACGAGGGTTGCATCAAGACGATTATGAATGGCTAGTAGAACACCACGGGCGAAGGCGAGGTCGTCATTAATCTGGCCATCAGCGCGAAAGACTTCGAAATCGGAAGTGAATAATTCACAGTTCAGAAAATTGGGACAAAGGTTGGTTTCTGTTAGGGCAAAAATTTCGTAAGGAAGTGTTTGTGAGCTAAGATGCACCATCGAGGATTTGGTGCGAAGTCCTCTAACATTCTGGTAGTAAAGGGAAAGGAACTGCGGAGCAATTCCGACTGAATTAGATGGAACGACTGGATGGAAGTTAGGGACGAAAATAATTATTAAAGTTGCTGCGAGTCTTATTGAGATACGAGAGACGTTTGGAGCCAATATGAGAAGCAAAGGTCGAAAGGTCTTTATCGACAGTGGAAGAGGAAATATTAAGACTCTCATGAAAACGGGTGTAGATTTTTCTCAGGGCCAAAGGATCGATTGGGAGGCCCTCTTTTTGAATCGAAACCATGACATTCGTCTTTGTTTTACCGTCGATGCACACGGAGTCGGACTTGTCATATAAATATGCAAGGTAAAGGCGAACATTTTCAAAAAGCCGGTGATCGCGTAATCTTGACATAATATAGCGGCCATCGAGGTCATTAATCGTTGACGTGGGGTCGGCTAATTTAGACGTGAGTTTAACGGTGGGAGGAACCAGTGGATCAAAAATAGGGGGTGCTGCGGTAGGTGGCGAGTCGACGGAAGGGGGTGTAGAGAAGGCGATAGAATTGTTAGGAGAGGCCGTGGACGAAGAAGGGGCACAAGTGCTAGGATAGGCTATATGAGAAGAGTTTGCGGATCTACTGAGGGTGGAATAGGATGGGGGAGGATTGAGAGTGTGGGAATGAATGAAATTCGGGTAATTAGTAGAAATGTAGAAGGAGCAGAGACGGGCGTCAGATTAAATGAGACGCGGTTACGTTGAAAAGTTGTGGGCCTGGGAAAAGTTGAGGAAGGGAGAAAAGTGTTCAGAGGATTAGTAGAAACATTGGTGATTTTGTTGCGGAAAGGAGAAGGCGGACGAAACAGAGGGGTGAAATTGGGGAGGATTCTCCTTTTGAAGCTCCAATTGGGGTCTGGTCTATTTTGAAGAAGGGAGTGAGAAGAATTAGAACTATGTTTATGTTTAGTCTTATTATTAAAATTAAATTTACGATTACACTTAATGTTGTCAGCTTCCGGGACCTTGGGTTTAACTCTTCTCATACTTATCTTATCCAGGTGAAAAATATTACCAGATGGGTTGAAGAAAAGCCATCCGTATTTCTTTGGAATTTTGAGGCTGAAAGAGCTGGATTTCTTGGTATTTGATGGGGTGACTTTCATACAGTTGTTGATGGTGATGGTGAAATTCCGTTGAAAGAATTGTGTCATCCAGACGGTATCTGCTAGCCGAGGAGCTCCATTAACTATGAAATCAATGTAATCATCGCATTCGCATTTGTTGCCGATTCTGAGCTTGTCAAGCCTTTGATTCCTTTTGGAGAGGGTCCATGTTGTTCCGAGATGTACAATTGTGGGTGGGGGTTGCGTAGCAGGTTGCAGAGCAAATCGTGGAGCGGGTTGTGGAGCAGATCGCAGAGCAGGTGGTGGACAAGCTTCGGTTTCCAAGAGGAGGTTATTTTGTGGTGAAGATGGAGGAGGAGAAGATGGTTCTGGTGAGGTGGTGCACGCAGATTCTAACATCTCAGCGAGAATCGAAGTATTATATACAGAACTGGAGTGCGGCGGAGGAATGTTGTCAATTTTGTTAGACGTGATTTTAATTTCTTCAGAAATGTCGCACATCATGACTCGGGAAGCAGCGACCTCATTGCCTAAGTCATCGATTATACACGCAAAATCGAGAAAGCGTTGGTCAGCACTGGAGTTTTGAAAATGCTCATCCAGATCATAACGAAGACCGAACGCAAGACTTAATGTAGTCATTTATTAAGGGCACGCGGGAGTCAAGGGCAAATAACAAGTCATTTTTAAGTGATAAAAGACTGGGGTTCGCAGAATCACTTGGGGGATTTTTTAGTACATCAGCGATACTTGTAAGCTGCTTGTCTATACTTTTTAATTTATCTTTGAGAAGATTTGTAGAATGGTCTGTAAAGTTGCTCAATTCGTCAAAACATTTATTGAGCTCGTGGAACTGGCCAAGCAATTTTTTATAACAGAGTTTATTGTCCGACGTTAATGAGGCAATGGAGTCACTAATACACTTAATGGCACGCATAAGGTGAGACAGGGAAATGAATTTAGAATCGTCGCAGAAAAACAAAAAGTTATTAGAGAACTCTTTGAGGTAACCGACAGCACGTTTGCTCAGTCCAACACACGTAGGGTGAAAAGAATTACCGCAAAGACCATTGCACTGCACTAAATCCGCGTTGGTATCATTACACGAACAATTCGAGTACCCACAGAGCTTCGACATTGTTTAAGGTTTGGGGTAGGTCAGCGAAGAAGAGAAAATCTAGGATGAACACAGTTTATTGAACATAAAACGCAGAACGCGATTAAAAGTTCGCAATTGCAAAACCAAGCAAAACGGATGAATATGGGGTGAATGTGGTTTGTTGGCACAATGACACGGTGCGCGTTTGCAGATTTAAACAAAACTGGGCGAAGGCAAAGTGACACAAATACGCGGAAGCAATATGAAGCTAGCGAAATAAAGTTAATGACCGAAAATTGCAAGTTGACAAAAATCAAGAATTGCAATAAACTTACGCAAAATTAAATTGCACTTAATTCGCAGCTGGCTGGGAAAGAAGGAAAAACACGTCCGATCAGTTGGAAGGTTGGAAACTTTAACTGACAACATCGTTGATGCGGGTTACTATTCTGTAGAGAGCCTCCCAGTTCTGCTGCAATTTATTTGACTTCCCCTTTTGGCGATGGGGATTATACAGCCACACTAGATCTCCTTCCTGGAACTCTGACGTTGTTGCCTTGGCATCATACCTGGTCTTCATGCGGTTTGCTCGTTATCTTAATCTGGCTTCTGGTCCTTTGGTGTATGTCCCTAAGCCTTTACCTAAGGTCCGCCACGTACTCTTCTTCATTTCTGGGCTCATCGCTAGGAGATCCAAATTTCACCTCACACCGAGCTATTCCACCAAACAAGATTTCGAACGGCGTATGTCGAGTAGTGCTATGCACGGCTGGGACTCTGACGGTCCCAATCCCGTTGGTAGTCACCTACGACCTTCGAGAGATGTTCGTCCAAAGTCCTAATGAAACGCTCCACCATACCGTCCGATTGTGGATGAAGCGGGGTTGTCCGTGTCTTTTTGATTCCGAGTAGTTGACACATCTCTTGGGAGATTTTTGACTCGAAGTTCCGCCCTTGGTCAGAATGCAATTCCAAGGGCACACCGAGTCTGCTCACCCAAATGTAGACGATCTGCTCCGCCACGGTTCTGGCTTCCTGGTTAGGGATCGGAAACGCTTACGGCCACTTACCGAAGTAGTCCATTACTACGAGTATATACCGATTACCATTGTCGATTTCCGGAAAGGGCCCTGCGATGTCAATGGCGATTCGTTCGAAAGTTGCATCTTACCTCCAGTTTTGATTCTCGGACCCTTGCTAGCTGCACACAAGTCGCATTTTCTGCACGACAAGCTGCATTACAAATGACTTTCCGTCGGAGGTTTCCCATTTTCTTCTCAGAACACCTTCTTGGACATGGAGGGAGTCCCACTGCGCAAAATCTGCCTTGAAGGTCAGGCTTCTGTGAGAGATGTTCTGATGATCCAGTTTCTCCATGTTCTCCTTCCAGGCCAGAATCGGCTCGATATCCGGGTCTTCCTTCTGAGCGTTCCGGATCTCATCTACGCTCCAGCCGGCGATAGGTTCGGCTCTCAGTCTTTGGATGGAAACCAGCTCCCGTTCTTCCTGACGCGCACAATGTTTACAATCCGTTCGGCATGGTCTCCGGGACAGTGCATCCGCATTAGAGTGGAGTCTTCCTTTACGATGCTGTATTTCATAGTCGTAGATCTGCAGCCTTTCGATCCATCTTGCGACCTGACCCTCAGGACTCTTGAACTGTAATAGCCATTTTAAGGCTGCATGGTCTGTGCGAAGAACGAACTTCCTCCCATAGAGATATTTGTGAAAATGCTTCGTAGCCAAGATCAAAGCTAGAAGTTCCCGGCTTGTCACGCAGTAGTTCCTTTCTGGCTTAGAGAGCACCTTGCTGAAGTACGCAACCACCTTCTCTTGGCCCTCATGCACCTGGGAGAGTACGGCTCCTACCCCGACATTACTAGCATATGTATTCACAATCAATGTTTCCCCGGGAGTGGGGTAAGCTAATATCGGGGCATCGCATAGCCGTTGTTTAAGTGCCTTGAAGCTCTTCTCGCACTCAATTGACCATTTGAAATGTTTTCCCTTTTCCATCTACTGGTGCAGGCTCTTTGCGATCCCGGCAAAATCCTTCACGAACCGTCTGTAGTAGCTGGCTAGGCCCAGGAAGCTCCTTAGTTGGTGTTTGTCTTTGGGGACTGGCCAGTTTTTCCCCGCTTTGACCTTCTCTGGATCGGTTCTCACTTCTTTTGCCGAAAATATATGCCCCAAGTACTTGACTTCAGCTCTAAACAGGGCGCACTTCTTGGGGTTGAGCACATCCCTTAGATTGTCTCGGTGTTGCGCAAAAGTTTTTCCTACGACGATGACATCATCCAAGTATACCAAACAGGTTTTCCATGTTAACCCTTGCAGGACACATTCCATCAATCGCTCGAAAGTCGCCGGAGCATTGCATAGCCCGAATGGGATTACCGTGAATTGCCATAGCCCATTTCCTGCGGTGAAGGCGGTTTTCTCCCATTCTTCTGGATGGAGCTGTACCTGCCAATAGCCGCTCTTCAAGTCGAGAGTGGAAAACCATTGGGCTCCTAATATTGTGTCCAACGTGTCGTCAATCCGTGGCAGAGGATAGCTATCTTTCTGGGTGACGTAATTGAGCTGCCGATAGTCCACGCAGAACCGCGTGCTGCCATCTTTCTTCTTAACCAGTACAACCGGTGATGCCCACGGACTTTTGAAACTTTCAATCAGACCTTCTTTCTCCATTGCCAACACCATCTCTGCAACTTCTGTCTGCTTTGCCAATGGAAGGAGCCTAGTAGGCTGACGAATTGGTCCAGTATCACCAATGTCTATTCGATGTTGTACCAGGTGTGTTCGGCCGTATTCTCCGTCCTGTGATTCTCTGCCATAGTTCGCTGCTCCTGATTCAGCTCACTAGACTGGAGAATCGTCTCTCTCGTTTCCGCTGTCCAAGGTGATGGGAGAGGTTTTGGATCATCACATTCAGATATTGTTGCGACGGCGGTAATTGGCGTGCATTTTCCAGTCACCTCCCCTCGCCTTAGTTTGACAGTGTGTGGCCTCGCGTTCAAAACTCTCACTGGAACCATGGTGTTCTTTGGTTCAACTAACTTCTTTCCCCCGATGTAGTTTTGAGAATGCCTCTCTGGGTCTGGTTCTACTATGTAGAATCGGTGGCTCCCAAGATCACCTTCCAGCTTCGTCCAAATGATTGTCGCTGAAGACGGCGGAAAAACTTCGTCTTTGCAGATGACTGTCCTGAGAGTTACGGCATTCTCGTTTCCGTACACCATCGGAATCTCCACATTTCGATACCTCAGTACTTGCATCCCGATGTCCAAGATTACGTCATTTGCTTTCATGAAGTCTATTCCGATGATGCACTCGTCGCATATATCTGCCACCAGAAACGCATGGGAGAACGTCAGTCCCGTCAGAGTAATAGTAAGACGAACTTCTCCAAACACATTCGCCATTTCCCCGGTTGCAGTCTTCAGGCAGTAGCTGTTGGCACCTGTGTCGATGGTGGCTACGCACTTCTTCTTGTTGATTAGTGCCTCCACTGTCAGGCTCTTGTTACCCCGTTTGGTTTGCGAAACTTGAATGTTGGTCCTGGGGGCCTCGATTCCAGTAACCAACTTCTGCCCCGCGAAGTCCTTACGCATTTCCCGACTGTTGGTTTTGGGAAGTCTGACTGACAGGATGCTTCCTCTCTGCTTCTCGTACTTCCGCAATGTGGACAATTTCCTCGTCTAGGTGCACTTCTGCACTGCCGTTGTAGGTGTCCGGTTTGGTTGCAATTCCAGCAACGGATTTGACTTCTGCGAGCTTTGTCTTCATCCATGACGGCTGTTCTCTGGCATGAGCATTCCACGACGGACACTTCCCTGACACGGTGTATTCCCTGGTATGTTTGGTCCGCAGCCAAAGCGAATGCCAATGCTTCGGGGAGTGTTCGTTTTTCATCCATCCTTACAGCCATTTGTAGTTGTCTGTCCCCTATGGCCTGAATAAAAGCTTCCGCCGCCATTTCGTTGATAAGCTCTTCACCGGCTTTACGGTATGAAAGATGGGCTAGTCGCTCTATATCCGCTTGCAACTGTTGAAGCGTTTCCCCCCTTTTCTGGACTCGACTACGCAGCTGAACCCTGTACACCTGCTGCATGTGTTCATCCCCAAACCGCATCTCGATAGCCTGAACCAGAGAGTCGTAGTTCTGCTGTTTATCTTCCGGGATGGTCTGCAAGAGCTCCGCAGCTAGACCCCTCAGTGCAAGCGTGAGTGCAATAGACTTCTCTTCATCGTCCCAGCTATTGGTCATTACGGCCGTTTCGAATTGCCTCTTATAAATTGGCCATGATGTTTGACCATCGAAGATAGGAGGCTGCATCTCCTTTCTTCTCAGACCGTCAGTGGAATATTCCCGTGCTTTCTGTCTCTTCACGTTGCTGAGTTCCTTAGCAAGATTTTCGACTTGCTTTCCTACTCTTTCGAATTGCGTATCCACTTTTTCAAACTGAGTCCCTAACTTCCCGAACTAAGTTTCATGTTTCTCAAAGTTTTCATCGAATCTAGTTTCGACTTTCTCGAGTTGCGTCTCGACCTTCTCGATTTTCTCTTCGATCGCTTCGAATTTGGATTCCAAGTTCTTGTTTTGCTCATCAAGTTTGCTTTCCAGAGCATCTAGAGAATTCTTTTGTTCGTCCAGCTTAAGTTCTAGAGAATTCTTTTGTTCGTCCATTGCTTTCTTTTGTTCGTCCATTGCTTTCATTTGTTCGTCCAGCTTACGTTCTAGAGAATTCCTTTATTCTTCTATTGCTTTCCTTTCTTCGTCCATGACTAACTTAAGTTGCAGGAGCAGACTTGTTATACCCGGGTCGGCTAATGTACTTGCTAGTTCCTCTTCCACTTCAAACTCTACGTCATGCGGATTTTCACCTCCCTGCTTTATTGCTTCTTCCAGACGAATCAGTAGGGCATCTTTTCCCCAAGTTGTGTCGAGATTCCGCTTACTGAGTTCTGCCTTTAGTTGAATTATAGTTAGTTTTCCCAATTTGCGACCCATTCTTGCGCAACTAATTAACTCAACACAGAAATGTTTTTTTTTTTTTTTTTCTGTGCAATTTCACACTACGGAAATAGTTATTCACAGAATAAGTTTTATCCCACTTCTGACACCATTGTAATATGCGAGCTACGGCTCGAGTAGATAAAACGTTATTCTGTGAGATTATTTCTTTATTTTCCAGTCTATTGAACAATTCAAGTTCACACTACACTGTTCTTTACAAATTCTTTCCTTACAAGGTCTCTTTCTTCTCAATTCACTTTATCTCATTTCAATTACTTAATTCACAAATCCAAACTAATTACTTCTTCTTGTTAACTCTCAACTTTCAATTTATCACAAAATTACAACTTCGCCTATTATCACTTTTCCAATCTCTTCGTGCGGTTCGAAACCCAACTGCCCTGCCTCGATCGCCATCTATCCTTATATAGTCGCATTTCTGATAGCCAGAAACTTCTAGCAAATTCTTCTACCACTGGAACAAGAAAATTCTGATGTAATAATTCCAAGATGACAGCTGCAGCCAATAATCTCTTGTGGTTATAATTCTCTCTAAATTCAGCGACGTCGTCTTAGACATAATCCGTCTCTTACCGTGAACTCGAACCTCGAATGAAAAGACACTTCGGAATGTGTTGCTTACTTTTGGTACGTAGTTATTATGCTACATTATGTTACAATACTTTGCCGGATACTGCTTCTTTAAAACAATAAAAAAAAAATGAACAAATTCTGTGAAAATTGTGCTGAAGAAATGTCAAAGGACAAACAGAATTTCGATCTAACGGAAGTATTGATAAAATTGAAAGAATATGGAAATTCAAAAGAAAAAACGGTTCTCTTATAGCCGTCGGAAAAATATTTTCAAGTACAAATATCGTCTTCATGTACAAATATTTTCCGAATACTTTCAAAAACTACCTTTTGCATCTAACTTAAAAGAAAATGTAATCAAAGAATATATAAAGGCAACAAATATACGTTTTCTGAATTGGTTCAATGTATGTTCTGACCACGAAATTAATTTAATAAATTTCCTAATAGTGGTATTGCTCTGGAAAAATTGTAAATGGGTCCTTGATAAGAATTTAAATAAAAGTAGAATTTCCAGAAATAAAATAAAAAAATTGCAAAATGTAATGAAAGCTTAAAAAGTAAACTCGACAGATAAATTGATATTGGGAAGTTGGGAGGGTGGGGTGGGGATATCCTGCCACGCCCTCGTTCGTGTCCCCTGGAGTTTACAGAGTTTTTATTTATTTAATCAAGTGCTGAAAATAAGGTACATACATACAGACAAAATAACAAGCACACAGCATAAGCCCAACCATTTGCACATATATATTGTAACATAATGTAGCATAATAACTACGCCCTCAAATAGGCAACAAATTCCGAAGTGTCTTTTCATTCTGGCATAATTTTGTTCCGAAGCTTTTTGTTTTTTTTTTTTTTCCGAGGGTAGGTAAAAAATCTTCATGAAGACACTATGAGGATCGATAGCGCGTGCTCATAGTAGTATGAGATTTTTACTCACTAAAAAAACCTCCCTTCGTGATAAATTTCTTTGATTACATACTACAACTAAGTTTTGACTTATCCAGCAGTTTTTCTTTCACGTATTGAGATCGTTTGGCAGGTCCCTTTCCATTGAAAGTTCCTGCTTGTTCCGCAAATTAGGCGCGGTTTCTTGCTATCGTGTTAAGTCGAAAGGTTTAGTCCTTTGTAGAGGACGCAGTAGATTCCTCTCATCTAGAATTCGAAGGACTTCATTGTTAACGTGTCCTTGTAATCTGTCTTTATGCTTACGCGCGAAGTTTTTGATTTCATATTCGACTGTCGCAATTCCTAAATCTCTATGGATATCGCTATTTCTAATAAACCACGGTGCATTAACTATTGATCTTAGCACTTTATTTTCAAAAGTTTGTAAAATATTGACATTACTCATTTTGGTACAACCCCAAAGTTGTATTCCATATGTCCATATCAGCTTTAGCACTTGCTTGTATAAAAGCAGTTTGTTCTCTATATTAAGCTTGGAATGTTTTCCAAGTAACCAGTACATTTCTCTGTATTTGGTTTCGAGTTCTTTACGTTTTTTCTTCACGTGCGATTTCCACTTCAGCTTAGCATCAAGTGTCATTCCAAGATACTTAGAATCGTTTGCAAACGGAATTTGAACCGAGTTTGAAAAGATGGGCAAATTATTTATTTTCTTATAAGTAAAATTGACATGAACAGATTTGTTTTCATTTAAAGCTAGTCGCCAAATCTTTGTCCATTCATTTACTTTATTCAATGCTTCTTGCAATTTTTCAGTCGATTCTTCGATCGATTTACCCGTTGCCAGGATGGCAGTGTCGTCGGCAAATGTAGCTAATACGGTGCCTTCTTCTTGCGGTATGTCGCGAGTATATAATAGGTACAAAAGCGGTCCAAGGACGCTTCCCTGCGGCACCCCAGCCCTTATTTCTTTAAATTCTGAATATTCGTTTCCGTGTTTGACTCGGAAAAGTCGATTCGTCAAGTATTTTTCTAGAATATTATATAAGTGTTCCGGCAGAACTTGTCGTAATTTATATTTCCAGCCTTCATGCCAGACCTTGTCAAAAGCTTGAGAAACATCAAGGAATACGCTCGAGCAAATCTTTTTTTCTTCGTAAGCTTTTTCAATTAAATCAGTTATTCTATGCACTTGGTCTATTGTTGAGTGCTTGGTTCTAAACCCAAACTGGTGATTGGGAATAAGAGATCCTTCTTCTATAACCGGCTGTAATCGTTAAGTAATATTCTTTCGAAAACGTTAGACACAATCGGCAGCAGCGAAATAGGTCTATACGATTTTTTATCATTCGGTGGTTTTCCTGGCTTCAGAATCATTATTACTTCCGCGACTTTCCACTGACTCGGAACATATTCTAATCTTATCGCTGCGTTTATAATGTAAAGGAACTTAACTAACGCTTTTCTAGGTAACGATTTAAGAAGCTCTCCTGTGATTAGGTCGTATCCAGGAGCTTTATTCGGTTTCAGTTTCTTTATTTCTTGTTGAAGTTCGGTCAGCCTTGCATTTCTTACTGTGTAATTGTGAAATGCTATATCCGATGCATTATCATTTTCAGCAAGCGCTTGCCCATCAAATGGTTGAAATGTTTCTTCTAAATGGGCGGCAAAAACTTCTGCTTTGTCTTTATCATTCTTGGCCCATTCGTTGTCATTTTTCTTGATTGGGGCCGCTTGTATTTTCGGTTTTTTAATGCCTTTTATAGCTTTCCAGAGCGAATAATTGGAATCTTTGTCCGCTGTTAAGCTTTCAATGCTGGTTTGTATTGTCCGGTTTTTAAAATTAATAATAATAGCCTTTTTTAGCAAGTTACACAAACGATTCAAATGCGATTTATGTAGCGGAGCACGAGTTTGTTGCCATTTTTTACGCGCTTTTCTCTTCTCCCTTACCATTTCTTTTATTTCCGGTGGATATTTTTGGGCATGATTGATTGGCGTTTTCATTTAATAGGGAGTATTTTTCCACGCGGCGCGCTGCAGAACTTCAACAAAACGATCAATTTCGATTTCGAGTTCAGAAGACGTCCTAAGTGATACTCTCAGTTCGATATGTTCTTCAACGTCTTTTTTAAAGCCTTCCCAATCAGTTTTTCTGCTAGTTAGTCTAGCAGGTACATCTTTTTTAATTAGGCGTTCGCTCATCGTTAGAATGATAGGGGAATGATCGGAAGAGAGACCAAAACTTTCATCAATTTTAATACATTTGTCTGGTATTCCTTTTACAACAAAGAAATCGATCAGATCGGGTATTTTGTTGTTATCAGTCGGCCAATATGTTGGTTTACCAGTCGAGTGAAAGTCGCATCTGTGTTGCATGCAGGCGTTGTAAAGTGCTCTGCCTTTTTGTGAGATACATCTTGAACCCCAGAAGGTGTGTTTTGCATTAAAATCACCGCCAATAATAAAATTCGGTCCAAGAGAGTTCAAAATATTTGTAAAATCATTTTTTTCAATCCTGCAACGCAGTGGACAATAAATAGACGAGACATTGAAAGAGTAATGTCCATTTTTCACGCTTACAGTGCTCACTTGCATTGTTTCAAGCTCTATCATAATCTCTTCAGAGTGTTCGATGCAATCTTTTATGATTAAAGACGATCCGCCTCTGGCTCTTTCCGACGGGTGATAAGCGGAATAGGTACTGTACCCAGTAATGTTTACACGCGATAGTTTCGTCAGGTGAGTTTCACAGATCAAACATATGTCAATGTCATTTTCCCGTAGAAATATTTCTAGCTCTTCTAGTCTTTGTATGAGACCGTTGGCGTTCCATGCAACAATTTTAAGAAGTTTCGTCATGTTCGTTTTGAAATGCTCCTATTGTTAAGCTTATATTCAAGCTTCTCCAACCCTTCGACAATTAGCATGTTTGTTTTTGTTTGCTCCTCAAGCCTCGCAAGGATAATGGAAAAGACGTGAGATTCGGGGTTTTCCGAATTATCAGTGTTCGTTTTTGTTGATGTTGATGCTTGAGCACGCGTCTGCATGTCAGAATCTGATGGCTTTTCTTTAGGCGCTTTACCCTAACCCGGTGTGGAATTTGATCGGTGTTTGATGTCGCAGCTTGAGCGTACGTAAGCGCGCCAGGGTCGGCTCGGTTGTCTCTAGTCACTTCATAAGTCGATCTCTTCTTTTTTGTAATTCTTTGGCTACTTCACAGCCTCTGTAATTAGCCGGATGCTTACCATTGCAGTTAATACACGCTGCAGGGGTTTTTTTGTTTACACCACACTCTTGACTAAGATGTTTACCGGCGCATTTGACACATCGCTGTTCTTTTCGGCAATATGTTTGCGTATGGTTGAATCCTTGGCATCGTTTGCACTGAGGTATCAACCTTGTATTCTTGCGCATGGGTTCGATTTTGACTACGACATTCAGAATTGTTCTTATTTCGTAAATCTTTTCTAAACTCTCAGCCTTATCAAAGGTTAGCATAAAAAGAGGAAGCTCGCGCTTAACCATCGTTTCTTCGCCTTCCAATATTTGCTTTTTCCGTTTAATTAAGTTTACCGCATCGACGATTTTAAAGTTTTTGTTCTTCAAATCGTGAACAACGTCTTCCTTTCGGCATGAGGCATGAAGTCCTCTAGCTACGACTCGTATCGGTCTTTCAGATTTATTTTCATACGTATACCACTGGATTTTTTCAGTATTCAGTTTATTAGATACTGAGCGGTAACTGTCTGAGTCCTTTACGTTTACTTTCCATTTGTTGTTGTTGAGCGATGTTACTTCAAAATCGGATAGCAACAAAGGTTTGAGAAAAGAATGCAGTTTATTATAGTCTGCAATTCCGATCACGTATATTGGTGGCGGTGGTCGTACCTTATTTCGTGGATTTTCTTCGGCACGCGTGTTTATTTTGTCAGGCTGTTCTTTACCTTCTCGTTTATTTTGCGTGTTTTCTTACCTCGTTAACATTTCGGGCGAAGAGCCAGCTTTTCGTTTTTTGACTGTCCCTTTTTTTAGAATCCAATTGGTTTCCCGACTTAGTTCTTCATCATCCGTTTTATAATCCGTGTTATCGGGGACGATTGAACTCGCAGCAGACTCATTACGAGGTTTCGATGTATCATTAAATGCTTTATTTTCTGCTTTAAGTACATTTAATTCCTTTCTTAGTTCTTCGCAGAGAAGTTCCATTTTACTTAGTCTGGTCCGGAGTTCCATATTTTCGTCCGTTAGGCTTTGAATTTTCGCTGAAGTCCGTTGTTCGTGCGCCGACACTATCGATGTCGCCGGACTTCTAGTTCCGCACGTTTTCATGGTAGATCTTGATGTTGGAGATCTAACTACCCTAGTACCTTTTTTGAAAGGGTCAGATGAACGCAATAAATGGCTCTCTCCAGAGTCCGTAGAGCCGACCTCCGAAGAGGGTGGATTTTCCAGTGTACCTGGACTGCCACCTAGAGTATTAATACCTTTCGTTTTGTTCATTGCATGTTTTTGTATACGCCATACTCGGTATACGGAGGGTGGATTTTAGTCGCCTCTTACGACAGGCATGCCTACCTCGGGTATATTCTAACCCCTACCCGAATGGGGTAGGGGTTCCGAAGTGTCTTTTCATTCGAGGTTCGTGTCTGCAGTTAGTGTCCACAGTTCGTGTCCACGATAAGAGACGGATAATATCTAAGACAACGTCACAGAATTTGGAGAAAATTATAACCGCAAGAAATTATTGTCATCTTGGAATTATTACATCAGAATTTTCTTGTTCCAGTGGTCGAAGAATTTGCTAGAAGTTTCTGGCTATCAGGATGGCGATCGAGGCAAGGCAGTTGGTTTTGAACCGCACGAGGAGAGTGGAAAAGTGATAACAGCCGAAGTTGTAATTTTGTGATAAATTGAAAGTTGAGAGTTAACAAGAAGAAGTAATTAGTTTGGATTTGTGAATTAAGTAATTGAAAGGAGATAAAGTGATTTGAGAAGAAAGGGACCTTGTAAGGAAGGTGTTTGCGAAGTATAGTATTGTGTGAACTTGAATTGTTCTATAGACTAGAAAATAAAGAAATAATTTCACAGAATATCGTTTTATCTACTCGAGCCGTAGCTCGCATATTACAATATCCATCCTACCAACGTGTAGGCATCACAACTCCGTGACCGCAGTCGCACAAAATATGTCTTTTGTTTCCTTTTTGCAGAGAAGGTAAACAATGGTATGTGTGAGTGACACGATGGACTAAAAAGTGAGCAAAAGAACAAATGTATATAAATAAGTTTAAGCTTTTTTTTAGTGAATTTCGTTTTCATATATCACTTCTTCCCATATGAATGAGATATCTGGATATATTTATTATCTGTGCTATTACTGATCATCATTACGTCGACGATTTTGTGAATAGCTTTGAATCCGAAAAGCAAGCCGTCGAAATATCAAGACTGGTACGGGAGATTCACAAGAACGCCGTCTTCGAGATACGGAACTTCACTTCGAATTCTCCAGAAGCTCTCAAGTCCCTAAAAAGTATCGACGTTTATATAGCAGTGAACGCCAATGATGGTTTGAAGTCCGTGAAAGTTCTTGGCATGTACTGGCAACCGACTAGCGATAACTTCAATTTTAAATTACAATTTCATCACGTCGAGTAGGAGGTTATTGATGGCGAAAGATATCCTACAAAAAGAGAGCTCTTGAGCACCACTTGGATTTCTGAATCTCTTCACTATTGGCGCTAAGTTACTCATGCGCGAAGTTTGGCGACGTAATGTACGATGGGATGAGCCACTACCCAATGAAATTCTCACGCAGTGGAAAAGATGGCGCCAACGATTGCTAGATGTAGCCGAATTTAGCATCCCATGTTTTTACTTTTTAAATGGATCACCACAAGAGCTCCAACTACATGTGTTAGTTGACGGCAGCGAGGACGAATTCGCTGCAGTGACTTATTGGAGAGCCATGAACGTGGAAGGAGAGGCAAAAACCATCTTTGTATGTGCAAAAACGATATGCGCTCCACTGAAGCCTTTAACTTTCCCACGTTTGGAGCTTCAAGCAGCTATCTTAGGAACGCACCTAATGGAATCTATAATAGAACAACACTCCGTCAACGTTACCCGCAGAGTTCTCTGGAGCGACTCAACAACAGTTCTCAACTGGATCAATAGCAAACACCGTCGGTATAAGCCGTTTGTAGCGCACAGAATAGCAGAAATATTATCAGTTACGAAGCCAGTAAATTGGAGATAGGTATCGATCCATGAAAACACAGCAGATGAAGCTACACGTTTAAATAAACACACTGACCTTAAACCCTCATCACGCTGGTTGAATGGCCCCGAGTCGCTGCTGAGAAGAGAAGACAATGAAGATGATGATGAAGAACTCCGGCTGAAACACTCCTTGATTATCGTGAGTATTCACCTAATAGATTTAAGTCGTTTCTCCTCACTTATCAGGCTCATAAGGACCACGGCTTGGATGATACGATTCGTGAAGTGCTGCCGTAAGCAACCGCATCATGGCCAAGATAATGGTCTAACAGCGTCCGAACTGAATGCAGCAGAAGGACTATTATATCGCCAAGTTCAACATGAAGTATTCGCCGCAGAGCTGAAACAAATCAGGAATGACCAAGCATTGGCAAAGGGGAGTTCTTTGTATAAACTTTCACCGTACGTAGACAGCGATGGTATCCTCCGCGTCTCTGGTCGGATCGATGCTGGCAGTTGGCTTCCGTATGCCACCAAATGCCCAATTACACTGCCGTCTCAACATGTATTTACCTCGCTGGTGGTAGCATACCAGCATTGCAAAATGAAGCGACGATCTATGAGATTCGTCACAAGTATTGGACTCCACGCCTGCGCCAAACCATGCGCAAGATAGTCGCCAATTGCTATGTGTGAAAGATAACCAAAACCATACCAGTCACGCCCATAATGGGCCCTTTACCGGAAGATCGACTTACGCCCTTCATAAGGCCGTTTACGTATACGGGTTTGGATTATTTTGGCCCAATTATGGTGACAGTAGGCCGGCACACTGAGCCGTGTCCTATAACATTAATCACCCAATTATAGTCCCAAATAATAATAATGTTGCCTCGCTCATAATAACAGATATCCATCAACGCTATTTACATGCTGGAGTATCCGAAACATTTACCTTCGTTCGACAGCAGTTTTGGATACTGTGTAGCCGAAACTTGATCCGGAAAATTATTCACAGATGCAAGCCATATTTTATGCAGCACAAGCTTACTAGTCAAAAGATCATGGGCGATCTTCCAGTACAACGCATCCAACCTAGCCTTCCATTTTCAAACACCGGTTGCGACTATGCTGGCCCACTGACCATTAAATCATCTCGGACTCGTCAGCCAAAGTTATAAAAGGCATACATTGCGCTATTTGTCTGCATGTCAACGAAAGCTATACATCTCGAAGTGGTGAGTGACCTTACCACTGATGCATTCGTCGCAGCTTTAAAACGGTTTGGTTCTCGACGAGGAAAATGTACTAATATCTACAGCAACAATGGTACTAACTTTCAGGGAGCGCGTCGGTGTTTAAATGAGTTACACAAACTAGTCATGAGCCAATCTCATAACGATATCATAGCTTCCGCTCTTTCTAAATATGGAATCACTTGACATTTCATTCCTCCTTCTGCTCCCCATTTTGGTGACCTGTGGGAGGCTGGCGTCAAGTCAATAAAGCTACATTTGAGTCGTGTAATCGGGTCCTCTAGCTAAACGTTTGAAAAATTGTACACTGTTCTTACCCAAGTCGAAGCTACTCTAAATTCTCGTACTCTATATGCAATATCTGATACTGATTTGAACCCATTAACCCCAGCTCATTTTCTTGTGAGTGAACCACTAACAGCCGTCCCTGGGCCTAACTATTTGGACACTGCAACTAATCGACTGTCACACTGGAATCATCTTCAAAATATGGATTTTAGAAGAGGTGGCATACCGAATACATCACTATGCTTCAGGAGTTATCTAAATGGCAACGACCAAGTCCAAATCTAAAACATGGAGATCTGGTGGTGCTAAAGGAACCCAACCTTCCTCCCACGAAGTGGTTGCTGGGTCGAGTACAAGAGGTGTCCCCAGGCGCAGACCAACGAGTACGAGTTGCCACTGTCAAAACAACTGCAGGAACATTCATTCGATCCATAACTAAGCTGGCGCTGCTTTATTTTATTACTTCTTTATTATTTTTTTTATTGTTTATTTTTTCTTAGTAATAAACAATAAAAAAAATAATAATAAAATAAATAAAGAACTAAAGTAAGTTACGTCGGAAGACATAGTTTTAAGTATTAGGTTTAGCTTAGAGCGCCCGCATAGGGCCATTAAGTTAGAATAGAATAACATAGTTAAGATAGTTAAGCTAGTTTTAAGCGTTTTTTGTCTAGCACATAAGGTATAATGAATTAAGAAATAAAAATGCGTAAAAAATTAATGAAAAATAAGTTGGCGCTGCTGCCAACATCCTTAAACTCGCTTCAGGGGGGGCGGCATGTTTGCGATTTACATATATATTTTTTGCTTGCTCTCTGTAAACTAAATCAATTGTACTCTATATATAAAAAAAAAGTCTAAAACGCTCTCTCGCGCTCTCTCATCGTCTGTATGCACTGAGTGTGGGTGGTCAGCACTGCAGCTTGCCTATGCGACGATTTTCTTTTTCTCGGCCACTTGGTTTTCAGTCACCGCAGCAAGCAGACCCACCAGGTAAGTATCCCTACGCTATCTCTAGAATAAATAATTAATAAAATATTGTATCAACAGCATCGTCTTTTTTTTATAAATATACTTTCGGTGCAGTATCAAGAATTAACATTAGTTCCCAAAATCGATTCGCAATCAATAACACAAATAAATTTACATTCTAATACTAATTATATCAGCGCTAGCTACCAAGACTTACGGCTAAAATTAACAGAATAAGAATGTAATATATGATATCGGGGCGATCCGCAGTTGCAGGGTTCACGAATACGGAAGCCCAGCAACCGCGGATCGCCCCCATATATGTAAGTACACCGTAATAAATAGTATGCCTAGATGATGGATTCAATTTTAAGTTTTGACGAAATTGTGTATTCATTTTTTATATTATCAGCAGACTGTGATGACAGAAAGTTTTTTTTTATTAAAAAGTACTTTACAAAAATCTTTTACTTTGGAACAGTCGGATACAAGATGTTAAGTGTTAAGGTATGACTGAATTGGCAGAAGTGGCATATTAGAGGACTGTCCTTAAGAAGATGGCTATGCATTATCTGAATATGTCCGAGTCGAAGTCGCAAAAAAACATTTATTCAGTTTAGGCGTTGTGTTTGTTGGATACATCGTTGAATCGGCCATAGGGTTAATGATAGAGTAATGTGGTGGATGTATGTTTTCCATTTTTCCTTTCTATTGTGTTCCCAGTGGGTATTTATTATATTCAAAAAGTATCTTGTTGCACTGTCTGCCAAATCATTCCCTCTGATACCTGAGTGCCCACAGTATCATCTGTTTTTTTCTTCTTTTTAAATATGTTGTCACGTATTTTGATGATTGTGGATGTGCAGTTGTTGATGTTCATGATTGCATTTAGCGTCGAAAGACTGTTAGAGCAAATCGCGACATTTTTAGTGAAAATATTTGCTATTTCCCTAGCTTTGAGGATTGCATAGGCTTCTGTCGAATAAATTAAGTGGTGATTTAGTAGTCTCTCAGAGTAAACAACATCGCCAGCTTCAGTGACTATTGCGAATCCAGTACCATTGTCGTATTTAGAGCCGCCTGTGTACAGAATATCCCATAAGTTTATTCTGAGTATGCTTATAATTTCATTGAATAATTGGGAGAGGGTAGGTTTGTAGAGTCCTTTTTTGCCTAGTTGCCTCGTTGTAGAGTCCTTTTTGCATTTTGCCAGGTTGGTGTTAATGACGTCAGCTGGTTTCTGCCACGGGGTGTGTTACCGAGTGTCAGTGTGTTAATAGTTGGATCAATGCCTATGTTCCTTGACGCATTTAAGGCTATGTATATGGTAGAGGGTCATTTTGGGGCTTTTGAATTTGTTGGGGCAAGACGTGCTGTAAGGATAGCTCTGGTGATCAATAGACGGCAGGCCAGATTCAGTGAGCATGTTTTTTACTGGCGTGGTTGCGAAGACTTTCAAGTTGGTTCTGATAGCAGAATGGTAAGATGGTTTAATGATTTGTAACGTTGATTTTGCGCACTTTCCGTAGATTACCAATCCATAGTCAATCTTAGATAATATTATATTTTTTATTATATAAATAAGTGTGTTGGGATCGATTAAATTATTTTTAGAGGATAAGAGTCTAATGATATTTAGCCTGGTAGCTAGTTTTTCTTAAGTTCTATACAATGATCCTTAGAAGTAAAATGTTTATCAAATGTTATGCCAAGAATATTTAACATATTTACATTTGGGAATTGTGTAGTGTAAAATGTAGAATTGTGTAGTGTAAAATGTAGATCCTGAGTGAGTGCACCATTGGTTTAGGTCAACATGAATGTTTTGAAAAAAACCCTTAGTGCGATTATTGTCGTTGCACTTAGACTTAAGTCGTCCGCATAAAGAACATGATTTATATTCTTGTATCTTGTCATAATTTCGCTGATATCGTTATATGCGTTTACGAATAAAGTCGCTAAATTATATGTACTTGAAATAAAGTTACTCTATTTCAGTCTGAATTTTCTGTTTGAGAGATATGATTTTATGTACGAATATATTTTTGGGGCCAAACTTGCACTGAATAAGCTTGTTCAAAATTATATGTATGCCAATCCGATCAAATGCCTTTTCAAAGTCAAGTGACAAAATTAAAACATGCATTTCGCATGACAGAGCAGAAGCAATAAATTCATCAATGTGGAGTAGAGAGTCGGTGGTAATACGTCCATGTTTAAGTGCAACTTGGTTTGTATTTATATAGTTGTTTTTTCTATATACCACATTAGTCGTTTAGAAACAATTTTTTATATTAATTTGCTAGCACATGGCAGTATCGAAATTAGTCTCTATTCTTGGGGGTCAATCAATTTTTGTGGGTTTAGGAATTGGTATTATACTAGCAACTTTCCAACCCTGTAGTAATATACTTTGGGCAAGGATGTTGTATAAATCCAAAATTCTTTGTTTAAATAAAAACGGGGTAATTCTTAGCATTGGGTATGGGATGCGATCGTGGCCTGGCGTTAAACCTTTAAGTGAATTCAAACAACAATTGGTTTTTCAGTGCATTTTGCTGATTTACATAGGTTGTACTCATGGGGTACTCTATTTATAACGTGAGTAAGGAAATTTGATGAGGAATTTGCGTTGCATTGCTTTGATCCACAACACCAGTGATTCTTCTACGCCGTGATTTCTGGCGGAGCTACATACGCTCTCAAGAGTCACATTGTCAATGGCACCCTCAATGTCTATGAAAATGCCTATCGCGTACACTTTCCTGTCAAGCGCACATTCTATTCTACTGACCAGATTTGGAAGAGCAGTGTCGCAAGATTTTTCGCGTTGATAGGAATGTTGCATCTATGAAAGAGGATGTACCCTCAAAGCAACTTTGCGCACATGTAGCTCAACCAGTATTTCCATGCTTTTTAGCAAGAAAGACGTCAGACTAATAGGTCTGAAGCTCTTGGCGAGAGAGAAGTCATTTCTGCCGATTTTCGGTATGCAAGCTACTCTTACTGTTCGGAAGAGGGTAGGTATATATGCCAGTGCCAAGCCAGCAGTGAAGATTGTCTTCAGAGTTGGCAGTAGCTGACTAATACTTTGTTTCAGCATAGCTGGGTATATTCCGTCAGCGCTAGGTGACTTGAGGTCCTCAAAAGATGCGACAGCTTATTTGCTAGCTTCGTCCGTCGCCATGACCAGTATACCAGCCACACAGAGTTCACTCAGCCCGCTAACAGGTTCACTAGTTGAAACTGGTTGCGAGCCGATGGTGACCTGATTTCCCGGGAAGTGAGTCTCCACCAGAAGACTAAAAGCATCCGCTTTCGACTCAGTGAATGTACTATCCGGTTTCCAGAGTGTTTTCGGCTTGATTGATTTTCCATTCCTAAGAACATTGTACAGCCTACTGGTTTCACCGAGAGTTTCCATCTTGTCACAAAAATCTCTATTCGAGGTACTTTCCGGTATTCGAATTAACCTCTTATATTCTCTTTGCTTCATTCGGTAAATGTTCCAGTATACCTCCAAATTTGTCTTGAGTGACCTATTTAGAAGTATTTTGGTTTCCTTATGAAGTCGCTGAGGTTCTGAGTTCCACCTAGAAACTGGCCTTCTCTATAGAGAAGGCCAGCAGACACGATAGTTCAAAACATCTGGTAAGGGTGCTATTCATGTCTTGAAAGGCTTCCTCTACCTTTCGTCTCGTTCTAAGTTTGGGTAGAGCTTTGACGGATTTGACTAACTCCTCCTTAAACCGTATCCATTTGGGTTTTCACATTCCTCTTTTCCTGCAAAGGTGTAGCTTTGCATTTGATTTGGAATTCGATGTATCCATGGCCTGAGAGGCAAATTTCTGGCGAAACTGTCCAGTTAATAATAGACTTAAAGTACCTGTTGGACGGGGTCAAGTCAATCATTTCCTGTCTTTGCGCAGTAGCAAATGTTGGTTGTGAGCCAACATTGTTGATGATAAGATCAGACGATAATCCTAAATAAAAACTCCCGGGGAATTTGTTCCTTTTTCCTATTTCTCCTATTCTAAACAATCTTCGAAAATGAGAAAAATTCTCTGGTAAAAAGGTAGGCATCACGAATTTCAAGTACGGGAAGAATGTCATTTCATTTCCCGCGCTTTTATTCCCCAAACATTTGCTAGAGAGTTTAATGGAAAAATGTAAGTAATTTAGTTTTTGCAAATTTAAATTTTAGTAAAATGTTTTTAATAAGCTTCAACTTCAAACGTTGCTAAATTTGATGGAAGCACATCGCGACGTTGCATGCGGATTCCACAAGGGAAGTAAAGAAGAGGTGGCCCTATTTTGGCAATTGGCTGAACAAGAATTGCATTCAGCGGGACCATCATGCAAAACTCTTGTCGAGTGGAAAAAGGTATTTTTGTACGAATGGCTTAGAACACAAGCCTAACAAGCTTAAGAATGAAACTTTGGAAGAAACAAAATGGCACAATTCGGTCATAGAAAGCTGGCGGCAGAAGGGAGTCGAAGACAAAATTGAAAAAAATTGTCGACTTTTATAAATCGAAGAGTTAAAAAGGCAAATGGCGGGGTAAGACTCTTATGTGGGTATAATACTCCCACGCAGTTTTGCTCCCTTTCTTTTAATCACCACTAAATGAATTATAATTTTGCTTTCCTTTAAATAAGAACGTTTATTTTAATTGCTAAATTTTATTAAATTGCTGTCTTCTTTATATCAAAACTTAAAGCATGCTTCCAATATTGATCCGAATCCTACTCGCTGCTACTAAGTATTCATGACTTTCTAAGGTAGTAATTCCACTATCAACCTGATTGGTCTTCGTACTTTTATTATTGTCTGAAATGATAAGGGTGTCATTGATAAAGTCTGCCTTGAAATGAATGCATATATTATGCAATGCGCAACAAACATTTACGATTTTTGCTGTATTTGTCGGACTGTAATGCAGTTCCCTCGCACCTAGAAGGCATATCCCTCTATTTTTAAGCACTCCATTGGTCCGCTCAATGATATTTCGACAGTGTGAGTGGACCTCATTAAATTTGCTATCACTTGAACCTACTGCAGGCGTTCTATGAGGAGTCAAAAGCCACGGCTCCAAAGGATCTCCTAATTCAGATGTCAACGTTTTTCATTTCGCATGAAATAAATAAAAAGTCGATAAATTGCGAAAGCTTATGTCAACTCTACTGCGAAGGCATAACACTGACAGTAGGGTGGTCATATGGCTAAAATGCAACTTGATCGTGATGATGACATCAGGAGGACGGAAAAAAATACTGTGAATCATGAGCAAGGACAAAAGCAAAAACAAACATGCTCCCCAGTTATCTGGACAGCCACCCTTGGAGTTCACTGAAACTTAATACCAGCTGAGTTTCAAACCAACTACACAAATCTGTCTTTTTCTCTGTCTCTCGCCCTTTCCTCAAAATGTCCGTGTCCTAAAATTAGTATAAGGGTATTCATAACCCCCTTCCCATGTGCAAATTATATAAAAAAAAAACCTTTCGATAAATTTAATAATTTCTGTTTATAAACTTTCAGTCTTACCAAGAAGCCGAAAATTCCTTATGCCTCGAAAATATTCCTTTTCAAAGTGCACCCGCAACTCGCTTACATTCCAAATGAGGGAATCATGACTTGCACCAGGATGGGAATCTTCGACGTAACGAATCCTCAATTCGTCATAACACATTATGTAAGTAATTAATTTTATTTTGCAATTAAAAACACCACAGCACTAATAAAACAATTTACCAGCATAGCATTTAAACCGTAGGTTCCTTTTCTGTTATAAAATAAATGTTTATTAACAGAAGGGGCAACAATCCGGACATGCTATATTTGGTGTATAATGCTAACGTAACGTACCTTTTTTCTTAGACCGTTTTGTAGACACTTATCCACTGTGGAAATAACTGCGCTTCCAATACATCTAGTACTTCTGCGAGCACTTTGCTGAGATTGGGCCAGACCAATATTGTGGTCTATTCCAACACCCGTTTGGTATCCCCCTTCAGCAAAGAAGCGCAAACATGCGCTCAGTTTTACAATATGGGATATTTCAAAACGCTTTCTGGTCGGCTGTCGGGACGATGTGAGCAACTCCAACAAATATTTGAAGGCCACTTTGTTGACTCTATAATACTTTTGAAATCTAATAAACAGAAATGTATTAATATAAGTAAAATAAAATACATTTGCACCAATGTACAATGTTCCAGGCAACTCCATTGGATTTGTGCTATCCCGTAAACACCTCCTAATAGCCCTCGCGTGTCCTTGTCGGTTGTCTTCAGCATCCACTTCTTCTGCCAACAACCTGAATGCAATGCTATGCATTTTCTTATCTTTCTCACAAAACTTTTTCACAAACAACACAACCGTGGAAAATAACGTCTACTACATCTAACACTTAAAACACAAAGCTTAATTTTACCACGAAAAATAACAAAAATCTCTCAAATATGAGAAATTTTGACAATTTATAAATAACAAAATTATTTTTTTAATTTTATTTAAATGTCAAATGCTTATTCAAACATTAATAATTCACACTCTCAAATTCGAAGGGGAGAATTGTCCTCCGGGGAACTCGGAATAGGAGAATTTTATTCTCGGGAGAACACAACATTGCATTTGCTGCTGCCCTTGGTGGTGGGGGTAGTACCAAGTCATAGTGGAAGTAAGCAGTCGCAACGACGTAGGTTTCCCATTTACCGTCCGTTTTGTAGATTATAGCTGCAGCGAAGTCCTTGCCATAAAACAGTCAAAGGTTAGTTACTGAGTGGTAATTTGGTACAATAAGACAAGCCCTGGGCCTTTCGGACCGCTCATCATAAAGTATTATGGTACTCACACATACCTACACCCATGGCTCCTGGATAGATATTATGTGGGGTTTTGTTTCACTAGCTGCAAGTCTGCTACTGATAAGAGCGGTAGCAGCCTTGCAGTGTTGTACGTTAATCTGATTGATCTAATGGATATTATTTGACGTGGGGTCGGTAAAACGGTGTAAAAAATATGATATTTGGTGTATTTCGTTTGTGTGTTGCGATATGGACTATGTTTGATGAGTGTGGATGTTGAAGTAAGTTGGAGTTGCTTTGGTGGATATTGGTTAGACATGGAATCATGGAAATGTGTGGAGTAATCGAATTAGATGTTGTGTTAGTGAGTGAACTGGGTGTATGGCTTTGTTCTTACAGGACGTTATTTGGTATGATTTTATGATTGGTTTGTGTGATTGGTGTTTAAGAGGGACCAGAACAGTTTGCAAAAAAGAAACGAGTGCAAGAGTGAGCGTCTAGTGGGGATTACTTTTGCATCTTTTAGCAGTGTGGTCCAACAATTGACACTTTTGATAACGCATGGCTTACAGCGTATAAAGTAAGTCTTGCAATATCGGCTATTATCGTCAATGAAAGTTATAAAATAACGAGATTCACCCTGAGACTCTGTTCTCATGGGTCCACACACGTCGCTATGCACGATGTCGAGCAATTCTCTTGAGCATTCGGTTCGATTTTGAAACGGTGCTCGTGTGAGCTTTCACATGTTTTTGGAGAAGCTCTTAGTGCAGGTATTAAACCCTTTTATGCCATGAATGACAGGTCATGGGTGTTCAGTTGACCAAGATTTCTGTGCCACAAATCAGCGTCTCCACTGCCTGATGCAAGGTCGCTTTCTTCATGTTCGCCACGCAGGCAAAATAAATCTCCATTGCGACCAGCTACGATTTAGGTTTCTCCGTATTTGTCTTGGATGACAGCCTTGGTTTCGGTGAAAAATACCTGATCCCCTTTATCGACTATCTTAGCAGTAGAGATCAGATTGGTGCATAAATCTGGTACATGCAGTGTGTTTTGGAGCCTTAGAGATATATTCTCTTTACCATTCCAGGTCGATATTGCAACGTAGCCCTTTCCTACCACGCACGAGGATGCGGTTGTGGCTAGCTTTAAGCTAAATTTTGTCGGTTGACTATTTTGAAGCAATATTTCATTCGTACAGACATGCGAAGAGCGTCCGCTGTCCAGACACCATTTCTCGTCACCGATGTCTTCGTTGGAAGTGTTGACAAAGTATGAGGTGCTTGTCTGTCCCATTTTCGTTCCTGTTTTTATCTTTTTGAAACAATCAGCAGCTTTGTGACCTTTCTTTACAGAGAAATTGCAGCTGTATTTGAACGGTGAATTTATTGCGTTGTTGCCGCTCCTGCTTTTAGCTTGCTGTTTGGCGAATAGTGCTCCAAATGGTCGGCCGTTTGATTTGCGAACTCCTGCTTCGTATTCCTCAACGATTTTTATTTTCATGGTTTCGATATCGGGGAGGTTGTCACGCGATTCAATAGCACATCTGAAATTTAAAAAAAAAATCAGGAAGATTCCATAATAGTGTAATATGCAGGCTACGGCTCGAGTAGATAAAACGATATTCTGTGAAATTTATTTCTTTATTTTCTAGTCTATAGAACAATTCAAGTTCACACTATACTATTCTTCGCAAATTCTTTTCTTACAAGGTCTCTTTCCTCTCAAATCACTTTATCTCCTTTCAATTACTTAATTCACAAATCCAAACTAATTACTTCTTCTTCTTAAATCTCAACTTTCAATTTATCACAGAATTACAACTTCGCCCACTGCACACTTTTCTAATCTCCTCGCCACAGTTTAAAAACTACTGTGTCTTTTTTTGATCGCCATCTGTCCTTATATAGCAGAAGTTTCTGATAGCCAGAAACTTCTAGCAAATTCTTCGACCACTGGAACAAGAGAAATAATTCTTGCAGTTATAATTCCCTTTTATCCCTAATATTATTCGTCTCTTTCGTTGACATGAGCTGTGGAGACTTCGTCCCAGACACGAACCTCGAATGAAAGGACAGTTTGAACCAAAATTCTGCCAGAATGGAAAGTCACTTCGGAATTTGCTGCATAGACATAGGAGCGTAGTTATTATTATGCTACACTGCCCCCCTCTTAGACGTGTTCGTCCCGAACAAGTGTATCCTCATTTCGGCCATTGTATCGACTCAGTCGGTGCACATGAACCACTTTCATTTTGGCCCTTGGTCCTCGCTGGATGCGGTAGACAACATCGTTGATGCGGGTTACTATTCTGTAGGGACCTTCCCAGTTCCGCTGTAATTTAGGTGATTTCCCCTTTTGGCGATGGGGATTATACAGCCACACCAGATCTCCTTCCTGGAATCCTGACGTTGTTGCCTTGGCATCATACCTGGTCTTCATGCGGTCGCTCGTCATCTTAATCTGGCTTCTGGTCCTTTGGTGTATGTCCCTAAGCCTTTCCCTAAGGTCCGCCACGTACTCTTCTTCATTTCTGGGCTCATTGGTAGGAGATCCAAATTTCACCTCACTGGGTAAACGAGCTATTCCACCAAATAAGATTTCGAACGGCGTATGTCGAGTAGTGCTATGCACGGCACTTCTATAGGCCATCAAAAACAAGGGAATCTGCCGGTCCCAATCCCGTTGGTAGTCACCTACGACCTTCGAGAGATGTTCGTCCAAAGTCCTATTGAAACGCTCCACCATACCGTCCGACTGTGGATGAAGCGGGGTTGTCCTTGTCTTTTTGATTCCGAGTAGTTGACACATCTCTTGGAAGATTCTTGACTCGAAGTTCCGCCCTTGGTCAGAATGCAATTCCAAGGGCACACCGAATCTGCTAACCCAATTGTAGACGATCTGCTCCGCCACGGTTCTGGCTTCCTGGTTAGGGATCGGAAACGCTTCCGGCCATTTACTGAAGTAGTCCATCACTACGAGTATATACCGATTACCATTGTCGGTTTCCGGAAAGGGCCCTGCGATGTCGATGGCGATTCGTTCGAAAGGTGCTCCCACGTTGTATTGGTGCATCTTACCTCGAGTTTTGATTCTCGGACCCTTGCTAGCTGCACACACGTCGCATTTTCTGCACCAGTCTTCGATATCTTTCTTCGCTTTTAACCAATAAAAACGTTCTCGTACCTTTTCTAGCGTCTTATTCACTCCCAAGTGGCCTCCGGTCGCCCCGCCATGCATTTCCTGTAACACCTCCTTGACCCTCGTCCGCGGTACGACAAGCTGCATTACAAACGACTTTCCGTCGGAGGATTCCCATTTTCTTCTCAGAACACCTTCTTGGACATGGAGGGAGTCCCACTGCGCAAAATATGCCTTTAAGGTCGGGCTTCTGTGAGAGATGTCCTGATGATCCGGTTTCTCCATGTTCTCCTTCCAGGCCAGAATCGGCTCGATATCCGGGTCTTCCTTCTGAGCGTTCCGGATCTCATCTACGCTCCAGCCGGCGATAGGTTCGGCTCTCATTCTTTGGATGGAAACCAGCTCCCGTTCTTCCTGACGCGCACAATGTTTACAATCCGTTCTGCATGGTCTCCGGGACAGTGCATCCGCATTAGAGTGGAGTTTTCCTTTACGATGCTGTATTTCGTAGTCGTAGATTTGCAGCCTTTCGATCCATCTTGCGACCTGACCCTCAGGACTCTTGAACTGTAATAGCCATTTTAAGGCTGCATGGTCTGTGCGAAGAACGAGCTTCCTCCCGTAGAGGTATTTGTGAAAATGCTTCGTAGCCAAGATCAGAGCTAGAAGTTCCCGCCTTGTCACGCAGTAGTTCCTTTCTGGCTTAGAGAGCACCTTGCTGAAGTACGCAACCACCTTCTCTTGGCCGTCATGCACCTGGGAGAGTACGGCTCCTACCCCGACATTACTAGCATCTGCATCCACAACGAACGTTTCCCCGGGAGTGGGGTAAGCCAGTATCGGGGCATCGCATAGCCGTTGTTTAAGTGCCTTGAAGCTCTTCTCGCACTCAATTGACCATTTGAATTGTTTTCCCTTTTCCGTCAACTGGTGCAGGTTCTTTGCGATCCCGGCAAAATCCTTCACGAACCGTCTGTAGTAGGTGGCTAGGCCCAGGAAGCTCCTTAGTTGGTGTTTGTCTTTGGGGACTGGCCAGTTTTTCACCGCTTCGACCTTCTCCGGATCGGTTCTCACTCCTTTCGCTGAAATTATGTGTCCCAGGTACTTGACTTCCGCTCTAAACAGGGCGCACTTCTTGGGGTTGAGCTTCAGGTGGGCACTTCGAAGCCTTTGAAACACATCCCTTAGATTGTCTCGGTGTTGCGCAAACGTTTTTCCTACGACGATGACATCATCCAAGTATACCAAACAGGTTTTCCATGTTAACCCTTGCAGGACACATTCCATCAATCGCTCGAAAGTCGCCGGAGCATTGCACAGCCCGAATGGCATTACCGTGAATTGCCATAGCCCATTTCCTGTGGTGAAGGCGGTTTTCTCCCGGTCTTCTGGATGGATCTGTACCTGCCAGTAGCCACTCTTCAAGTCGAGAGTGGAAAACCATCGGGCTCCTGATAGTGTGTCTAGCGTGTCGTCAATCCGTGGCAGAGGATAGCTGTCTTTCTTGGTGACGTAATTGAGCTGCCGATAGTCCACGCAGAACCGCGTGCTGCCATCTTTCTTCTTTACCAGTACAACCGGTGATGCCCACGGTCTTTTGGAACTTTCAATCAGACCTTCTTTCTCCATTGCCGACACCATCTCTGCAACTTCTGTCTGCTTTGCCAATGGAAGGCGCCTAGCAGGCTGACGAATTGGTCTAGTATCACCAGTGTCTATTCGATGTTGTACCAGGTGTGTTCGGCCGTATTCTCCGTCCTGTGAGGCAAATACATCAGCGTACTCATTGATAAGATTCTCTGCCATAGTTCGCTGCTCCTGATTCAGCTCACTGGACTGGAGAATCGTCTCTCTCGTTTCCGCTGTCCAAGGTGATGGGAGAGGTTTTGGAGCATCACGTTCAGATATTGTTGCGACGGCGGTAATCGGCGTGCATTTTCCAGTCACCTCCCCTCGCCTTAGTTTGACAGTGTGTGGTCTTGTGTTCAAAACTCTCACTGGAACCATGGTGTTCTTTGGTTCGACTAACGTCTTCCCCACGACGTAGTCTTGAGAATTCTTCTCTGGGTCTGGTTCTACTATGTAGAATCGGTGGCTCCCAAGATCACCTTCCAGCTTCGTCCAAATGATTGTCTCTGAAGAAGGCGGCAAAACTTCGTCTTTGCTGATGACTGTCCTGAGAGTTGCGGCATTCTCGTTTCCGTACACCATCGGAATCTCCACATTTCGATACCTCAGTACTTGCATCCCGATGTCCAAGATTACTTCATTTGCTTTCATGAAGTCTATTCCGATGATGCACTCGTCGCATATATCTGCCACCAGAAACGCATGGGAGAACGTCAGTCCTGCCAGAGTAATCGTAAGACGAACTTCTCCAAATACCTTCGCCATTTCCCCTGTTGCAGTCTTCAGGCAGTAGCTGTTGGTGTTGTGCAGCCAGGAGCCTTTGACGATATCTCTTCTTACAATGGAGGCGGTGGCACCTGTGTCGATGGTGGCTACGCACTTCTTCTTGTTGATTAGTGCCTCCACTGTCAGGCTCTTGTTACCCCGTTTGGTTTGCGAAACTTGAATGGTGGTCCTGGGGGCCTCGATTCCAGTAACCAACTTCTGCCCCGCGAAGTTGGTCCTTACGCATTTCCCGACTGCTGGTTTTGGGAAGTCTGGCTGACAGGATGGATGTTATCACCGCCAGATGCTTCCTCTCTGCTTCTCCTACTTCCGCAATGTGGACAATTTCCTCGTCTAGGTGCACTTCTGCACTGCCGTTGTAGGTGTCCGGTTCGGTTGCAATTCCAGCAACGGATTTGACTTTCGCGAGCTCTGTCTTCATCCATGACGGCTGTTCTCTGGCATGAGCATTCCACGACGGACATTTCCCTGACACGGTGTATTCCCTGGTATGCTTGGTCCGCAGCCTTCATTGACAAAGCGAATGCCAATGCCTCGGGGAGTGTTCGCTTTTCAGCCATCCTTACAGCCATTTGCAGTTGTCTGTCCTCTATGGCCTGAATAAAAGCTTCCACCGCCATTTCGTTGATAAGCTCCTCACCGGCTTTAGGGTATGAAAGATGGGCTAGTCGCTCTATATCCGCTTGCAACTGTTGGAGCGTTTCCCCCCTTTTCTGGACTCGACTACGCAGCTGAACCCTGTACACCTGCTGCATGTGTTCATCCCCAAACCGCATCTCGATAGCCTGAACCAGAGAATCGTAGTTCTGCTGTTTATCTTCCGGGATGGTCTGCAAGAGCTCCGCAGCTGGACCCCTCAGTGCAAGTGTGAGTGCAATGGACTTCTCTTCATCGTCCCAGCTATTGGTCATTGCGGCCGCTTCGAATTGCCTTTTATAAATTGGCCATGATGTTTGACCATCGAAGATAGGAGGCTGCATCTCCTTTCTTCTCAGACCGTCAGTGGAATATTCCCGTGCTTTTTGTCTCTTCACGTTGCTGAGCTCCTTAGCAAGATTTTCGACTTGCTTTCCTACTATCTCGAATTGCGTATCCACTTTTTCAAACTGAGTCTCTATCTTCCCGAACTGAGTTTCATGTTTCTCAAAATTTTCATCGAATCTGGTTTCGACTTTTTCGAGTTGCGTCTCGACCTTCTCGATTTTCTCTTCGATCACTTCGAATTTGGATTCCAAGTTCTTGTTTTGCTCATCAAGTTTACTTTCCAGAGCATCTAGAGAATTCTTTTGTTGGTCCATTGCTTTCTTTTGTTCATCCAGCTTAAGTTCTAGAGAATTCTTTTGTTCGTCCATTGCTTTCTTTTGTTCATCCAACTTAAGTTCTAGAGAATTCCTTTGGTCGCCCATTGCTTTCTTTTGTTCGTCCATCGCTTTCTTTTGTTCATCCAGCTTAAGTTCTATAGAATTCTTTTGGTCATCGAGCTTATGACTTTGATCTTCTATTGCTTTCTTTTGTTCGTCCATGACTAACTTAAGTTGCAGGAGCAGACTTGTTATACCCGGGTCGGCTACTGTACTTGCTGGTTCCTCTTCCACGTCAAACTCTATGTCATGCGGATTTTCACCTTCCTGCGTTACTGCTTCTTCCAGACGAATCAGTAGGGCATCTTTCCCCCAGTTGTGTCGAGATTCCTCTTACTGAGTTCTGCCTTTAGTTGAATTATAGTTAGTTTTCCCAATTTGCGACCCATTTTGCGCAACTAATTAACTCAACGCAGAAATCGTTTTTTTTTTTTTTTCTTGTGCAATTTCACACCACGGAAATAGTTATTCACAGAATAAGTTTTATCCCAGCTTCTGACACCAATGTAATATGCGAGCTACGGCTCGAGTAAATAAAACGATATTCTGTGAAATTTATTTCTTTATTTTCTAGTCTATAGAACAATTCAAGTTCACACTATACTATTCTTCGCAAATTCTTTTCTTACAAGGTCTCTTTCCTCTCAAATCACTTTATCTCCTTTCAATTACTTAATTCACAAATCCAAACTAATTACTTCTTCTTCTTAAATCTCAACTTTCAATTTATTGTAATATGCAGGCTACGGCTCGAGTAGATAAAACGATATTCTGTGAAATTTATTTCTTTATTTTCTAGTCTATAGAACAATTTAAGTTCACACTATACTATTCTTCGCAAATTCTTTTCTTACAAGGTCTCTTTCCTCTCAAATCACTTTATCTCCTTTCAATTACTTAATTCACAAATCCAAACTAATTACTCCTTGTTGTTAACTCTCAACTTTCAATTTATCACAAAATTACAACTTCGCCTATTATCACTTTTCTAATCTCTTCGCCACAGTTTAAAAATCACTGTCTTTCCTATTGATCGCCATCTGTCCTTATATAGCAGAAGTTTCAGATAGCCAGAAACTTCTAGCAAATTCTTCGACCACTGGAAATAATTCCAAGATGACAATCATTTCTTCCAGTTATAATTCTCTCTTTATCCGTGGCGTTGTCAGCTATTGCGAACCTCGAATGAAAGTACAGTTTGGAATGGGCTGTAGGAGCGTAGTTATTATTCTACATTACTGCTGCATACTTTTAGACGATGTTACACTGCCCCCCTCTTAGACTTGTTCGTCCCGAACAAGTGCGTCCTCACTTCGACCATTGTATCGACTCAGTCGGTCCACATGAACCACTTTCATTTTGGCCCTTGGTCCTCGCTGGATGCGGTAGACAACATCGTTGATGCGGGTTACTATTCTGTATGGACCCTCCCAGTTCCGCTGCAATTTAGGTGATTTCCCCTTTTGGCGATGGGGATTATACAGCCACACTAGATCTCCTTCCTGGAATCCTGACGTTGTTGCCTTGGCATCATACCTGGTCTTCATGCGGTCGCTCGTCATCTTAATCTGGCTTCTGGTCCTTTGGTGTATGTCCCTAAGCCTTTCCCTAAGGTCCGCCACGTACTCTTCTTCATTTCTGGGCTCATTGGTAGGAGATCCAAATTTCACCTCACTGGGTAAACGAGCTATTCCACCAAATAAGATTTCGAACGGCGTATGTCGAGTAGTGCTATGCACGGCACTTCTATAGGCCATCAAAAACAAGGGAATCTGCCGGTCCCAATCCCGTTGGTAGTCACCTACGACCTTCGAGAGATGTTCGTCCAAAGTCCTATTGAAACGCTCCACCATACCGTCCGACTGTGGATGAAGCGGGGTTGTCCTTGTCTTTTTGATTCCGAGTAGTTGACACATCTCTTGGAAGATTCTTGACTCGAAGTTCCTCCCTTGGTCAGAATGCAATTCCAAGGGCACACCGAATCTGCTAACCCAATTGTAGACGATCTGCTCCGCCACGGTTCTGGCTTCCTGGTTAGGGATCGGAAACGCTTCCGGCCACTTACTGAAGTAGTCCATCACTACGAGTATATACCGATTACCATTGTCGGTTTCCGGAAAGGGCCCTGCGATGTCAATGGCGATTCGTTCGAAAGGTGCTCCCACGTTGTATTGGTGCATCTTACCTCGAGTTTTGGTTCTCGGACCCTTACTAGCTGCACACACGTCGCATTCTCTGCACCAGTCTTCGATATCTTCCTTCGCTTTTAACCAATAAAAACGTTCTCGTACCTTTTCTAGCGTCTTATTCACTCCCAAGTGGCCTCCGGACGCCCCGCCATGCATTTCCTGTAACACCTCCTTGACCCTCGTCCGCGGTACTACAAGCTGCATTACAAACGACTTTCCGTCGGAGGATTCCCATTTTCTTCTCAGAACACCTTCTTGGACATGGAGGGAGTCCCACTGCGCAAAATATGCCTTTAAGGTCGGGCTTCTGTGAGAGATGTCCTGATGATCCGGTTTCTCCATGTTCTCCTTCCAGGCCAGAATCGGCTCGATATCCGGGTCTTCCTTCTGAGCGTTCCGGATCTCATCTACGCTCCAGCCGGCGATAGGTTCGGCTCTCATTCTTTGGATGGAAACCAGCTCCCGTTCTTCCTCACGCGCACAATGTTTACAATCCGTTCTGCATGGTCTCCGGGACAGTGCATCCGCATTAGAGTGGAGTTTTCCTTTACGATGCTGTATTTCGTAGTCGTAGATTTGCAGCCTTTCGATCCATCTTGCGACCTGACCCTCAGGACTCTTGAACTGTAATAGCCATTTTAAGGCTGCATGGTCTGTGCGAAGAACGAGCTTCCTCCCGTAGAGGTATTTGTGAAAATGCTTCGTAGCCAAGATCAAAGCTAGAAGTTCTCTCCTTGTCACGCAGTAGTTCCTTTCTGGCTTAGAGAGCACCTTGCTGAAGTACGCAACCACCTTCTCTTGGCCGTCATGCACCTGGGAGAGTACGGCTCCTACCCCAACATTACTAGCATCTGCATCCACAATGAACGTTTCCCCGGGAGTGGGGTAAGCCAGTATCGGGGCATCGCATAGCCGTTGTTCAAGTGCCTTGAAGCTCTTCTCGCACTCAATTGTCCATTTGAATTGTTTTCCCTTTTCCGTCAACTGGTGCAGGTTCTTTGCGATCCCGGCAAAATCCTTCACGAACCGTCTGTAGTAGGTGGCTAGGCCCAGGAAGCTCCTTAGTTGGTGTTTATCCTTGGGGACTGGCCAGTTTTTCACCGCTTCGACCTTCTCTGGATCGGTTCTCACTCCTTTCGCTGAAATTATGTGCCCCAAGTACTTGACTTCCGCTCTAAACAGGGCGCACTTCTTGGGGTTGAGCTTCAGGTGGGCACTTCGAAGCCTTTGAAACACATCCCTTAGATTGTCTCGGTGTTGCGCAAACGATTTTCCTACGACGATGACATCATCCAAGTATACCAAACAGGTTTTCCATGTTAACCCTTGCAGGACACATTCCATCAATCGCTCGAAAGTCGCCGGAGCATTGCACAGCCCGAATGGCATTACCGTGAATTGCCATAGCCCATTTCCTGCGGTGAAGGCGGTTTTCTCCCGGTCTTCTGGATGGATCTGTACCTGCCAGTAGCCACTCTTCAAGTCGAGAGTGGAAAACCATCGGGCTCCTGATAGTGTGTCTAGCGTGTCGTCAATCCGTGGCAGAGGGTAGCTGTCTTTCTTGGTGACGTAATTGAGCTGCCGATAGTCCACGCAGAACCGCGTGCTGCCATCTTTCTTCTTAACCAGTACAACCGGTGATGCCCACGGACTTTTGGAACTTTCAATCAGACCTTCTTTCTCCATTGCCGACACCATCTCTGCAACTTCTGTCTGCTTTGCCAATGGAAGGCGCCTAGCAGGCTGACGAATTGGTCTAGTATCACCAGTGTCTATTCGATGTTGTACCAGGTGTGTTCGGCCGTATTCTCCGTCCTGTGAGGCAAATACATCAGCGTACTCATTGATAAGATTCTCTGCCATAGTTCGCTGCTCCTGATTCAGCTCACTGGACTGGAGAATCGTCTCTCTCGTTTCCGCTGTCCAAGGTGATGGGAGAGGTTTTGGAGCATCACGTTCAGATATTGTTGCGACGGCGGTAATCGGCGTGCATTTTCCAGTCACCTCCCCTCGCCTTAGTTTGACAGTGTGTGGTCTTGCGTTCAAAACTCTCACTGGAACCATGGTGTTCTTTGGTTCGACTAACGTCTTTCCCAAGATGTAGTCTTGAGAATTCTTCTCTGGGTCTGGTTCTACTATGTAGAATCGGTGGCTCCCAAGATCACCTTCCAGCTTCGTCCAAATGATTGTCTCTGAAGACGGCGGCAAAACTTCGTCTTTGCTGATGACTGTCCTGAGAGTTACGGCATTCTCATTTCCGTACACCATCGGAATCTCCACATTTCGATACCTCAGTACTTGCATCCCGATGTCCAAGATTACTTCATTTGCTTTCATGAAGTCTATTCCGATGATGCACTCGTCGCATATATCTGCCACCAGAAACGCATGGGCGAACGTCAGTCCTGCCAGAGTAATCGTAAGACGAGCTTCTCCAAATACCTTCGCCATTTCCCCTGTGGCAGTCTTCAGGCAGTAGCTGTTGGTGTTGTGCAGCCAGGAGCCTTTGACGATATCTCTTCTTACAATGGAGGCGGTGGCACCTGTGTCGATGGTGGCTACGCACTTCTTCTTGTTGATTAGTGCCTCCACTGTCAGGCTCTTGTTACCCCGTTTGGTTTGCGAAACTTGAATGGTGGTCCTGGGGGCCTCGATTCCAGTAACCAACTTCTGCCCCACGAAGTTGGTCCTTACGCATCCCCCGACTGCTGGTTTTGGGAAGTCTGACCGACAGGATGCTTCCTCTCTGCTTCTCCTACTTCCGCAATGTGGACAATTTCCTCGTCTAGGTGCACTTCTGCACTGCCGTTGTAGGTGTCCGGTTTGGTTGCAATTCCAGCAACGGATTTGACTTCCGCGAGCTTTGACGGCTGTTCTCTGGCATGAGCATTCCACGACGGACATTTCCCTGACACGGTGTATTCCCTGGTATGCTTGGTCCGCAGCCTTCATTGACAAAGCGAATGCCAATGCCTCGGGGAGTGTTCGCTTTTCAGCCATCCTTACAGCCATTTGCAGTTGTCTGTCCTCTATGGCCTGAATAAAAGCTTCCACCGCCATTTCGTTGATAAGCTCCTCACCGGCTTTAGGGTATGAAAGATGGGCTAGTCGCTCTATATCCGCTTGCAACTGTTGGAGCGTTTCCCCCCTTTTCTGGACTCGACTACGCAGCTGAACCCTGTACACCTGCTGCATGTGTTCATCCCCAAACCGCATCTCGATAGCCTGAACCAGAGAGTCGTAGTTCTGCTGTTTATCTTCCGGGATGGTCTGCAAGAGCTCCGCAGCTGGACCCCTCAGTGCAAGCGTGAGTGCAATAGACTTCTCTTCATCGTCCCAGCTATTGGTCATTGCGGCCGCTTCGAATTGCCTTTTATAAATTGGCCATGATGTTTGACCATCGAAGATAGGAGGCTGCATCTCCTTTCTTCTCAGACCGTCAGTGGAATATTCCCGTGCTTTCTGTCTCTTCACGTTGCTGAGCTCCTTAGCAAGACTTTCGACTTGCTTTTCTACTTTTTCAAACTGAGTCTCTATCTTCCCGAACTGAGTTTCATGTTTCTCAAAATTTTCATCGAATCTAGTTTCGACTTTTTCGAGTTGCGTCTCGACCTTCTCGATTTTCTCTTCGATCACTTCGAATTTGGATTCCAAGTTCTTGTTTTGCTCATCAAGTTTACTTTCCAGAGCATCTAGAGAATTCTTTTGTTCGTCCATTGCTTTCTTTTGTTCGTCCATTGCTTTCTTTTGTTCGTCCATTGCTTTCTTTTGTTCGTCCAGCTTAAGTTCTAGAGAATTCCTCTGGTCGTCCATTGCTTTCTTTTGGTCGTCCAGCTTAAGTTCTATAGAATTCCTTTGGTCTTCTATTGCTTTCTTTTGTTCGTCCATGACTAACTTAAGTTGCAGGAGCAGACTTGTTATACCCGGGTCGGCTGCTGTACTTGCTGGTTCCTCTTCCACGTCAAACTCTACGTCGTGCGGATTTTCACCTTCCTGCGTTACTGCTTCTTCCAGACGAATCAGCAGGGCATCTTTTCCCCCAGTTGTGTCGAGGTTCCGCTTACTGAGTTCTGCCTTTAGTTGAGTTATAGTTAGTTTTCCCAATTTGCGACCCATTTTGCGCAACTAATTAACTCAACACAGAAATCGTTTTTTTTTTTTTTTTTTTGTGCAATTTCACACCACGGAAATAGTTATTCACAGAATAAGTTTTATCCCAGCTTCTGACACCAATGTAATATGCAGGCTACGGCTCGAGTAGATAAAACGATATTCTGTGAAATTTATTTCTTTATTTTCTAGTCTATAGAACAATTCAAGTTCACACTATACTATTCTTCGCAAATTCTTTTCTTACAAGGTCTCTTTCCTCTCAAATCACTTTATCTCCTTTCAATTACTTAATTCACAAATCCAAACTAATTACTTCTTCTTGTTAAATCTCAACTTTCAATTTATCACAAAATTACAACTTCTAATCTCTTCGCCACAGTTTAAGAACTACTGCTCCTTTCTCAATCGCCATCTGTCCTTATATAGCAGAAGTTTCTGATAGCCAGAAACTTCTAGCAAATTCTTCGACCACTGGAAATAATTCCAAGATGACAATCATTTCTTCCAGTTATAATTCTCTCTTTATCCGTGGCGTTGTCAGCTATTGCGAACCTCGAATGAAAGTACAGTTTGGAATGGGCTGTAGGAGCGTAGTTATTATTCTACATTATTGTTGCATACTTTTAGACGATGTTACATTATCACAGAATTACAACTTCGCCCACTGCACACTTTTCTAATCTCCTCGCCACAGTTTAAAAACTACTGTGTCTTTTTTTGATCGCCATCTGTAATTATATAGCAGAAGTTTCTGATAGCCAGAAACTTCTAGCAAATTCTTCGACCACTGGAACAAGAGAAATAATTCTTGCAGTTATAATTCCCTTTTATCCCTAATATTATTCGTCTCTTTCGTTGACATGAGCTGTGGAGACTTCGTCCCAGACACGAACCTCGAATGAAAGGACAGTTTGAACCAAAATTCTGCCAGAATGGAAAGTCACTTCGGAATTTGCTGCATAGACATAGGAGCGTAGTTATTATTATGCTACAATAGCATAACGGCTAATAGTTCATTATTTATGGTGACTTCCATGTTTAGCAATTTGTCTACTATATTGTAGCATAACAATAACTACGCTCCTATGTCTATGCAGCAAATTCCGAAGTGACTTTCCATTCTGGCAGAATTTTGGTTCAAACTGTCCTTTCATTCGAGGTTCGTGTCTGGGACGAAGTCTCCACAGCTCATGTCAACGAAAGAGACAAATAATATTAGGGATAAAAGGGAATTATAACTGCAAGAATTATTTCTCTTGTTCCAGTGGTCGAAGAATTTGCTAGAAGTTTCTGGCTATCAGAAACTTCTGCTATATAAGGACAGATGGCGATCAAAAAAACACACAGTTGGTTTAGAACCGTGGCGAAGAGATTGGAAAAGTGATAATGGGCGAAGTTGTAATTTGGTGATAAATTGAAAGTTGAGAGTGAACAAGAAAAAGTAATTAGTTTGGATTTGTGAATTAAGTAATTGAAAGGAGATAAAGTGATTTGAGAGGAAAGAGACATTGTAAGAAAAGAATTTGCGAAGAATAGTATAGTGTGAACTTGAATTGTTCTATAGAGTAGAAAATAAAGAAATAATTTCACAGAATAATTGTTTTATCTACTCGAGCCGTAGCTCGCATATTACATTGGTGTCAAAAGTGGGATAAAACTTATTCTGTGAATAACTATTTCCGTGGTGTGAAATTGCACAAAAAAAAAAAAAAAAAACGATTTCTGTGTTGAGCTAATTAATTGCGCAAAATGGGCCGCAAATTGGGAAAACTAACTATAACTCAACTAAAGGCAGAACTCAGTAAGCGGAACCTCGACACAACTGGGGGAAAAGATGCCCTGCTGATTCGTCTGGAAGAAGGAGTAACGCAGGAAGGTGAAAATCCGCACGACGTAGAGTTTGACGTGGAAGAGGAACCAGCAAGTACAGCAGCCGACCCGGGTATAACAAGTCTGCTCCTGCAACTTAAGTTAGTCATGGACGAACAAAAGAAAGCAATAGAAGACCAAAGGAATTCTATAGAACTTAAGCTGGACGACCAAAAGAAAGCAATGGACGACTAGAGGAATTCTCTAGAACTTAAGCTGGACGAACAAAAGAAAGCAATGGACGAACAAAAGAAAGCAATGGACGAACAAAAGAAAGCAATGGACGAACAAAAGAATTCTCTAGATGCTCTGGAAAGTAAACTTGATGAGCAAAACAAGAACTTGGAATCCAAATTCGAAGCGATCGAAGAGAAAATCGAAAAGGTCGAGACGCAACTCGGAAAAGTCGAAACTAGATTCGATGAAAATTTTGAGAAACATGAAACTCAGTTCGGGAAGATAGAGACTCAGTTTGAAAAAGTAGAAAAGCAAGTCGAAAATCTTGCGAAGGAGCTCAGCAACGTGAAGAGACAGAAAGCACGGGAATATTCCACTGACGGTCTGAGAAGAAAGGAGATGCAGCCTCCTATCTTCGATGGTCAAACATCATGGCCAATTTATAAGAGGCAATTCGAAGCGGCCGCAATGACCAATAGCTGGGACGATGAAGAGAAGTCCATTGCACTCACGCTTGCACTGAGGGGTCCAGCTGCGGAGCTCTTGCAGACCATCCCGGAAGATAAACAGCAGAACTACGACTCTCTGGTTCAGGCTATCGAGATGCGGTTTGGGGATGAACACATGCAGCAGGTGTACAGGGTTCAGCTGCGTAGTCGAGTCCAGAAAAGGGGGGAAACGCTCCAACAGTTGCAAGCGGATATAGAGCGACTAGCCCATCTTTCGAACACTCCCCGAGGCATTGGCATTCGCTTTGTCAATGAAGGCTGCGGACCAAGCATACCAGGGAATACACCGTGTCAGGGAAATGTCCGTCGTGGAATGCTCATGCCAGAGAACAGCCGTCATGGATGAAGATAGAGCTCGCGGAAGTCAAATCCGTTGCTGGAATTGCAACCAAACCGGACACCTACAACGGCAGTGCAGAAGTGCACCTAGACGAGGAAATTGTTCACATTGCGGAAGTAGGAGAAGCAGAGATTAAGCATCTGGCGGTGATAACATCCATCCTGTCAGTCAGACTTCCCAAAACCAGCAGTCGGGAAATGTGTAAGGACCAACTTCGCGGGGCAGAAGTTGGTTACTGGAATCGAGGCCCCCAGGACCACCATTCAAGTTTCGCAAACCAAACGGGGTAACAAGAGCCTGACAGTGGAGGCACTAATCAACGAGAAGAAGTGCGTAGCCACCATCGACACAGGTGCCACTGCCTCCATTGTAAGAAGAGATATCGTCAAAAACTCCTGGCTGCACAACACCAACAGCTACTGCCTGAAGACTGCAACAGGGGAAATGGCGAAGGTATTTGGAGAAGTTCGTCTTACGATTACTCTGGCAGGACTGACGTTCTCCCATGCGTTTCTGGTGGCAGATATATGCGACGAGTGCATCATCGGAGTAGACTTCATGAAAGCAAATGAAGTAATCTTGGACATCGGGATGCAAGTACTGAGGTATCGAAATGTGGAGATTCCGATGGTGTACGGAAATGAGAATGCCGTAACTCTCAGGACAGTCATCAGCAAAGACGAAGTTTTGCCGCCGTCTTCAGAGACAATCATTTGGACGAAGCTGGAAGGAGATCTTGGGAGCCACCGATTCTACATAGTAGAACCAGACCCAGAGAAGAATTCTCAAGACTACATCGTGGGAAAGACGTTAGTCGAACCAAAGAACACCATGGTTCCAGTGAGGGTTTTGAACGCAAGACCACACACTGTCAAACTAAGGCGAGGGGAGGTGACTGGAAAATGCACGCCGATTACCGCCGTCGCAACAATATCTGAACGTGATGCTCCAAAACTTCTCCCATCACCTTGGACAGCGGAAGCGAGAGGGACGATTCTCCAGTCCAGTGAGCTGAATCAGGAGCAGCGAACTATGGCAGAGAATCTTATCAATGAGTACGCTGATGTATTTGCCTCACAGGACGGAGAATACGGCCGAACACACCTGGTACAACATCGAATAGACACTGGTGATACTAGACCAATTCGTCAGCCTGCTAGGCGCCTTCCATTGGCAAAGCAGACAGAAGTTGCAGAGATGGTGTCGGCAATGGAGAAAGAAGGTCTGATTGAAAGTTCCAAAAGTCCGTGGGCATCACCGGTTGTACTGGTTAAGAAGAAAGATGGCAGCACGCGGTTCTGCGTGGACTATCGGCAGCTCAATTACGTCACCAAGAAAGACAGCTACCCTCTGCCACGGATTGACGACACGCTAGACACACTATCAGGAGCCCGATGGTTTTCCACTCTCGACTTGAAGAGTGGCTACTGGCAGGTACAGATCCATCCAGAAGACCGGGAGAAAACCGCCTTCACCGCAGGAAATGGGCTATGGCAATTCACGGTAATGCCATTCGGGCTGTGCAATGCTCCGGCGACTTTCGAGCGATTGATGGAATGTGTCCTGCAAGGGTTAACATGGAAAACCTGTTTGGTATACTTGGATGATGTCATCGTCGTAGGAAAAACGTTTGCGCAACACCGAGACAATCTAAGGGATGTGTTTCAAAGGCTTCGAAGTGCCCACCTGAAGCTCAACCCCAAGAAGTGCGCCCTGTTTAGAGCGGAAGTCAAGTACCTGGGACACATAATTTCAGCGAAAGGAGTGAGAACCGATCCGGAGAAGGTCGAAGCGGTGAAAAACTGGCCAGTCCCCAAAGACAAACACCAACTAAGGAGCTTCCTGGGCCTAGCCACCTACTACAGACGGTTCGTGAAGGATTTTGCCGGGATCGCAAAGAACCTGCACCAGTTGACGGAAAAGGGAAAACAATTCAAATGGTCAATTGAGTGCGAGAAGAGCTTCAAGGCACTTAAACAACGGCTATGCGATGCCCCGATACTGGCTTACCCCACTCCCGGGGAAACGTTCGTTGTGGATGCAGATGCTAGTAATGTCGGGGTAGGAGCCGTACTCTCCCAGGTGCATGACGGCCAAGAGAAGGTGGTTGCGTACTTCAGCAAGGTGCTCTCTAAGCCGGAAAGGAACTACTGCGTGACAAGGCGGGAACTTCTAGCTTTGATCTTGGCTACGAAGCATTTTCACAAATACCTCTACGGGAGGAAGTTCGTTCTTCGCACAGACCATGCAGCCTTAAAATGGCTATTACAGTTCAAGAGTCCTGAGGGTCAGGTCGCAAGATGGATTGAAAGGCTGCAAATCTACGACTACGAAATACAGCATCGTAAAGGAAAACTCCACTCTAATGCGGATGCACTGTCCCGGAGACCATGCAGAACGGATTGTAAACATTGTGCGCGTCAGGAAGAACGGGAGCTGGTTTCCATCCAAAGAATGAGAGCCGAACCTATCGCCGGCTGGAGCGTAGATGAGATCCGGAACGCTCAGAAGGAAGACCCGGATATCGAGCCGATTCTGGCCTGGAAGGAGAACATGGAGAAACCGGATCATCAGGACATCTCTCACAGAAGCCCGACCTTAAAGGCATATTTTGCGAAGTGGGACTCCCTCCATGTCCAAGAAGGTGTTCTGAGAAGAAAATGGGAATCCTCCGACGGAAAGTCGTTTGTAATGCAGCTTGTCGTACCGCGGACGAGGGTCAAGGAGGTGTTACAGGAAATGCATGGCGGGGCGACCGGAGGCCACTTGGGAGTGAATAAGACGCTAGAAAAGGTACGAGAACGTTTTTATTGGTTAAAAGCGAAGGAAGATATCGAAGACTGGTGCAGAAAATGCGACGTGTGTGCAGCTAGCAAGGGTCCGAGAATCAAAACTCGAGGTAAGATGCACCAATACAACGTGGGAGCACCTTTCGAACGAATCGCCATCGACATCGCAGGGCCCTTTCCGGAAACCGACAATGGTAATCGGTATATACTCGTAGTGATGGACTACTTCAGTAAATGGCCGGAAGCGTTTCCGATCCCTAACCAGGAAGCCAGAACCGTGGCGGAGCAGATCGTCTACAATTGGGTTAGCAGATTCGGTGTGCCCTTGGAATTGCATTCTGACCAAGGGCGGAACTTCGAGTCAAGAATCTTCTAAGAGATGTGTCAACTACTCGGAATCAAAAAGACAAGGACAACCCCGCTTCATCCACAGTCGGACGGTATGGTGGAGCGTTTCAATAGGACTTTGGACGAACATCTCTCGAAGGTCGTAGGTGACTACCAACGGGATTGGGACCGGCAGATTCCCTTGTTTTTGATGGCCTATAGAAGTGCCGTGCATAGCACTACTCGACATACGCCGTTCGAAATCTTATTTGGTGGAATAGCTCGTTTACCCAGTGAGGTGAAATTTGGATCTCCTACCAATGAGCCCAGAAATGAAGAAGAGTACGTGGCGGACCTTAGGGAAAGGCTTAGGGACATACACCAAAGGACCAGAAGCCAGATTAAGATGACGAGCGACCGCATGAAGACCAGGTATGATGCCAAGGCAACAACGTCAGGATTCCAGGAAGGAGATCTGGTGTGGCTGTATAATCCCCATCGCCAAAAGGGGAAATCACCTAAATTACAGCGGAACTGGGAAGGTCCCTACAGAATAGTAACCCGCATCAACGATGTTGTCTACCGCATCCAGCGAGGACCAAGGGCCAAAATGAAAGTGGTTCATGTGGACCGACTGAGTCGATACAATGGCCGAAATGAGGATGCACTTGTTCGGGACGAACACGTCTAAGAGGGGGGCAGTGTAGCATAACAATAACTACGCTCCTATGTCTATGCAGCAAGTTCCGAAGTGACTTTCCATTCTGGCAGAATTTTGGTTCAAACTGTCCTTTCATTCGAGGTTCGTGTCTGGGACGAAGTCTCCACAGCTCATGTCAACGAAAGAGACAAATAATATTAGGGATAAAAGGGAATTATAACTGCAAGAATTATTTCTCTTGTTCCAGTGGTCGAAGAATTTGCTAGAAGTTTCTGGCTATCAGAAACTTCTGCTATATAAGGACAGATGGCGATCAAAAAAACACACAGTTGGTTTAGAACCGTGGCGAAGAGATTGGAAAAGTGATAATGGGCGAAGTTGTAATTTGGTGATAAATTGAAAGTTGAGAGTGAACAAGAAAAAGTAATTAGTTTGGATTTGTGAATTAAGTAATTGAAAGGAGATAAAGTGATTTGAGAGGAAAGAGACATTGTAAGAAAAGAATTTGCGAAGAATAGTATAGTGTGAACTTGAATTGTTCTATAGAGTAGAAAATAAAGAAATAATTTCACAGAATAATTGTTTTATCTACTCGAGCCGTAGCTCGCATATTACAATATCAACAAATTTAGGAAGATACTCCCTTATGGCATCTCCCTCGGCCATTTTGTTTTGCCTTAATTGCTTTAATAATGTTGCCTTACGGGCGGGTCCTTTGGATGCGTATGTAGTTTCGAGCTTTGCCCAAATTTCCCTCGACGTCGCGAATTTGGCTGGGTTCTGATGGGGTAATGGCTAAAATTAGGTCTGATTTGGCTTTTCGGTCTTCGACCATCCATGCGTTCTAAGCTTGTTGTGATGCCTTGGACTATCTCGGGTTTTGGTTTTTCTCCACTGATGTAGACCCACGTTTCGTTTTTGACCAGCATGGCTTTCATCTGAATTTTCCACGTTTCGTAGTTATGTATATTTCGACGTCTCGTTGCGAATCGAATTTGCGTTTGCCATATTTCGCTATTTTTACTTCCTTCAAAGGTGAGATGGATGTTCTTGTATATTTAAACGTTTAGTTTAAGAACAAGAAGTGAAAACTTTATTTAAAAAGAGTATAAGAAAAACGTGTGCACATTGAAAGAACAATGGAAAAAGATAGAACCTTTTGAGAACTGTGTTTTCAGCGTTGAATAGAAGGTAGCTCAAGACGCGTTGGTTTGAATAGTCTGATGATCGGTTCACATCGTTTTCTTTTTTTAATTGTACGGCTCGGCAAGCGAATCTAATTCTGACCACTGAACCGGTTTCCTGAAAACACATGTGGCCCTGAGGCCATTATGTGACAGTTCTTGTCTCTATCTGTTTTTTTTTTTACTCAATAACGGGTTACTGTCGAACACAATGAGGTAGCTGTGACGTAGTTAGTCGTGGTAGTAAGGGGTGTCAAAAGTAGAAATATATACAAACTCAATAGTGCGCCCACATAATACGAGTTGGTTTACTTTTAATCTTTGTAGCGCTACAAGTTTGACAACTCACTGAAAACAGAAGAAATGGAAGGCGATGTTGAAAAATTCTTCTTCATCCATTTTATTTTGGATATAATTTAATGTTTAATACAAGAAAAAATAGTTTTCTCAGTATATTTTGAAAAACTAAACAACATAATTCCAATAATTCCAGAGCTCCATTTCAAGGAACTTTTAATTTGACTTAACGCGCTACATCATTGTGGGAGAATTTTATGAGTGCAGCGCCACACCACAGACAGCTACCGTGCATTGTGTTCGGGCAGTTGGAAATGAAAATTAAACGGAACGCTTGTAGCTAATAAAATAGCGGGAAAAGTACCAACGAAACAAGCGAGAAGCACACCAAGAAGTGAAACGATGCTATCGCCTTACGGGCTAGTCGGTGCCTGTTATTTGAAAGCAATTCATGCATATTTGGGGATTGACAATTGTTCGGTTTTCTGTATATTTATTTTTCTATTCCGAATATTCTTTAAGGCAGTCTGTTCGTCAATTCCTCCCTGGGAGTGTATATATGTATGTATAAATAACAACGCCCTATATCAGATGCAGATGGACATTAACCCAATAAAGTTTTGGAGTCTATGTTTTAAGGGCGCCATCTAGAGACCAACTTTATTTGATACATTAAACTGCTGCTATCTTCAAACCGTATGGAATCTGTTTTCATTTCGCTGGGGTTAAAGCTGGTTTGTGTAGTGGTCATTTGTTTAATACAGCATGTGAATGAAGTTCGCGGAATTGGAAATTACCTCTGCATAAAGTAGAATATTTCGTGGCATTAAATTTGATTATTTTTAATTTACAGATATGCTCGTTAAATACTAAACTGCGGTGATTTTACTACTTACGTATGAACGCCATTTTATCTAAATTTTTGATTAGGTGTCAAATTTATTTTGAAGTGGAGTGGAGTGTTTCGGGAAATGTTGCAATATAATAAATAAATATAAACAGATAATTCTCAACATTTGTATATGTTTATCTAATTTTTATTTATTATTTTGTCACCAACGTTTGATGATTTAATTTCGTATTTACCATCAGCAGTGCGAAAATTGTTTAGCTCAATTCTTAGCGAAAGGTAACAATTGTTTCTCTATTTTAGTTTTTGTTATAGAGTATTTTCATTATACATAGCAATTTGGGTTGAACGAGATACACAAACTTGCTTTCAAGTTATATTTAAATGCAGTGATTCAGGAAAGTTTTCCTGTTTTCCTAGTTTTCGTGTTTTACTTCTCACACAACTTCAGTTTTAGCATGACTTCATTTTATTTATTTCTTAGTATGACTCATTGCGAAGATCATTTTTAAGTGAGGAGCATAACGGGAAATTATAATTGCTTTTAATTGATTTCTTTTTTTCAACAAATGAATGTTCTGTAATCAATTGACGTGTTTTATTGAGCTTATTTCAAACTGTTCATGAGTTATATCCGACGTGTAACACCAACGTTCACTATTTTTTTTTATTTTATATTAATTTATTTATTAATCCTAACTTAGTAATTTAAAATTAAAAGGTTAAGCATAAATATTGAGCTCTAGCATCAATGGCATTCCACTATTAAATAAAGTTAAGGCTAAAATTACAAAGTTACTTTTAATCTACAATATTAATTAGTTGGTCGATAGTTTGAATACTTTCAGCATCTCTAGTTTTTAAAGTTTCGTAGATGGAGGAGTTTGTCAGCATTAAATTCAGGTGGGATAATAGGTGTAGATTGAATACTTGGTTGCAGGTCTGGCAGTTGGAATGGTTATCTATTTTTTTGGCAGGTATTGGTGTGTTAGCCTGGTGTGTCCTAATCGAAGGCGTACAAATTTAGTAATCATTTACCACGTTTATATGGCGGATTGAATCCGGATTCAATTCGGGTTGAGTGTCATGTAAACTCAAATTGGATTGACTCGATCCGATCACAAAATTTTCTGCGATCGAGTTGAGTTTTTGCATGTAAACGCGGGTCGAAAGATTGAGTTTGACAGGAGAAGTGTCAAACTCAATCCTCTTTCGATTCCATTCTAACTCGATCCCTCAATTCGGTTACAGCAAAAACCTGGATCGAAACTCAACCCGATCTCTCAATCCGGTCATATAAACGTAGTAAATGCTGTTGATGATATTGTAGGGTATATGGGCTGGGTTTTATTTTGGTTTACTATGGATTTTGTAGTGGTGTGTATATGCCAACCAATCGTTACATTCCTTAATTTTAATTTTGCAATTAATAACTTTCAAATACTCAAGTTTGTTGTAGGTGTTGAATGCCAAAGTAGGATAATCTTTGGCTGAGTTGGCTGCATTATCGGTGTTCTCATTCTCTAAAATTCCAGTGTGAACAGGAACACATGATTTTGAGTTTTTTTTTGGAGTTCTGATAATTATGTCTCTTAACTTGGACATAACTACAGAGGTGTTGTTTTGGGTTCATGGTAGCTTTTATAACAGGGACTGTCTGTGCAGAAGACACAGTGGCCTTTGGTTCTACTGGAGCGTTTCGTAGCTTTCAAAAGTACAAGTGCTTCTGCGGTAAAAATTGAATAATCAGTAAGAAGACCTTGTTTAATGAGTGTGACGTCTTGTGTTGTTACCACGAAACTGTTGTAGTTTTGTGTTTTCGAAACATCGGAGAAAATAAATTTCCAACCTTTAGATTTAAATATATTTTTTTTCCCCTCTCAAGACTTAAAAATCAAAAGAAATACTGGTGCTGTTGTGTGATCTTTTGGGTAATTTGCCAACATCAATTCAAATGATTCGGGATTTAGCAGTCATGGTGGGTACAGTGGTGAAAATACGCGGTGTATTTTTTTGTTTGTATATTAAATTTCTGTGGTTTAGTTTAGTTAAGTTTATTAGTATTAATTCAATACCTTACAAATCCATATTTACTATATTATTACATACATACATACATTTTAACAAATTTATTTAATTCATTCTTATTGCTCTCTTATGTACTTTTTACAAACTCTATACATTTACTTTTAAATGTTCTAAAATTTTGCTCATCCTTGATATCAGTTGTTAGCGTAAAAACCTTTTAAATAGTTGTATTTTGAGCGGATGTTGAAGATTGATTGCGTAATCTTAAATTATTCACATTTCGTAACTGGTACGGCTGTGCATCTGCCACACGTCTGACGTCTGATTTCGCTCGTTATATACCTATGTAGGTACAGCACCATATTTGATTTTAAAAATTGCTAATAATGTGCTGTAATCCAGCCTTTGCTTGACATTCAGCCACCTTAGCGCGCCCAGCATAAACGCTATTGGGGTAAATCGGTTACATCTCAGGTTACTCCTCATAGCCTTGTTTTGCAGCTTTTGAAGCCTTTTTATTTGACTTTGGTTGCGGCATGAAAAAAGTATTATAGCACAAAATTCAAAATCAGGTTTCACTATGGTGTTATAAACCGTTATAGCTGTCATGTCGCCTATTTGTTTTCTGATCCTTTTAAAGAATCCAATTTTTTTTACCAATTTGCTTGCATATGTACTCCACATGTTCATGTATATTTAACTCCTTGTCAATAATCATTCCCAGATATTTGATACTGTGTACGTTTTCAATGTGTTTACCATTGTCCTCGATGTTTGTTTCGCTCTGTAGATTTATTTCCATTAATTTAGTTTATTGCTCGTTTCAATTTGTTCATTTTTAACCATACGATTAATCGATATATATCGTACTTAATTTTGTTTCTTCATTCCGAACTTCAAAAGTATTTCCTTATCAACTGCTTCAAAAGCACGTTTGAAATATAAGAAAATTGCTATTATTTTCTTTTTCTTTTACCTGTGAGGCAGCGGTTCCTCACAGGAATAATTTTTTTTGTACCCAGATTGATACATCGATGAGATATTGTTGCTTTCACGATATTCCACCATCTGTGGTTTTACCGTCATCTCAATAATTTTCTGAATCGTTCTTAGCGTATTAATGGGTCGAAATTCTTCACTTTTGTTTGTATTTGCAACTTATTCCACCGGCGTAACCATCGAATCCTTCCACGAGCTTGGGAACTCCAACGTTGAGAGTGATTTATTTACTATCATGAGCACTGTCTATCCTAAAATATCCCAATTATCTGTTATTACTTGTGGGCTTATTTTCTCGAAGTCCACTTTGTTTTTTTTTTTTTTTTTAGTTTTTTTACCAACTTTTTCAAGTTCATTTAGGGTTAATTCTCGGAATTTAAATTTGCTCTCTGTTTCATTTATATTATTCACGAATTCAATATCTTCAATTAATTTAACGGCTTCTTTTAAACTACTTACAAAATAGTCGTTAAATTTGTTTGCAATTTCGGACTAATCTCTATACTCTTTACCTTCGAAGCATACATCTTTTATTTAATTTTGTTGCTGTCCAATAACCATTTTTTTTGATTATATTCCACATCTCTTTCTGTCCATTTGCATGCCTTATTCCGTTGTTTATGTAACGATGTTTCGCATTTCGGATGCTAACTTTATAGCGGTTCCTTATTCTTTTGTATTCATTCCAATTCTCGTTGCTGTTGTAGTGTTAAGCTAAGTCATATTTTTAAATTTTTTTAGCTTTCAAAGCTTTCAGTTCGTTAGTGCACCATCTATTTGTTTTATTAATCATTTTGATATTTTTCTTGCTAATGAATGGTCTTATCATATTGTATGATGTGTCGAATTCCCTTAGTTTACGTGTAAAGATATCTTTCCTGTATTTGTAGACTTCTATCTTGTTCTGGTAAACGTTTTTGTTTTTTATTTCGTTTATGAATATATCAATATTTTAATGATCTTAAATCTTATTACTAACATTGGTACAAACTGTAAAATTGTGCATGTTTGAAACTCCATAATCGATTGTGCTATTTGAAGTTGCTGTAATTCTTGAATATTCCGTCATTTTCTGAGATAAACAGTTATTGTTCAGTATCCTTTTGATCTCTCGTTTATAAAGTGTATTCTTGCTCCAATCTATGTTGAAATCTCCAGCAATCAATATATTTGTTGGTGTTTCGGTCAGCTTCTTTATGTTTTCCTCCAGAAAATCGCAAAATTCTCTTTCAGAGCTCTGTGTTTTATACACAGCTACTATGACCGCTTCCTTATTGTTACGTTCACATTTGCATGCTAAAAGCCATCTTTTGTAATCCACTGATTTTTCTAACATCTTTATGACTTTCCAATTGTTTTTTATATACATAGATTGTGGTACCTTCAGTATGTGTTGAGTTCGAGAAACAAGAGACGTCATTATATCCTTTAATTTTTATGTTGACTATTTTGTCTATTACTCTTTGTTGGATAAGGTGTGTTTCGGACAAAATCATAAATTAGTACTTTTTAATGTTTGCTAAAATTTCTAGCTCATTGAAATTATTGCTTAAGCCGCCCTGTATGTTGATGTAAATTTTGTAATTTGATATTGTTGAGTTGCTAGTAACCAATTCATTTCTTTCTGGCTTCCAGCTTATTCAGATAGACTGGACATAATCGGTTTAGTGTTGTATGATTGTCGTCTAGTCCCAGATTGTTTTTCGTTAGCTTGCATACAATTTATACATTTATTAACTGTTTCATTGTTACACTCACTAGTTTTATGGTTTCCTAAACATTTAAGGCATGTTTCATCCTTCTTCTTACGATGTCTTCATTGGATTTAAAGATGTTATAGATGGCGGAAGGGATTCTATTTATCCTTTTGCGTACTGGCGTAAGTTTGACTTCTTTGTCGATTATTGAGTTGTATGAAAAAATTAGTTTTGGGTAAAGCTTTGCTATGACTGCGTCTTTTCGCTCTTCGATAGTAGGAAGTCCTGCTTCAGCCAATACGACGCTGCATCTGGCTGCCTGATGGTAAATTGGTTTTATAATTTGGAGAGTTGATCTTGGGAAGTTGCCGTATATGTAGATGCCGTAATCGATTTTACTTAAAATTATCAGTCTAGTGATATTACTTTGCTAAGTGATATTACAAAGGGTGTTGATATGAACACTACTTTTTCTTTGTTTTGCATCATTTGAGGGTTAACCCTTTTAGTTTACTAAGGCATGCGTCGAGTTCGATTACGGAGATATTTCTCTCGATGAGTTGCGCAAAGGAGTTACTGGCACACGTGACTGTCGTGTTGGGAATAGCTTCGTATTTTTGGTTGTAGAAGGCGGACCAGCTATGGGCAATGTAATTACCAATTTCAGTTGGTTCGGAGAGTGTTCGGGTCGGTGTTTTAATATAGTTTATGGCAAGTGATATGGGGTTACCTGTTAATCTAAGAATGTTATTCCAAATTTTTGCTGGGGAGTCGTCGGGATTGATGCTGGAGGTGAAATTCTCAAAGGATTTTGTTTTTGCAATTTTGAGCTGTCTCTGAAATTTGGCATTGCTTTTTTTGAATGCTATTAAATTATCTTGATTTAGGTTTTTTTTTGTAAACTTTCCAAGCAGCCATTTTATCTTTGCGGAGTTCTACGAGTTCTTTGTTCCACCAGGGGACACTGCGCTTGTGGTGTTTTGGAGAAGTCTGAAGAATAATTGAGTTAGCAGCCGATCTGATTGCTTTTTGGATAATTGTAGCCTCTTTATTTGGGTTACCAGATGCGTTTTTTCCCGTTAAAAGTGTTGTAATCTCTCTTTTGAAAACCGTCCAGTTTGCTGTTTCGATTTTGAATTTGGTTAAGGGGTGGTTTTGTTTGGCATATGGTTCTAAGTTTACGGTAGTGAGTGTTGGGAAGTGATTGCTATTGTGAAGCTCTTCAGAATTGTACCAGTGTATTTTGAGAAGAAGCTCTGGGGAGGAGAAGGTGATATCAACGTGTGTGAGTGTGCTGTGAGTGGAGTAATGGGTTGGTGAACCGTCATTTAAGATTGAGAGATTAGAGTCTGTAATGAAATCTTCTACAATTTTCCCTCTTTTATTTGTGGTGGAGGAACCCCAAAGGGTGTTCCATGAATCAACATCACCTGCTAAAATGACTGGGCGGCTTACTTGGTTCAACATCGACTCAAGTTCGTTTTTTGAAAAGGTTTGTTGTGGTGGAATATAAAGCGAAATAATAGTCATTTTTGACGGTAGTAAAATTTCTATTCCGGAGCAAGCTATATTGGAGTTAATAAGAATTTCTCTATGCGGGATATTATTTTTAATCAGCAGACCGATACTTTGCTTTGTGTAGTGTCGAATGGGCAATGGGTTTCCTGCAGGCATATTACACTTGGGTCTTGATCTTTTATCAGTAGGTTAAGCTCATCGTAGTTGTTTGCATAGCCTTTGAGGTTCTACTGGCGAATCTTAAGTAGAGCTTTATTCTGAGATAGAGAGGGCTTCGGCACAGTATGCTGAGGCACATATTGTGTGAAGCCTTTTTGGAGCGAATTTTTGGGATGATCTTTTTGACCCCGATGTCCACAACCTGGGTCAAACGAGCTCAAGGACGAGCTCGGTTGATCCAGCCGGTGGGCTCCGGGATCGTTTTTGTTGGAGTTAGGTTTATTTTTATGTCTTCTTCATCTATTCGTTCAGGTTCTTTAAGAAAATAATTATTTTGTTTTATTTGTTCTTGTGTTAGATTAGATATCCAGCTTAGATTAGATACCCAGCTGCACGCCCCCCAACAGGGCGTGAAACTGGGTATTGTTAGTTTGGTGTGTGCGTTTTGTGGGGGGTCGGAAAAGGTCAAATGTGAAGAGGACTAGGCCAGAGGGATTTTGTTTCCCGTCAATGGTTTTGTTAAATTTGTAAACTTCTTTAACTCCTTGTGAACTCATTTTATCGACTATTTCTTTAATTAATTAAGCACGGGGCATATGCTTAAGCTGCTCATGTAGTTTCACGGAAATGTCATATATATTAGAGAGTTTTTTCTTGGATAAAAAGATTTTAGCTATATTTTCTGAATTGACGAGAATCAGTAACTGGCTAATACTTTCATAAGCAGTACTTATGCCATCTATACCTTTTTTTTTTAGAAGGGGGAGATTACAACGAATTTTGGGTTAGAATCGGAGTTCAAAGGAGTGAACTTTTCAAAATTTGGTTTTTTGCGTCTTTTACTTTTGGGTTCTAACGATAATTGGCCCTTGGGCCATTTTTAAATTTTTTTTAACCATTAAGCGTTGTTTTTTTTTTTTTTTTACTGTACGCAAGGAATACTATACGCGAGTGAGTGAGAGAGAATGCTATGGAGATAGCGGGAAAGACACCAGCAAAAAAAGAGCGAGAACACTGCCGAGGAACGATGTTGTCAGCTCGAGAGATAGGTAGGTAGGTGTGGTTGTGACAGCATGCTATGCTGAAACATACTTAGCGCAGAGGCGCCGTTTTAATACCACAACTCAAGTGACCTAAATTGTTGTAGAAACTGACGTTGAACTTGTGGGAAAGGAGAGAAAAGATTATTTAAAGCCACCCCGTGGCATTGAGGAAACTGATGATGTCCCCGATGCTTGTCTCCGCTAACTCACTAATATTATCAAAAAGGTGTCTGCCAAGTATACGGTGTCTGACCCTACTAAGGGCCGGACACTTACAAAGGATGGGTGGCCGTGGTGTAGTGGTAAACATCAAAGCTTGTCACGCTCTTGGTTCACGGTTCAAATCCTGATCTCAACAATCATCTATTTATTTCGTCTGAAATAAATAAAAAAAGTCGATCAATTGCGAAAGCTTAGTCAACTCTACTGCGAAGGCATAACACTGGCAGTAGGGTGGTCATATGGCTTAAATGCAACTTGATCGTGATGATGACATCAGGTGGAGGGAAAAAAATACTGTCAATTTTGAGCAACGACAAAAAGCAATACAAACAAGCTCCCCAGTTATCTGGACGCCACCCTTGGAGTTTACTGAAAACTTAATACCACCTAAGTTTCAAACCCACTACACCAATCTTTCTTTCTCTCTCTCTCTCAATTTCCTCAAACGCCCGTGCCCTGAAATAATTTAATGGTATTCATATCCCATTTGGCGCGCGCAAATTATAAAAAAAAAAAAAAAAAAAGGAAGTGAAGGATTGTTTCAGGCTCGTTGGCCACATTGCAGCTACGACAATGTGCATTAAAAGTAATGCCCAGTCTGTCTGCGTGGACCCCTATGGGCCAATGGCCAGTGCTAATTGCCAGAACTCTAGCAATATCTGCCCGGCTTCTGTTTAATAGCTCTTGTGTTCTGCGCCAGTTATACTTGGGCCACATCTGCCTGGATATGACACAGTTCTGCAACCCTCGCCATCTATTACAAGCATCTGTAAGGAAATGAGCAAGGATTCTACCCTTAAGGGCACCTACCGGAATGTTGACATCCTTCGCACGGGAGCAGTCTAGGGCAAATCCCTGCCTCGCCAATTCATCAGCCCTTTCGTTTCCGTCAATGTTACTATGACCAGGCACCCAGATGAGGCTGATCCTAGACCGATGAACGAGTGCGGCAAGCTCCTCCTTGCATTGTTCCACAAGTTTGGAGGAGGAAGCCGCAGATACGATGGCTTTGATAGCGGCCTGGCTATCAACGAAAATGGCTATGGTGTTAAGTTGAATCGATGTATGTTTGAGGAGACGGCACGCCTCTCGTACAGCAAGAACTTCCGCCTGGAATACGCTGCATGAATTGGGAAGACGGAATGAACTAGAGATATTGAGGGATTCAGAAAAGATTTCCGCCCCTACCCCGCAGTCCATTTTCGACCCGTCAGTGAAAATTAATTTAGGGTCAAGTACCACACCTAAGTACTTAGCACTAGATGATAACGAGAGTAATTGGTTATTAAGCCGTGGTGGCGTGAAAGCCGGTATTTTGGTTTTTGTGGTAAAGAGCATCAGTTCAGTTTTGCTCGGATTGACGCTAAGTCCACATCCAGTGGCCCATGTGCTAATCTTATCCAAGGCACCTTCCATAATCTCACTGATCAAAGAAGGAAACATCCCTGATACCAACACTACCACATCATCCGCATACGCGACAACCTTGACTCCGTCTCGGTCAAGCCTACACAGAATTTTGTTGATTACCATAAGCCAAAGAAGAGGAGAGATAACCCCACCCTGAGGAGTTCTCCTTACAACGGATATGGTGGAAACACTATTACCGAGTGTCGATTGAATGATTCTGGTTTTTAGCATAGTCACTATCCACTTGCTAATAAACTCCCCTACACCCAGTTGGGATAGAGCTTCCTGAATCGATTCAGTACTAACGTTATTGAAAGCACCTTCAACATCTAAAAAGGTGGCAATAGTAAATTGTTTGTAGTGTAATGTCTTTTCTATCGTACGCACAACTTCATGGAGCGCCGTCTCAGTCGATCGCCCCTTAGTGTACGCATGCTGAGATTTTGATAGAAGGGATGTATCTATTGTATTACGGATGTGCGTATCTAATATACGTTCCAACGTCTTAAGGAGGAAAGATGACAAGCTGATGGGTCTGAAATCCTTTGCAGATTCATGCCCCCGCTTCCCCGCTTTCAGGATAAACACAACACGAACACGCCTCCAACTCAGGGGGACGTGGTTTAGAAGAATACAGCTTCTATAGATCGGAACTAGCCAAGGGACCACCTGATCCAGTGTTTTTTGCAGCATTACCGGGAGTATGCCGTCAAGTCCAGCCGATTTATAGGGAGAGAAGCTGGAAATGGCCCAAGAGGTATTAACCTCTGTAATTGTTGTCTTAATGTCATTCCAAGATGAGGATTGCACATCTTGAGGACAATTTAAGTGAGTAAACTCATTTTTGCACCCTGGAAAGTGAGTTTGCATTAAAAGCTCCAGAGACTCGCTAGAGGAATCCGTTCAAGTCCCGTCCGGTCTTTTGATAAAGACCTAAATGGCTTAGGTGCCTCGACCTCGAGGCTAACATTAAAGATTATCCATTTATGATCAGACAAAGATGGACGATCGGATACCCGCCAATTAGTTACTCTAAGGTTGTCAATACTGGTCTTGAATGTAATGTCCAAGACTTCCTCCCAACCTCTGAAATTATCCGAACTCGGAAAGACAAAAGTTGGTTTGTTACCCACATTACAGACAGAAATGTTGGACATCGGCTCGAGAGATAGTCGATGACTATCAAAAACTTGGCACTAAGACTACAACTAAGAGATGTACAGGCAATCCGGCTTGTGTCAACTGCAACCTCACTCCACAGCCACCATTCAAGTGCAGACGTGTTATGTGTGCCAATTATTTTGAGAACCATCCCTCCTCTTCAACAGAGTGCACTAAATACATCCAGAACAAAGAAATACTTAAAATAAAAACAAAAAAATAAATGCAGCATGGCAGAAGCCAGGCGGACATATAACCTGCAAAACCCAGCTAATTCATATATTCAGCCAGAACAAAAGAATTCCCACCCTCAACTTCAAAACAAACAACCTTACAATCCTCCTCACAAGAAAAACTTTCTTCTACCAACTTTCAAATTCCCTCAAAATAAACTAAAGAAACTCCATATAGCACAACAAAACCAAAGAGTTCCGTAACTAATTCTTTAATCACCAGCTCAACACAAAACCAACACAAACAAAATAAACCACTCTCAATCAAACTTATCTCACAATACGCTTACAACACAACCAACAATCTCTACTCCTACTTCACCTCTCACCTTACTCACCCAATCTTTGATATCAAACGACAATTATTTTGTAAAACATTCTGATTCCCAAGATACATTAAATAGTTTCGTTCTTCCGGAACAAGCCGTCGGTGCGTGTGCTGGAGATGAATGGCGGTAGGTTTATCTCTTTTAGTACACTTTTCGCCCTTTACCGCCAGCATATACATACATCGGCGGTTTACTTTTGGTCGTCTAGAAATTTTGTTTTACTGCACTATAATCCTTTATAATGCATTCATGATCTTTCCAACAGTTTTATTGCGTTACCTCAATAAAACTCTGTTAAAATTTTTTAATACCAGTATGATTTTTAATGTTCTGCAATGGAACATCAAAGGTTATGCTAATAACTATGACGAACTTAACATTCTCATTAAAGAACACCAGCCTTCATTAATATCCCTACAGGAAACACACTGCGCTTTCAAATCCAATCCTATAACACCAAAACAATATTTAGGGTACTTTGAAAATTTCCCCACCAACTTTACCTCGATACAAGGTATTGGGGTCTTAATCAATAAGAACAATCCGCACAAACAAATTCTAATTAACTCAAATATATTAACTTTAGCCTTTGAAATCGATTTACCCCTCAAATTTACGATTATTTCCTTATATATTTTACCTAATCAGTCATTTTCTCGGTCAGACTTAGAAAACATATTTAACCAAATAACACCAATATATATCGTAGGTGATGTTAATTCGAGGTGCGTACTCTGGGGCTTGCCTAATACCAGTAGAGGAGGAGCTATCCTAGAAGATTTTAAACTTTCCTACACACTTCTCGACCCACAAAACTTTTACTCACATAGACATTACCTGCTGCTCACCCATTCTATTCACGAAAACTTCCTAGCAAATACTTGACGATCTACACAACAGTGATCACTTCCTAATCATCTCTTCTATCCAGCCGGGCCCTAATAAACCAATTTCATACTCCAATCCCAAATTCAAAATAGATTCAGCCGACTGGCCTAAGTTTCAATCCAACAACCTAAAATATCGTATCACATATACCACCTTCCATCAATGTCAATAGAGAAGCCGTTTTACTGCATAAATCCATCCGCTTCGCAGCCAATACTTCTATTCCCCAAACTGCCCCAATTCGACCAAAAATTAATTGGTCCCTGGTGGAACTCCAACTTAAAATACTTGAGGGGTAATAAAGTAAAAGCTTTAAAGCATTTTAGGAAATATTCAAATCAAATTAACCTTATTGCATTCAAAAAAAGTAATTCCCTTTTCCGCAGAGAAATGAAAATCAGCAAAGCCCTAAATGATTTCACTTCAAAAATATTCCCTAACTCTTCGCCTGATAAAATGTGGCACAATATACGCTCCCTTACTGGAAACTATACCCCCCAATACATAAAATGCATACACATGGCAAAAGCTTCCATTTCTTCGCCGCAAGAAATTAGCAACCTTTTTGCATCTACTTGGTCAAGTATGACAAAAGACTACATGTTTTCGAATAGCTTCAGAACTCTTAAAAGTCATAGCATCAGCGTTGATCTATCAGAACTTACCACCACGTCATCAGCAAAACATATAGAAAAGCACATTACACTCTTAGAACTAGAAAGCTGCTTAGTTGCACTCAAAAGTAAAACACCAAGTAGAGATAGAATATCCTACCCAATGTTAAAAAAAACTTCCCGGTTCAGTAAAATCTCGACTTTTACAATTATGTAATACCATTTTTAAGACAGGGACCATTCCTCAAAACTGGAAGGTTGCAACAGCAATACCTATACTCAAACCAAAAAAGGACCTAAACAATGTCATGGGATATCGACCAATCTCATTGATTCCTTGCATATCCAAAGTTTTTGAAAAAAGTAATTGCCAAACGGTTGTCTTGGTTTCTCGAATCCAACAAACTTCTAAGCAATAATAAAGTTGATTTCAAACCAAACATAGGATGTACTGACGCCTTGCTGCACATCGATTCATACATATCTAAAGCTCTTTCTTCTCGTAATCATGCAACGATCCTTTCTTTAGACTTCCAAAAAGCCTTCGTGAAGGTATACACCTTGTACTAAACAGATTTAAAAAATGGGGTATAAGCCGAATCATCTACCAATATGTTAAATCATTTCTATCAAATAGAAAACTATCAGTTAAAGCTAACAACTCCTTTTCTCCAATCTTTCCTCTTCACAACGGAATTCCACAAGGTTCCCCACTATCAGTGACTCTGTTCATCATTGCTTTTGATGAATTGAGTCTTATAATACAAAAACATAAACATCTAGATCATTGCCTTTAAGCAGATGATGTCCTCATTATGTGTAAATTCAACGATCTAGAAAGAATAAAAATAGAGTTACAAAACGTAACTAAAGATATCTTGGCCTGGTCGAAAGACTCTGGAGCGAAACTTTCACTAGAAAAGTGTAAAATGCTACACGTTTGCCGGAAATTATCTTGTATACAACCTACGAGGGCAAGGTGAAAATTTCTCGGCCTGACAATGAAAGACTGCGATTTTCAGTTAAAAAATGATTTAATTTTTCTATATAATCTCCCTTGACTTCAATACACTTGGTCCAGCGTTTCTCCAACATCAGTATTCCTTCTCAGAAGTGAGAGTCTGGAAGGCTGTGAAAATATTCATCTACGGACCTCTCAACTTCTGCATTGGATGCGAAGCGCTTCCCAGAAATAAATTTCTTCAAGTTTGGGAACAGATGGAAGTCTGAGGGTGCCAAATCAGGTGAATAGGGGGGATGGCCGAGCAAATCGTACCCCAAATCCCGCAGTTTTCCCATCGCCAACGCACACTTGTGTACAGGTGCATTGTCCTGGTGAAAGATGATTTTTTTTTCTTCAAGCCAGGCCTTTTCTACCGAATTTTGGCATCCAGCTGGTCAAGAAGATCTTTGGCATAAGTTTTTATGCAAGATGTTTCGCATCCTCTCTTCCTATATACACACAGCCTCAGCTATCTCACTCACCTTCACTATCGTCCAACACGATATCATGCACTTTTTCGATGGTTTCGGGTATGGTAGCGGTTTTTGGCAGTCCTTCACGTGGGTCATCTTCGAGGGACGTGCGACCACGTTTAAATTTAGCTGCCCACTTTTTAACGGTTGACATGCAAGGAGCAGAGTCCCCGTAAACTTTGTCAACTTTGGATGAATTTCCTTAGGGGTTAACTCATCCAAAACGAAGAATTTTATCACCGCACAATATTCAAGTTTATCCGTTTTAACGAAAAACACGCAAGACGTCTACTGCAAAAATTCTTGTAAAGAAACTACTTGAGAGAACAAATTGAAACTTGTCATACGAACTAATGAGAAGTGCACCCAGGTAGGAAACATAAATTTTTGCTGATTGGAACGCCATCTCTGCGTCAGGCCGAGAACTTTTCACCTTGCCCTCGTAGTTTAAATGTAAATAATATTATCATAGAACAACAGACGATATAATTGGAAACCAAATTGTATACAATTAAAGAAGAATCAAGTTGTACGTACTAACATCAGTATTTACCTAGCTAGTAAGAAGTTCATACTAATACCACAGATAATAAACTACGCCCATATAAAAAAGTGAAGCATATTTTTATTGTGGCAGACAACGTGGTAGCAGACAAAGAGCTTTCAGAATAAGTACAACAAATAAAGCTTTTTCTTTTTCCTCACTCCTTTCGCTCGTGTGGGAAAAGTTATTTTTCTCATCGTGTGTTGGGACATGCAAATGAACGAGGTGAGGAAGTGTAAAGGGGTATGCGGGAAGGGGCATGAAGATGCATGACGGTGTGATTTCCATACCACCGCAGCAAAAGAATAAATTTTCCTGAATGGAAGTTTTGTAAACGCGTATGCGTTGTATATGAAGACAAGGTTTGAGACATTTTGCTCGAATATCAATCATTTAGATTTTCAGGTAAATTACTATCATACATATATATTACATACATATACTAAAAAATTAAAAGGCATAAGAAAATTGTCTCCAAGGAAAAAATGTCCTGGAAAAGAACGAAGTGCGCAATTACACACTGTTAACCAAAAATGAATTGCCTGATGGAAAATTATTTAAATTTCCTAAAAAAGGAACAGTTGCCTTTTGCCTGCCGTCGAGCGCATACGCCGTCAAGCGCACACGAGATCATATTCGCATCGTCGTGACAAAAAAAAAATGTAAAGAAAAAAAAAATTCCATCTACTAAAAAAAAATCGATCGCGCGCGCTTAATCAAATTCCGTGAAGTGCAGTGGAAAAAAAAAAAAAAAAATAAATAATAATAATAAAAAAACATAAACACAATTTAGTGCCGGTGCATTCCATCTTACCACCCCCACTCATTCGCTGTTGCGCTTCTTCGTTATCGCAATTGGAGCATGTGCTATATATGTACATATTTCCAGTTGCGGTGACTGAGAGAGTGTAACATTTGAAGCATAGCGGACTGTGAATGTTTATCCGAATAGCGGAGTTCAGCTGATTGTCGTTTGGGCATAGCACCTGCGACAGTTTGTTTTGGAAAACTATTCTTTGGATCCACACTTCACAGTTTTGCTTAGTTACGTCAGAGTTGTGTCTTTTTGTGTTTCTATGTTGTAGTGATGAGGGAATTTAGGGTTGATCTTACCAACATTCGTGGGCTTCGAACGAATTTCTTCGATATGTACGCCCACGCCCATTCCCATAAACCAGCTGTTCTGGCATTAAGCGAAACACAGGTAGTGGACGAATCTTCTGATTTGAAACTGCCTGGATATAACTTAGTGTCATTATTCTTTCCCCACCGTGGCCTCACCATTTTTGTCCGTAGTGATATTGCTTACCAAGTTCCACCACAGTATGGCCACTGTACCAACCCGAAATTTAATTTCAAATGGCTAAAATTCACCGTCCGTAAGCAAATAATTCACTACTGCTTTATTTACAGAAGCCCTAGTGCGGACAGCAACTCAACTTTTGATGAATTTGATGCGTTGGTCATGGAAACGCTGATAAACCGTCAGCTTATGAAACATCTCGATTCACGAAAACTCCTTAATGACCGGCAGTATGGTTTTCGTAGCAACAGGTCCACTGGTGATTTGATGGCATATCTCACCGAGAAGTGGAACCAATCTCTCCATCACTTCGGCGAAACCAAGATGGTTGCGCTTGATATTTCACAGGCATTTGACAGAGTTTGGCATCAGGGTCTTTTGTCGAAAATGCGTGCATATGGCATCGATCAGTCTCTTCTTCAATGGATTAGAAATTACTTTTCGGGGCGTTCAATACAATTCAATTCAATTCAATGTTTTGGACGGCTTCAAGTCTGCAATTCACCAAATAAATGCTGGTGTTCCCCAAGGCTCTGTTTTGTCTCCGACTCTCTTTCTCATTTTTATAAATGATCTCTTGTCTACAACTTCTAATCCAATTCATTCCTTCGCTGATGACAGTACCCTCAGTTTTTCATATTCGTTCCCTAACTCACGTCCTTGCTCTTCGGCCGTAGAAGGGGAACGGCAACGTATGTTAAACACATTAAATTCCGACCTGGAAAGCATAATTAAATGGGGTTCAACTAACCGCGTGGAATTTAATGCTTCCAAAACACAATGCTGTCTTCTGTCTCTCAAGCGAAACCAAAACCCTCAACCATTATCCATGGATGGTACTTGCATCATTGAAACCGAAAGACTTGCCATTCTCGGTATATGTATTAATAACCATCTTCGATGGAATGATCACATATTCGAGGTCGCCAAAAATGCTGCAAAATGTCTAGGATTCCTTAAACGGTGCAAGAAATATTTTACCCCGTCTGATCTGGCCTCAATTTATAAGGCATTCATCCGCCCTAAGCTGGAATATAACGCCCATATCTGGTCTGGTGCACCCAAGACCGTTCTGCACATTCTTGATAGGGTACACAATCGCGCGTTAAAACTTATAGGTGATAGAGACATTGTGAATTCCATTCATTCATTAGAACATCGGAGAAATGTCTCCAGTCTCTCCCTGTTTTATCGTTTTTTCCACAAAAAATGCTCCAGCGAAATAGCCAGTTGCATTCCTCCCCTTCAAAATTTCACCCGCAATACGCGATTTGCTTCGAATGCACATCAGTTTTCCCTAAAGCCTAATTTCGGTCGTACTGTTAAATATAGGGATTCGTTTATAAGCCGAACGACACGAATGTGGAATGATCTACCGGCTCTGTATTTCAGTTGTATCACTACAACCTTCAAACATTTAAAGCCAACGTGCATAGGCTTCTCCTCTGTTCCTCTTCCCCTTGTCCTTAAAAGCCCGTGCCCTGTAACAGTATAAAGGTATCCATATTCCTTTTGGCGCGCGCGAATTATAAAAAAAAAAAAAAAAGTTAAATACGATGAATGGCTAGCTTTAGCAGAGGAGTCTCGGGAACACATAAAAAGCCTTAAAACGCCCTATATATGCAGCAAACATTTTAAGTATGCCTTTATTGGAAAGAAATATTTAAAAAAAAAAATGCTTACCCTTCTCTCTTGTTGCTATATCTGATGACGAGTTTATTTGTTTCGATCCAGCGAGAGCTAAGGTTACATATGAAAACTGCAATAAATTAGTACTGGATTCGAATGATGTTACAGTAGAAGAACTAAACTTGTCTTCAAAAAGGTTATCAAGAAAAAGATTCAATGATAACGTTGGATTTACTTGCGCCAATTGTGAGACTCATATAAAAAGGCAGTCTATTTATATTAAAAGAATTGAGAGGCTTAAGAAATTGAACAATAGCTTAAGGATAACAGTAAAAGGAAATCGCAAAACGAAAATAAATTTGCTGCAGAGAATTCATCGTTTATAAGAAAAAAAGGCTGCAAGTGCATGAAAAGGAGAGTATCTAAGAGAAACTTGATTTATTGCTTGGTATTGATCAAAATACTAAGACATTTTCGAAGCTCATTCTATCTGAGAGTACAAAAAAATACACCGAAGAGGAGAAGTGGATTTTTTTCCGTTCGTCTTCCGGATACAACTTTTTACGGGATCAGCTTGGACTACACTTGCCGCACCCGTCTTCATTAGATAGGTGGATTAAGATTAAAAGTCTGTCACCTGGAATAAATATAAATGTTCTAGAGGAAATAAAGAAAATAACTTCGACATTATGACCAAAAGAAAAAGAAGTCGTGATTATCAAAGATCTAATATATGCGCAAGTCTGTGTGTGTTTTTATGATTTGGAAATTTTAAGCAAGTTTTATATCATGCCGTTTGTACAAGCAACATACCTATGAGGTGCACTGGTAGAATGTTTAGTATCGCTTCTATGGCCGCGGTTGTTAGCAAGTCTCTTGCATACTTTTTGCTTATCACTGGCCACCATACAACTACACCGAAGATGATAGGTTTTATTACGCATTCGTATATCCAGTGGACCTGTTTCGGTTTCGAGCCCCATGACTTCCCGATGGCCCTCCTGCATATCCAATATACTCTCTTGGCTTTGGTGACTCTTTCTTCCAGGTTCTTCTTCAGGTCAGTTTCCTGTCCAATATAATGCCCAGATACTTGACGCTGTCGCGGAGTTGTAGTGATACTTCTCCGAGTTGTGAAATGTGAAAGTCACTAGTTTTGGTTTTCTTTGTAAAGAGAACCATTTCCGTTTTATTTGGATTTATTTCTAATCCACTCTCCTCCGTCCATTCTTTTATGATTCGAAGGGTGTTTTGCATAAATTCTCCTATGATGTTCAGTTGCTTACCTCTTATTAGAACGGCTAGGTCATCTGCGTACGCTACACATTTCGCACAGGTTCCATCCAGTGCTTTTAAAAGGTTGTCCATTGTGAGCACCCACAGAAAAGGAGATATTATCCCCCCCTGTGGTGTTCCCGTACGGACTGTTCCCCTTCTTGTTTCGTCTCCCAGTGAAGCTGTGATAATGCGGTTTGTAAGCATGCGTTCTAGCCAATTGTTTATTATTTGGTTATTACAGTATATCGATAGTGCCTTCACAATTTTTTGAGTTTTCACATTGTTAAATGCCCCTTCGATATCTAGACTAATTCATGGATCATAATGATTTATATTACATTTATGTAAATAAATTTAATCAAGTTCCGTTAGAGAACTTATTTGGTAAAATAAGAGCGCGGAATATTAATAAAAGTAATCCAAATGTTTCCGAATTTAACTCCCTGCTAGCCAAAGTTATATCGATAAAATTTTTAATCAAATCGAAATGTTCCAACTGCGAAGAAGACGATTCGGAATATCTACAGGTGGATTGGAATGCTATTTTGCGGAGTGATATAGAAGAACAAATAATACTTACCCAAGAGCTATCACAAAATCACGACATTCTTAAGAATGAGGAATGTTTTGAAAATAACATGAATACGAACAATATAGTTAATCCACCAGATGAAGACGCAATATTAGTCATGGTACCGCAGGTCAACGACCTAGCTACAAGATACTTTGCCGGATATTGCATCTTTAAAACAATAAAGAAATGAACAAAATCTGTGAAAATTGTGCTGAAGAAATGTCAAAGAACAAACAGAATTTCTATCTAACGGAAGTATTGATAAAATTAAAAGAATATGAAAATTCAAAAGAAAATACGGTTCTCTTATGGCCGTCAGAAAAAGATTTCCAAGTATGCCGTCTTCATGTACAAATATTTTCCGAATACTTTCGAAAACTACCTTTTGCATCTAACTTAAAAGAAAATATAATCAAAGAATGTATACTCGTAAAGGCAACAAATATACATTTTCCGAATTGGTTCAATGTATGTTATGATTAAGGTGATTTACTGCAATTTAATACTAACCTAATTTACGTTAATGATTATTTTGTTAAGTTAGTTAGTTTTTTTTATAATAATTTCGAAGATTAGTCACCTTCACTTAAGTAGGCCAAGAGCAGTGATCAGTTATTATAAATGCATAAATATAAAATACAGTATGCAAAACTCATATTCATACCCATTTTCAGAGCAAATTTGTGTCCACAAAGTTTACAGAGTTTTTATTTATTTAATCAAGTGCTGAAAATAAGGTACATACATACAGACAAAATAACAAGCACTGAACATAAGCCCAACCATTTGCACATATATATATATACGATCTATACAGATACTCCATATCCATCCTACCAACGTGTAGGCATCAGAACTCCGTGACCGCAGTCGCACAAAATATTTTTTTTTTGTTTTTTTTTTTGCAGTGAAGGTAAACAAGGGTATGTGTGAGTGACACGGTGGACTAAAAAGTGAGCAGAAAAAACAAATGTTCTGTGTTCTGATTTGTTCCCTTTTGTAAGAAGTTTAAGCTTTTTAAAAAGCTTTTTTTTTTAGTGAATTTCGTTTTCATATATCACTTCTTCCTATATGAATGAGACATCTGGGTAGTTTATTATCTGTGGTAATACTTTATGCTACTTAACTAAATCACTCATCTTAAGTAAGATCGATTATGGATTATTTCTATATGGCAACTGTGCAAACTCTACATTGAACATCCTAAAATCGACTTACCACAAGGCTGCAAGGAGGAGCATCAACGCCTTTCCTACAACCCCAATCAAAAACATCCTGGCAGAGTGTGGACTACCATCTCTAGAAGAAAGGCAACTAGAAATCGCAATAAAGCTATTTCCAAACTATGTTTTTCAACTAATTCGGTCATTGACAAAACGATCTCATCATCCACTATCTCGAAAAGAAGTAGGCGTACAACATCAGCTATAGATCGTATAATAAAACTTGCAAGATATCATGATCTACCTGTTATGAAAGTTGGGCACCACCTTCCTTCCTACCCACCCTGGCAAATCAAACCTTCATCCTTCATAACGACGCTGCATAAATACGACAAAAATAATACAGAAAGCAGTATATACAGTTCTCTGATTTATGAATCCACGGAGGATCTAAAATCAAGAGGGTGGATTCTAATCTTCACCGATGGTTCCAAAACGTCCAGCACTACCTCATTCGCTATAACCAGTGAGAACGGCGTCACACTAAGAGTTGGCATACTGCCAGCAACTGCCTCAATTTAGTGCAGAAGCCGTCGCCATCCTGGAAGCAAGAAAATTTACATGCAAAATAATATGCAGTGCTAGCCAGTCTGTTATTAACGCAGTAAGGAACCCAAACCACAATACTGTTATAAATAAAAAAAAAAATAAAGTTGATGTGGACCTACAAAAATTTATAATCAATACACTGGTAAAAAATCGTCGCTTGAACTGGCTCAACCATAAACATCACTACTCAAAAATCAACAAGGACCGTACAGCTCCTACCTACCCAACCACCACCACCAAATCGATGAATTCTAACTTTATTAGACTGCGTTTGGGACACACTGCCTTAAATCATCAACATCTTCTCAAAAAGGAACAACCTCCTATTTGTCACAACTGTAAAGCAGTGATCAACATGGGTGGCCGTGGTGTAGTGGTAACATCATCGCTTGTCACGTTACAGGTTCACGGTTCGAATCCTGATGTCAATAATCATCTATTTATTTCGCATGATATAAATAAAAAGTCGATTAATTGCGAAAACTTGTGTCAACTCTACTGCGAAGGCATAACACTGGCAGTAGGGCGGTCATATGGCTAAAATGCAACTTGATCGTGATGATGACATCAGGAGGACGGACAAAAATACTGTGAATCATAAGCAACGACAAAAGCAAAAACAAACAAGCTCCCCAGTGATCTGGACAACCACCCTTGGAGTTCGCTGAAACTTAATACCAGCTGAGTTTCAAACCAACTACACCAATCTGTCTTTCTCTCTGTCTCTTCCCCTTTCCTCAAAAACGCCCGTGTCCTAAAAATTAGTATAAGGGTATTCATAACCCCTTTCACACGTGCAAATTATAAAAAAAAAAAAAAAAAAAAAAAAAAAAAAAAAAAAAAATCCTGGGCCTTACTCCATGTTCTGCATCTTCATCTTTATACACAACGATATGCACAAACCAATCAATATATGAAATACTCAGAAACGTAAACCAAGAAAATATCATTAACATTAATAATTATATCAGTAGCAATAATCTTTTAATCTAAGTTCGTCTCACAATTAACCCATACATTAATATAATCCCTAATAATATCTCTATATCTATCTTTACCAAAGAGTCGAAAGCCACGTCGCTTGTACTCCGTAGAGAATGTAACATGAAGTTTGTAATTTTATGTTAATAAAGTAATAATAATAATGTTTCTTTCTTACTCATAATTTTCTTGATTTCATCAAATACGGTACTATTACTTGAATATGAATACCCTTATACTAATTTTAGGACACGCGCGTTTTTGTGGAAAGGGGGGAGAGAGTGAGAAAGACAGATTGGTGTAGTTGGTTTGAAACTCAGGTGGTATTACGTTTCAGTGAACTCCAAGGGTGGCGTCCAGATAACTGGGGAGTATTTTTGTTTTGTTGTTATTGTCGTTGCTTATGATTCACCGCCCTCCTGATCTCATCATCACGATCAAGTTGTGTTTTAGCCATATGACCACCCTATTGCCAGTGTTATGCCTTCGCAGTAGAGTTGACATAAGCTTTTGCAATTGATCGATTTTTTTATTTATTTCATGCGAATTAAATAGATGATTCTTGACATCAGGATCCGAACTATGAACCTGCAGCGTGACAAGCGATGATGTTACCACTACACCATGGCCACCTCTGCTTCTCACTTCGTTACTAATGCTTTCATTTTCCTTCGTGCATTTATCAGCTGATGTGCACATTTTTTTTCATTTCTGTAATACTCGTTTCACAAGTTTCTTGGCTCTTCTTCATATCTCCTAACCTCTCAACATATATAGCTTCTATTGCTTCCAACATCCCCTTCAATTCAATTTCTTATTGTCTTAGTGACGTTTCGAATTGCTCCTTATATTGCTCTAAATACCGCGGGTTCTGAGCTACACTCTCCTGCATTTCCTTTACCACCAAATCAACATTTTGCATGTAAAGTATACACTTCTCACAAATGAATCTCACCATGTTGTTATGGTACTGAAATACTGGTCCAATCTGGAGCATTGGTGCAATGTAAAACCTTTTTGCACACCCCTGCGCAGCTTACGCCAGTCTCGCCTCTAATGGGTAATTTGCACCTATTGCACTCCGACATGTCCAATATTTTTACTATTTCTTGGAGTAGACACTTTTTATCACCAAACTTAAAATAAAACATCTAAATTTATATTAAAAAATTAAATAAATTCGCACTGCAATAATTTCGCTTTCTTATCTCAATTGTCACTTTTGACATGTAGAAGGACATTTTTTGTTGGCGCTTTGACCGCGTTTTAGCCATTATAGAATTGGAACAAAACAGCAGTTTTGTGCCAAGTTTAAGCATACTTTCCTTGTATCTTTCGTTCAGCGATGGAAGGCCAGGCTCTGCTAAGATGTTCCTGATTAGCGTTGTTGAGAAGGCGAATATTGATCTTGCAGCTGGATAGTAGATGGTTTCAAAATGTTGAAAGTTGATTTTAGACAGTTAAACCATAGCCTATTTTGTTTAAAATTAACATTTTTGTAATATAGCATACATTTTTCACTCTGTCAAGTAGAAAGAACGTGTTATAAAACGGTGGTGAGGATTAGTCAAAAAAAAAAATTGGTTAAAAGAGCAAAATTCTAATAAGACATTGGTGAATTTGGTAGCTGAACAACAGAAAAGAAATAAAAATATCAGTGAAATAATCAAAACTTACTTGTGAAATCTTATTAGAAAGTCTGTGGATTTTTTCATTATCCATAATAATTTTTCTCTGTGTATCAAAAGTAGCTAGATAGCCTTCTAATATAGCAATCTTTTTAATATAGTTTCTATAATTATTTAAATATGCAACGGCGAATTTAGTTAATTTATCGATAATGATAACTAAACTTTGCTTTTTGTAATGGAAAATATCTACATGGAAAATTTCATTTTTCTGATATGGTGTTTCGGTAGTGCTAAATAATAGTTTTGTTGGATTCTTTATTGCTTTGCATTTTCCACAGTTATTAGTGATAAGTTGTATATGTTCCTGCAATTTTGGATAATATATTTTATCTTATAGTGTCTGATAACTTTCATTGATACCGCTATGTAATGATTCTTTTGTATGATACAGAGATATTTGTTTGTAGCATTCTTCTTCGTTTTCTATTTCTTGTGCTCTTTTTGTTGCTCTTATAAACTTAATTCTTGGATTGTCCGAGAACAGCTCTATAATGTATTCTTCTCCTTCCTTTCCTTACGGCGAGGTTATGATCCGGAGTAGAAGGATCACAACCCTACCACTACTGCATCCCTGCTGGTTAGCGTGTGGGGTTTGCCAGGGTTTGAGCGTTTTGATATATGTTTGATCTTGCTTTTACAATACCGATGATCTCCAGTCGTGTCAAACCACGGATTCGCATGCACACTTGCGAGACAGTTTTAAGGTGGTATATGTGTCGCTAGGCTCATCTGGATATTTAAAAAAAAATGCCTAGATGCGATTTCCCCCTTAGTCGCCTTCTACGACCAGGGCTATGTGGGGGCGCTGCAGTGATATTCCTAACCCGTCCCTGCACGGGGAAGTTCTATAATGTATTGCTATATTTTATTAGATTCTCTATCACCTACTTCTGAATAAATAACTATATGTGCTGATTTGAAATTTCGTTTTAATACATATTTAACTATTAATTCCTTACTTTGTGGATTGATCTCTATCATCCTCCTACCATGTTTTATCTCCATCTTTTTTCCCGGATTATATGTTAAAATTATTTGAATTCTGTATTTATTTACAATATTTTTTTTATCAATATATGGTTCTGCAATTGCTCTTCTACTGAATGCATTGTATCAGACAGGTCCATATTGGACTCACTGCTGTTTTCCGCATTTATTTGAGGACTATCTTCCAACCTCCTTAGACAATTGGCCACTTTATTTCCCTTTCTTTTAAGGTACTCAATCTCATAATTATATTCTTGTAACTTAAGAACCCACCTTTGGTTTCCCTGGGAAAATTCTTTCCCTTTATACTTCGAATTTAAATATTTTATCGGTGCATGGTCTGTAATAGTATAAGAGTATTCATATCCTCTTTGGCGCGCGCAAATTATATAAAAATAAAAAAATGTTAAAAATCTAATGCTGATCCCTTTTTAGCTAGTTCATCTGCTGTCTCGTTTCCTTTTATATTGCTATGTCTAGGAACCCAGGAGAGAGTTACGTCATCGGTGTTGCATATTCTGTTCAACGTACTACTGCATCTGGAAACTGTTTTCGATCTGACTTCCTCGCTGTCTAGTGCTTTAATTGCCGCTTGACTATCCACGAAATTTGTAATCTTTGAAGGATTTAGTTTTTTGCTATCTATAGTCTGTGTAGCCTTATGAATGGCGAAAACCTCAGCCTGAAGGGAGTTTGTACGAGTGGTTGATTTTAAGTGACTCGCAAAAAACTCCGGAGCCGGTTCCGATATTCATTTTAGACCCGTCGGTATAGAGCTGAATTTCCTGTACATTAATTACTGTGTTAGAGTCCCACTCTTGTCTTTCGGGAATAAAAATGGAGTAGTCCTTGTCGAAATCTATGTGGGGTGTGATATACTCGTAATCTATTGTTGCGTTGAGATCGGTTATACTATACCTGTTGAGTATAGATCCGTGTCCATAGCAGCTTTGCTTTCATGCTCCCGATTGTTTGAGACGAATCGCACTTTTGACAGCTGTGCATCATATGTACTCATCTAAGGGAGGGATATTTAGCATCATCTCTAAACCCGCTTGTGGTGTTGATCTCTGTGCTCCTGTTATGTTTATGCATGCTAATCTTTGTACCTTTGTGAGTATTTTTCCACTATACAGTAATTCCGTAGGTAAGGATGGGTCTGACAATAGCCGTGTACATCCAGTTAATCATGGACGGACGCAGACTCCAGAGGATTTCCATTCAGTTTAGGGGGATCAAATTCATCTATTTTCCTTCTATTGGTAAAGAGAACCAGTTCGGTTTTAGTCGGATTTATACTTAGACCATTTTGTTCTGATCATGATTACTATGTCGTCTGCATATGCAACTGTTTTTACTCCTTTGGTTTTGCGGATCTTCAGAATTTTGTTAACTGCAAGGAGCCAAAGCAAAGGGGAAATTACTCCTCCTTGCGGGGTTCCTCTTGTAACTGTTTTCCTTATGATGCTCTCACCTAATTTGGAGTAGATTATTCTGCTCTTAAGCATTTCGTCAATCCAGCTGATTATCTCTGTTTTTACTCCTAGTTCAACTAGTGCTGCATTTATTGATGTCGTATTTAGGTTGTTAAACGCCCCTTCGATGTCTAAAAATGCGACTAGAGTATATTCTTTAACTTTCTACCAACTTGCCTTTTATGTAGGCGTGTTGAGTGATACATAAATTGTACTCATTGAGAAGGCTTCTCAGGTGTAGATCTATAAATCTCTCCAGTGTTTTCGAGAGAAACGAGGTGAGGCTAATTGGTCTGAAAACTTTTGCGGAGTTATGGGTTGGTCTACCCGCCTTAAGGATAAAGACCACTTTTACCTCTCTCCAATAGTTCGGTACGTAACCTAGCTTTATACAGCTGCGGTAAATTACTTCAAGCCAGGGTGTGATTCTTGTTAGAGCATGTTGGAGCATGGCTGGAGTGATGTTGTCCGGTCCTGCGGATTTATAGGATTTAAATGATTTAACCGCCCATGCTATCTTTTGCTCTGTAATGATATCATCGTCATCATTTGTTTCTGAGTTTGGAACGAACGGAGGGGTAGTAGTGTTTTGAACGAGATCGCTGCACCCTGGGAAGTGTCTTTCTATTAACAGTTCCAACGATTCTTGGCTTGACTCCGTCCAGGAGGTGTCACTGCGCTTGAGATATCCTGCGGCTGACAGGTTGGATAAAACTGCGTAGTCTGGCAGCCTCGTTAGTGTTTTCAACGGATTCACAATAGTTGTGCCAGGACTCTGTTTTTGCTCTTCTAATATCACGTGTGTAAAGATTAAGTACGGATCTGTATGTGGCCCAGTCTGCCTTTGATTTACTCGTTCTTGCTTTATTATGTAATCTTCAGACCTCTGTTCTACGTTTTTTAAATTCATTAGTCCACCAAGTGGCCTTAGTGGGTTTATGATTACGAGTGATGGGAGAGGATTTATTAAAGCCTTTATTTATTTTTCCAGTTATGAGCTGGACAGCACAATCGATAGATGTGCCATTGGAAGGGTTTCATCCCTGGGATGAGGTATCCATTGGCTGGTCCATTTTGTGTATTCTGCCCAATTTGTCTTTGTGGGATTTCTAAAAGATAGTATTCAATATGTAGAAACAAAAAGTTAAAGTAATTGTGAAAATGTAAATAAACTAAAATGTGCTTGTTTTAACCTGCCAAGTGCCGAAAGAGAGTTTCCCCAAAACCATTGACGCTCTGAGTTTTGATAGTGAACACGCGGTTGGATTAAGCTTAAAGATCGGCTCGACCGTGAAAGTTTAAGTTTTTCGAATAAATATGGAGGCTGTTTGCTAATAATAATTTTGTGTAGGTACATTGTGCAGTACTCGAGATATTTATCAAGAGTGCATCCTAATATGTTCTTAGCATATTGAGAAATATGGTCAAAACGTCTCAATCCGTAAACATAGCGAGTTATATTGTTAAACGCACTGCGGCAACAAAAAATTTCACATCCGTATGTAAATATTGGAATTAGCAAAGCCCTTACTAGCATTAACCTTGTTTGGAAAGGAGTGAAACACTGCGACATAGATAGATTCCTAAGAGAACAATAGATTTTGCCTGTAATAGTGGAGATATGATCATCCCAACTTAACGTTTTGTTAAACCATACCCCAAGATTTTTAGCTTTGCAAACGAACTCAATTGGTTCTTTTTGGAGGAATATATTTGGAAGATCACAGCCATTCACGCCATTTCTGCTAATAACGAGACATTTAGATTTGGCTGGGATTCAACGATTTATCTTCAGACTAATCTAGAACTTTTCGTAGATCATCATTTACAAGCTGCATCCTTAATAAGGTTTAATTTGCTACTAATGTAGAGCTCAATTGTACATCGTCTGCATACACGTGTAGCAACGAATTTTTGATTGGAAGATCATTGATGAATATTGTGAATAACAAAGGTCCCAATAAGGATCCTTGAGGTACATCCGTTGACGTTGCAATAAAATCAGACATCACATTATTAACAGCAACGGCTTGTTTTCTTCCACCAAGATATGTTTCGATGAGCAGATCATGAAAAGCCAAACAAACTCTAGAGTTTTAAGAGAAGCTGCATGTGATCCACTGTGTCAAAGGCCTTGGAAAAGTCCAACAGAGTCACAAAAGTTATTAGATGTTTATCCATCGCCACTCGGATATCATCAGTTACTTTAAGTAGAGCAGACGTACAGCTATGATACGGCTTGAAGCCAGATTAATTTGCGCAAGTAGTTTATTGCGCTGGATAAAGACAGGCATTTGCTTGTGCATTATCTTTTCCACCACCTTGGACAAGAATGGAAGAATCGCAAATGGATGACGCTTTCTTTTTCAGAACTGGAACAATTTTTGCAGTTTTCCACTCAGTCGGAAAAGTAGATGTAGTTATTATATTGTTGAAAATATGGGTTATGGCTGGAAGAATGTAAGGTGGTATGATTAAAAAAAATCGGATGAATTCCGTCGATACCAACAGCTTTAGACTTAATTTTAAGGATAGCATTGACAACATCATCCTGTTCAATACGAGTGAATTCAAAGCCACTGAACGTTACATCCAGTGGATCAGCACTTGTTCTGGATGTCATTTGCACTTTCGTGAATTCTCTATTAGCTGGTTGGGATCGGATTTCATTCATTTCAGCATTTTTTTTCCGTCCAACACCAAGCTCGCGTAAATTTTGCCAGAGAGTTTTTGAAGGTAACTCATGGTCAAATTGTCTAGCGTAGAACACTCTTTTGGCTTGTTTAATCTTGGAATTGACCAAATTCCTTAGTTGGCGAAAGCTGTTGTAAAATACTTGGAGCTTGAATCTTTCCACTTATAGGCTGTATCACGATTGTTTTTTAGGGCAATAATTTCTGGGGATACGTAGTAATTTTAGTTCTGAGCGGCACGTGCGTATTGAACAATTCCAGTACAATTTGTTGAAGGTGATCAACTTGGGTAACAGTGGATGTTTTGTGATAAATTGGATACCAATTTATTCTTTGAATATATTGCTCCAGAGCATCCTAATTAAGATTTCTAAAGTCTCGGCATGTTTATTTGGATTGAAGTTTACATACTATGGTTTTCCTATAATTTGGGGAGTAATTTTCTAATAAGTTAAATATGGGAGTTAAATCAAAATAGCTATTTGGTCTATAAACGACACCAATGAGACACTTTTTCCGTTCACAAACAACTTCGACTAAACAATACTGAAGTGGACTATCAGGGGTGAACTTATCAAAAATTTAGTTTCGAATGTAAATTGCAACGCCCCCTCCAGTTCTATTGTGCCTATCATCTCGAAGAATTCTGTAGCCATGCAGAGCGTAGGTTTCATCCATTATTCTAGTTTTAAACCATGATTCAGTGACACAAACTACATCAGCATTAGAACCAACAAACAGACTTCGAAATTCATCAATTTTCTCAAAAAGACTTTGTGCATTAATATGACACACATGCAACCCCTGGCGCTGATTACAAAAAATATTAATTAGTACTCGCAAGTTATCATTCACATCATCATATTGAAATGAGCCAACGATAGTTCCAGACATCAATGTAAAGAATATAATAAAATAAAAAAATAAAAACTAACCTCACAGGAAAGAGAAATAAAGACACCAATTGAAATTAGGGAATCTACTTTCGAACGGCTGGCAGATAGAGGATACATACACAAAAATACACACATGATAGTAATTAAATAAAATAATTGAGATTCAAAAACAATTAAATAAAATAATTGAGAGCAAAAAAAAGTTACAAAATTAATAATCTGGAACCGCCGCTTACGTGTGAACAGGTAGTACTTCATCATGGTTGGTATCAGTAGCAGCAGCAATATCAACTAAGTGGTGAATGGTATCGATCAAAACAGCTTTAGCATTCAGTGTCTGCCGCACATAAACAAGACCAGTACGGGTGAAAACGGAAAAAAGATTCTGCTGTTTTTTTTAGTTGGAAAGCTCAAGACTGCATGCAGTTAGGCTTTCATTGAGGTAAATCGGTCTGTCAGATTGCAAACCAAGATTTTGCAAACAAATAGGTTTACGTGTTTTTTTATACGATTGGTTTGCTAGACTTTATCCGCCGCTGATTTAAATTTTATTATTATGGCTGAGTTCTCCATAGTCCCTTTAAGTTTCGTACAAAAGATATCTTTAGGAACCAGAGGAGGAACATAGTCGATGGAGGTGCAGAGTGAATCAAAGATTTCCTGTAGATATTCCTTAGCTGTCAATGGAACACCATGGAGTATAGCATCAGCGGAAAGTTTGTCGTGCTCTATTGAATCCACTTTGTCATGTAGTTTGGATATTTCATTATCGAGTTGTGTGCATCGGATTGATTCGGAGGTTTATTCTCACTGTTAATGCAGACATGGATCTATTTACGTCATCGAGGCGGCTACTGAAATCGGCATCAATCCTTTCCAGTTTCTCCATTAGGATATTGTGGTTGTTCATTCTGAGGGATTTCAGTTCTTTTTTGTCTTCTAATTATTTAGGAAGACGTAGTTCAAACTTACTGGAGAATTTATCTTCGTTGTTGTTGGTTATTGCTGGCGATTATTGTTGAGGCTTACTGTTTTTAGTCCCAAATCTTGTTTTAGCTGGCGTTGGTGGTCCCGATATTTTTGCACTTTCCAACGGATTGAATGTTGACAGGTCCGAAGTCCACCCACTATCTAGCTAGTTCTTTGTCCAGATTTTGTCGATTATGAAAAAAGAGGGTTTAATCCTTCAAACTCTTACAGGAAACACTATTGATCTGCTTAACTTCACTTTTACTACGATCTTATTCTAATATATCTTTGCTTAATCTTTGTATTTAAATTTCACAAGGAGCTACAGTTGTGTTCACGAAAATAGCAGTGCTTACATAGCTTTAATAAATAAAAAAATATTTTTTATGTGCTGCTTTTTTTAGAACTTTAAACCGGTTTTTTTCATCTAACGAGACTTCAGTTTTCATATTAGAGGTGATACGCTTTTCATAAAAGCATAGCTTGCACTTTTATTACGCATTCATTGAAAGGCTGTAGTTGAAGGCTGTTCATGAAAATAGCAGTGCCTATATTGTGATCGATAAAATCTTTTAAAAAAATTTGTTTATTTTTTCTTGTAAGTAAATGTTTATTTTATTTGTGTTTCCTCATATTTACTTAGTTTAGCATTATTTTAATTAGCAAAATGGGGCGATCAAAACATTGCACAGAAGATATGCGAAATTTAATAAAAAAATTACGAAACGAGGGGAAAACTTACCAATGCAACCAAGATATTATAGGATGTTCCGCTAAAATGGTGAGTAATGCTCTGAAATGGGAAAATAAGCCCGAAACTCGAGGTCCCAAAAGAATGACCACTAAGCGAACTGACCGAAAAATTATACAGTTGGCAAAGCAGGATACGTCAGTAAGCTCCAGCAAAATAAAAGACGAACTCCAACTCTCTGTGAGCGCTGTCACGATAAGAAGACGCCTGCTGGAATCTAAACTGCCAGCCCGGAGTCCTCACAAAGTGCCACTTTTAACGTAAAAACATGTGGCAAGAAGAATGGCATTCGCAAAGGCGCATCGGTATTGGCCAAAGGAGAAATGGAGGAATATTCTCTGAAGCGATGAGAGCAAAATCGTTCTTTTTGGGTCCAAGGGTCCCAGCAAACGATCCCCGGTATACAGTTAAGACTGTTAAGCATGGAGGTGCAAAGCTCATGATATGGGCCTGCTTCTCATACTACGGGGTTGGGCCTATTTATCCTATCAAGGGCATAATGGATGGAGCAGAATATGTAAAAATTCTCAACGAGGTTACGCTACCGTATGCTGAAGAAGAAATGCCGTAGTTTGGGTATACCAACAAGACAATGACCCAAAACACACGGCAAAACGAGCAAATTCATAGTTCGAAGAGAAAAGAATATCTGTTATGGAGTGGCCCGCACAATCGCCTGACCTTAACCCCATCGAAAACTTGTGGGGCGATGTTAAAAATGCCGTCCATGAGCAAAAACCGAAAAATGCCAAAGAATTGTGGGAAGTAGTGCAAGACTCATGGCAAGCTATACCAGAAGAAAGGTTTCACAATTTGGTGGACTCCATGCAACGGAGATGTGTCGCGATCATAAAAAACAAAGGCTATGCCACAAAGTACTAATCGTAAGCTATACAAATTTATGAATTTCTATCGATTTCTTAATTTAGTTTTCTACTAATGTTTTCTAGATAGAATAAAGTACTACGCACTGCTATTTTTATGATCAACCTCGAAATATCATTTTCGTTTTTATGTATATTTAAAAAAACAATACATAATCATTTGGTATTTTTTTAAGAATATAAGTATGAAATACTTTAATTTGTTATACATTGCTAATTAAAAATAATAATAATTTGAATAATATAAACACTTTTGTCTTATTTTGGGACTACTGCTATTTTCGTGAACACAACTGTATATGCTTTGGGCAACTATCTTACTGCAGGGTAGCCATATCGCAGAAATGAGAAGAAAACTCTTCACCCTGTTTGCTACGTTCACTACTGTTATGTCTTCTTTGCTGAATCTAGGTAAAAGAAACAAATTAATTGTTTTTTTAGCTAAGATGCAGGCTCTAATTCTACCTTCGTTTGTGGAGTGAAACAGATGGTAATGTTTGGACTTTAAACCTTGTACCTGATTATTTAAAATATACGGCTCTTGGATTAACGCCACGTCCACGCTTCTTCGTTGATAAGGAGCAAGAGGTCGTCAGTGGCTGCTCTGGAGTGGTGCAGATTAATCGGGAGGACTCTATGTTGTACCGCCAGAAGCTTAAGGATGAGCAGGAGGTGGAATCCATAGCGTATAGGCAACTCGGTTGTGGGTAAAATCTTTAGTTTTGCACCCTCCAACAGTTCACCAATATTGGCGATTGTACGAGTGAGAAAACCAAGTGATTTATCACATCCGCAACCAACGATCTTGACACCGTTAAACCATCCGGCTCCATCGAACTTGAAATCCAGAGGATCACTGTTTCCAATGTTTGCCATTATAAATTTAAGGATCAGTCCAGATTTGGCAAGCTGTTCTAAATTTATAGGTGTGTTCCTCTTGTTCGGTGTTTGTTTCTTGGCCTTTACTACAACGGGTTCATTTGAATCTTTCCCTTTCTCTGTAGTTATAGGAGCGCGACGTGCTACCCGACGTTCGTAAGATGGGATCGATTTCTTATGCTTCTTGATCAATGCCTTGTCCCTTTCAGTGAGGAAGGCCTGACCCTTCTCTTTCATTTTATTCAGGAACCTTTGAGAGGACGTGATGTAGCCGCGGATCCTATCTGATTTTGGGGTTTCAGCTGGTTTCAGTGTCTCGTAAGGTGAAATACGAAATGGAATTCTGTCCGTTACTTTTAGGCTATCGTGTATGATTTGTACAATATTAAAGAATGAATTTAGTTCTTTAAAAGATCCCGAGAAGATTGAAACAATCTTCATTGAACTTTCAATGCTAAAATCGGCCATTTTTTTGCAAATTCAATTTTACTGGTTCCTTGTGAAGTTCTTGATAATTGTCAACATCAGTAACGAACAATTCACCCCAGCGGCTTCAGAAGCAGCGACAGTTTTGATAATCTCAATATTATTATATATTTTGTATAATATTATAAGAATTACATAAAAAAGTTAGAGGGTGGCCGTGGTGTAGTGGTAACATCATCGCTTGTCACGCTGTTGGTTCACGGTTCAAATCCTGATGTCAAGAATCATCTATTTATTTCGCATGAAATATAGTAAATAAAAAAGTCGATCAATTTCTTGCGAAAGTCAACTCTACTGCGAAGGCATAACACTGGCAGTAGGGTGGTCATATGGCTCAAAATGCAACTTGATCGTGATGATATCAGGAGGACGGAAAAAAAATATTATGAATCATGAGCAACGACAAAAAGCAAAACAAACAAGCTCCCCTGTTATCTGGACGCTACCCTTGGAGTTTACAGAAACTTAATACCATCTGAGTTTCAAACCACTACACTAAATCTTTCTTTCTCTCTTGCTCTCTTCTTCACAACACCCGTGTCCTGTAATAGTATAAGAGTATTCATATCAGCTTTGGCGCGCTCAAATTATATAAAAAAAAAAATAAAAATACTATCAATAACTAATATTTAGGCTACAGAGTCTAATGTCAATAATGGCCCTTAAAATACTTAGTGATTTAGCCGCATTGCATAGCAGATCATTGTATTTTGTTTTGGTTTTACTCTATTGCTTGCATACCTGAGTCGTTATCACTTTGTGTGGTGTACGATGTCGATCATCCCATTTGGTGAGTCGTTGTATGCTCAGTACTGTTGGTTTTCATCGTTTTGATAATGAGATTCGTTGTAGTTGAGATAGGTAGTGGTAAGTTCATTACAGTGTAAATCAGTTGTGATTCAAAGATATTTGATTGTTTTCACGAGTACTAGGATGATAATGAATGGTGTTTGTATGTGCATAATTTTTATTTTTACAGCATTTATAACTAAGCTTTGATCATGGCACCATTTTGGGACTTTCTCAAATTCTTCTGTTGCGATATCTAGACACTTGTGCTTAATGACTATTGTTATATCGCCGTAGACAAATGCCGTACTTTTTTTTGAAAACGCGAATGAATTCAGTGGCAAATAGGGTAAATGAGATTTCTAATGAGAGTCCTCATTTTGTGCCCTCTGGTACGCTGTACGAGCTCTGTTTTTCTTGACTGAGCGTATCTGGAACTATTACTGCATTTGAACCAAAAATTTCACAACGCCACGTCAATTGGGCTAGAAGATGAGGAATAGGTTATCTTACGATGGGCGCCAGACGGATTGTAACTTGTTTGTATGTTTTTAAAAAAGATGTTGAGTGAACATTAGGGTGGCACATGTTAGATTCAAATCACGGACCATGACGTCCTTCAAACTTTGTACGGAAGCACAGCCCCATGCCCAAAAAGCGTTGGTATCACTCTACTTGCCAAATTGGTATCATATTGTCAAATGTTTTATATACATGAGCACGGGTATATGCATACACTTACTCGTACATATTTATGGTACAGGTTGGCTGATGAATATTGCTACATTAAGAAACTCAAATAACTTTTTTTTCAGTGTATGGAATTCATTTTTCTTTTATTCATGTTAAAGCTCATTCAATTTTATTAAATATAGCTTAATTAGTTTTAAAAATAATGGAATTTAAATGCCCCCCCTGTTCGTTGATGCATGTGCGGCATCTTACCAAAAAGTTGTTCATTACTGCTTGGAGAGTTGAGACAGGAATAGCCGCAATTGTTTCTCGAATGTATTGCTTTAGTTCATTCAAATTTGTTGGTTTTGCTTTGTAGACTTCCTGTTTGCAATAACCCCACAAGAAAAAGTCAGGTGCAGTAAGGTCAGGCGACCTGGGGGGCCAACAGAATCTGGAGTTTCTGGATATCAGCTTATTGGGAAATTTTCGTCGCAATTATGTCATAACAGGCCGGGCTATGTGAGGAGTTGCACCATCTTGCTGAAACCACACAGAGTTGAAAGAAATTCTCATTCGGCGTAATTCTGGATAGAAAAACTCTCTCAACATGCTCAAGTAACGGTCTCCAGTAACCTAACGGTGTGACCGTTTTCTTCGAAGAAGTAGGGCCCGATAATGCAGCGTGATGAAACTGCACACCACACTGTGACACGAAGTGGATGCAATTCCGTCTCATGGAGTATCTGTGGGTTGGAAGCACTCCATATTCGACAATTTGGTTTGTTTATGTTGCCGTTTAAATAGAAATGGGCCTCGTCAGACATAAAAAGACAGTTCAACATGTTTCCGTCCTCTTCCACCATTTGAAGCATCTTCTGGCAAAATTCCAAGCGAATCGGCAAGTCTGCTGCGTTCAGTTTGTTGGCCATTTGAATATTATATGGGAATAAGTCCAAATCATTGTGCATAATTGACTGAAATGACTGTCTGCTTATACCCATTTGAGCAGATAAGCTTCTTGTCGAAACTCTTTGATTGTTTTGTATGGAAGCAGCTACAGCAGCGATTGTTTCCTCCGTCCGAACTGAAGGGTTTCGATGGTAAGATCTTCTTTCGACTGTCCCATGCTCGGCAAAATTGTTAACAAGTCTCATTATGGTCCATCTGCTCGGAGGATTGCCGCCAACGTTCGCCTATACTCTCTTTGAACCGAAACTACGGACTCCAGTGCGTGATAGCGGCGGACAATCCAAATTCTTGTTTCAGTGTCCCAGTTATCCATTTTTGTTAAATCTAAAAATCAATATGCAAAATAAAAAAAAAATTAACCAGATTCATTAAATAGAAAAAAAGTTATTAAATTTTTTTTGGTAGCGGCTTTCATCAGCCACTCTGTATATTGCTATGCGGTTTCTTCCTGCTGAGAGAAATGACTATGAACCAGGGTTTCCAATTGAAAATTTTCGTAGTTTACCATAGATTGAACATAGAGAAATAATAACGATATCCCCCAAAAAGTATATGGCTAAAGGTATTAAGCACCCTTTGAAATTCGTCATATTTTCAAAAAGCGGCATAGAAATAAAATAAAAGTATACAGTTACGTTATAAATATGCATTTTATTAATTAAAAACTAATATTTCCTATGCTGCTATTCTTTTCGGCATTGTCTTGCTGGAATTTTACGTGTTCGTGTCCGCGAAAATATTCCTAGAAGTTGATTCCATCCGATCATCATGGACGAATATTTCCCCGACAGTCCCACATCATAATGCTACCTCCGCCATGTTTTACAGCTGACACTACGCATTCTGAGTTGTACTCATCCGCCAACCCTTTGTCTCACAAAAGAAACACCAGGGGTACCAAACACCTGTGCTTATCAAAAAGGGGTGTTTTTTTTCAAAATAAAAAAAATTGCACGACATCAAAATTGTATAAATCTGTTGGTGTTAACGGTTGAAGGGCTTCAAAGATGACACTAACCTCAAAGTTTAATTCATCTGACTGCAATATGTTACATCAATCTTCCTCAGTGAAATTTATTTTTTTTACCTACTCCAAGCGCGACTTTTTGTTTTTATTTTTCTGAAACCCATGGCTTTTTTTCTCGGCTTACATCCAATAAGCTCAGCTTCTATAAGTCTTCTTCTAACTGTTCTGGAGGAGATTTTTTTTTTGCATTCTCATCCGATAAACAGCAGCTAGCTCAGATGACGTTTTTTTTTATTTTTTATTTTTTTTGAAGAAGATCGAAAGAGCATCAAAAGTTATTTGGATCTAGACATGGCTGTCCGTCAATCTGTTTGTCTGTATTTTACCATTTTATGGGTCTTACAATTTAAGAAGTTGAAATTTCATATGTAATCTTTTTATAATAGAACCGGAACAGGACTAGTGTAAATAGTTTTGAAATCGGCCTACAAACACGCCCACGCCCTTTCACAACGCCACGCTCACTATATTAAGGTTGGGTGATTAGATGAGGGATTGGATATTATACTATCCATTCTAGACGCATAGTAACTTTTCTGCGTGTTTTTTTTTTAAATATATATTTTATTTAAATTTTCAAATATGCATGCCATTTCCGTATGCATATACGATTTGCACTAAGTTGCACAAATAGCCCTAGGGTAATATTAAGGACTTTTCGAAATTGTGAACAGAGTTACATGAACACCCTGTTTATTCAGCAAAGAAATAAATAATAGTATCCTCACGCTTAGTAATTTTGTTTTGATTGGGAAGCTTTCATTTCGTCTTCAAATAAAAATCGATATTTCCCCTTCGTTCTGAGTTCTACTTCACGTCAGTTGCTCTTTCATTCTTTTTCACTATGTATTGTACACTCAGCACTTGAAGTCCGCCCCGTCGAAAACTTATTGAAATTTATAAATCGTTATTTAAACCTTTCTACCGCAACCCAATTCTTTTGAGAAAGATATTGAGAATGTTTAAATTGGATTTTAAAAGTGTCAAAAAAGCACAATGGAAGAATAAAAAACAGTGAAATTGTGGCTGGATACCAGAAAACAAATATAATTTGGTTGAGCTTTCGTGAGTGTGTCATTTGACGAGTATAGTTTTCGGCTACATATAGAAGCATTGTGGTGACTCATTTTGTCCTGTTTGTTTAACACATGCATTTCATTTATTTTGATAATTGTTTCTGGGTTTAGTTCGATAATCTCTGTTAGTTTTTATTGTGGTTTGATAAATTAACTTATGAAATTTTCCTATAACATAAGACAATATGTGTTAATAAGTGCTCATTTCTAATCGCTCATATAACTTTGGAACCTCAAATATTTTTAAATAATCTTTGTCAATGAATAATAAAAATATATATATATAAAAAAATATATATAAAATGAATAAACAATAATCAATCAATTTATGGTTTAAGGTGTATAGACTACCTGCGAGTTTTTAGTATAAGAAGATGATAATTTCAAAGGCGATTAACGATTACAGGATGTAAGTATTAAAAATCAGATAATTATAAAAACACGTATTTATTTGCTTGCGTGCTATGTGTAAGGTTCTCAGCTCAGAGGATTAAGTCACTATTTTAACAAAACTGTGTCTTCAATGATCATCTGGTTTCTACTCAAATTAAGAAAGAACTTTGCATTGCTCTTATCCTTCACAATTCACAAAACCGTTGATGGTTCTGCAGGAAACTAAATAAGATCATCTCTTTTTGTGTATAGAGACCATATGAGAGTTGATCCACTACACAATTTTTGCTTAACTGACACCAAATTATTTGTTCTTGACTTAGATGAGTAGTCTCTGAGCCCTCTTCTGTTAGTACGACAGAGATCTCGTTCCCTATAATTCTTCTATGACCCCGTACCCAAATGAGACCAAACCCGGTTCCATTTGAAAATGTTTGGGAAATGATTCGGGAACAATTCGATGCCAGTGTGGTTTTTAATTAGACAATATATATATATTATATACAAATATATATATATATATATATATATATATATATATATATATGTATATATATATATATATATATATATATATATAATATATTGTCTAATTAAAAACATATAAAAATATATTGATCTGAATCTGAAAACTTTTTGAGCACCAAAAACCTAAAATCTGAGATCAAAATCTGAAGTGCCTAATTGAAAATCACATAAGAAAGTACAAAAAAAAATCGTCTCATATTGCCATATTTCGCAAAAGTGGGAAATGTTGGTGAATTACTCCGAAACTATGAATACATACATTAATACTCGTATGTATGGAGGCGATTTGTTGTTATAGCCTTACATTATTTAATTTCACATTTCAGGAAAATTGGCAAGAATGGATACGAGTACACGTAAAATTAATTATGTACTCATAAGGTTGGTAAGAAATTCGATTTGTCGTTCTCTTCGGATTTTAAAAGCGGAAATTTAAAAGCTCCAGAAATACGATTTCGAGGAGCGCTTCGAAAGATGGCTCTAGAGAAATTAACAAATGATGAAAATTTAAAAGATATTACGAGTAAGTCATGCCCATCCATAATAAAATGGATATGGCGTTGTTCACTTTTTGATTCAAATGCAATGACATCTTACTACTCAGAGAATAATCTAGCGATTTTTAAGAAATTTTAACAGGTAATTTATTGCTAAATTTTAACATAGAAGAAAGTGGGCATAGCGGTCGCTATTAGTAACTGAAGGTCAAGAATTTTGATGAAATATTCATAAGACTTAACTATCAGCATAAAAAGCCTTGAGAAAGCCAAACACGTGTTTTTGACAAAAAATCGCCCCAATCGCCGAATGACGGACGGACATGGTTGGATCGACATAATTTGTCGTTATTATTTCTCTATTTTACAGACTATGTATCACAATTAATATACCCGATGGAATAAGGTATAAACACGAAATTTTTTTAAAAGTGATCGTATTTGTGGGCGGATTTAAGTAAAGTATTTACATTTGTACTGCTTAGGATTCCAAAAAATTGTGTATGAAATTTCATGTTCCTATCGTAAAATTTAAGGCTCAAAAACTGGTGATATACAGGCGGACATGGATAGGTCGACATAACTTTCGATGCTTAGAAACTGAAAAAATTTACATTGTGCAGAACCACGCCTACTTTATTGCGGGCGTTTTCTTCTTCTTAAAAAAAAAAACAACTGCTTTTTTAAATTTATTTTGAAAATCTCACCAGAATACGTGAAGTCATGCCCACTTTCTTCTAAGAAAACGTTCCTAAAAAGTATTTGTTTTTTTTAATAAAGTTAATTAAATATCTTCCGAGTTATATGATATCTTATAACTCGGAAGATATTTAATTAATTGCATTTAAATCATAAATTTCACAACGCTCCCCTACTTCATTAGGGATGGATTTTAACGTGAAGGTAGGATACTTACGATCCGTTCCAAGCGGATTATGACTTTTCTGTATGTTTCTACAGGAAAGTTACAATCTGTCTGAAACGGATCGTATGATACCCTTTCATGTAACCCACCCTTAATAATGTGAGCGTGGCGTTGTAAAATTTTCTATTATTACTCTTTATTGTAGCAGAAATTTTTACATTGTTTTTTTTTTAAAAAAAAAAACTATTGCACAATTCACAGAGATATGGTATATATACCTTACAGCGGAAAATTTTAACTAAAGCTTTTAAAAAAATCACAGTTAAAGGAAAAATAGTATTCTGAAGGAAAGCTATAACTAAAACCTTCATACAAATCAGTTGAGAGATGGGGATGGGTGGCAGAGAGTTAGAAATTAATATTTACATACAATAAAAGCAGTATTTATACAAAATTAACAGTAAATAAATAAACGCAAGGACTGGATAGAAATATGAATAAATAAATAAATTAAATAAAAATAAATAGGACATTACACATAAATGAATACATAAATAAATAATAGATAGCAAATAATAAATAATAAGTAAATAATATATAATAAGTAAATAATAAATAATAAAAACAAAAACAAGCCCCTTTAGACAGCTAGATCTGAAATCAATATATTGTCAGACAAAGTTAATGACATATTGTACCTATCAAATAATTTTGTAATCCTACAAGATACTTTTTCAATGTTGGCTAGCAAATGCAGCTCGTCTGTAGAAAAATGCCAAGGAAGATTTAAGATAATTTTTAAAAATTTGTTTTGCGCGATTTGTAGTCGACGGATATGGCTTATTGCACACTTTCCCCAAACAGGTGACCCATAAAATATAATTGCTTGAAAAATTCTCTTGAAAATAATTAGTTTATTTTCGTTATTTTAATTTGATTTTCAATTTATAAACGGATATAACGTCTTGATTGTTACATTTATTTTGTTTATGATTTCGTTGATGTGGAAACCAAAAGTCAAAATTTTGTCAAGATGAACCCCAAGATACTTGGCTCTAGACTTGCACTCAGACGGAACATCACCGACTATAAGATTTCTGCTTGGTAAGAAGCAGGCTTTTCTTTTTCTAGTGAAAAGATAGTCTAGGTCTTAGTAGGATTGATTTTAATTTTCCAAGTACGGAAATACTTTTCAATTGTGACTAATGCAGATTGCAGGTTGGTTTCAATGAAGGAGCCAATTGCATCTGAAGAAAACAAACAAGACAGAACCTTGGGCTACACCAGCATTGACATAGAACCTGTCAGATAGCCAGCTATTTATGGACACCTTGAATGGTCGTTCAGATATGAGTTACTTCTATGGCTGAGTATTTTCGTTTTCGAGGTGTTTATCTTCATCCCCCATGATAATAGCTTCCCTCTTCACGTTTGTTGTCATTTGATGGAGGTAAGTGAGATGAAAGCGTCCATCGAATTCCTTCGTTTCCCGACAACAAAGCATAGTGAACCACATCACTAACTACCAATAAACAAAATATTGGCGATTATATGCAACCTTGCCTGACTGCACTCTGAATCTCGAAATTTGCTGGCTCTTCGCTGTGCAAGACGTGATCCATCCATGTGACCTGTAGGTTGCCTTGATAATAGCTATTAGTTTATCTGGAATGCCTCTCCTGCGTAAGGCAAGCCAACTAAACTCTCTGTTGACACTATCGAAAGCTTTTTCGGAATCAATGAAAAGAAGGTGAAATGAACGATATACAATGCATTGCTGAATTATGATTCGTAGGGTATTGATATGGTCGATCCCGAGCGGAAACCTGATTGCTCATCATCGTCATCATTCCATAGTTGTCGAAGCAGAATCTTAGGAAGAGGATGATCCTGCAGGTCTAACAGTTTTAAAATTAACTTAAAAGTTGCTTGAATACATACAAACGTCTCAACTTCATCATACTCTTCACATTCCCAGACCTGACCTGTGTAAGGTACATAATCCTGACCTGCAATATAATCAACGTTGCAGTTACGAGTATCGGCATTGACACCGAGATACCGCAGCGTACAATATTGCTATAGTTTATTAATCATTAAGTATTAAAGCATTCAAGTACTTCATTAAGCTTTTTCGTTTGCTTTTACAGTTTGGGGTACAGTATATCTGTTTCTTTCTTATAAATATAGCGGCTGTGATAATACACCCCGCGCAACAAAAAAAGCCGCATACGGGTTTTCCATTTTTTGTGCTAATTACCTTTAAGAGATTCGCCGAATTATATTTTATTGCTTCCGGGTTAGGTAATGCACATTTTGGAATGTGTCGGAATTCATTCTGGCAGTATTTAACAGTGCGTGCAGTTGAATTTCTTAAATAAAAGTGAAAAGAGTATGACGCGATGTCTAAAAGGGTACAATTGAGTAAAGAAAATAAGGCAGTTATCGTCGCCTTACCCAAACAGAATCAGTCATTTCGTGAAATTGCTCGACAAATTGGATGCAATGAGAGTTCTGTAAGAAGATTCTGTAACAAATATCGTCGGGATCACAATCTGGACAGAAAAATTGGCACAGGATTGAAGAGATGTACCACTGTTCGGGAGGACCGGGAACTGAAGAGGCTAAGCTTGAGAAACAGGTTTAAAAATGCATCGGAGTTAAGAGCTGACCTGCGAGAAGCTACTGGGGCTGAAGTTAGCGTCAGAACTATCCAGAATCGTCTCAACGAGATGGGTTTGCTAGCAAGGAGACCAGTGAAAAAGCCACTTCTGACCAGCAAAATAAAGAAAACGCGCCTTAGCTAAGAAAAGGCAAAACTGGAGTGTTCAAGATTGGTCAAATGTGGTGTTCTCTGATGAGTCCAAGTTTAACCTAATCGGACCGGATGGAAAGCAGATAGTTCGTCGTAGAAAAGGGGAAAGCTACAGCGACGAATGCATAGCTCACATCGTAAAACATTCTCCTTATGTTATGTTGTGGGGATGCATCACCGCAATCGGAGTTGGATCTCTAATTATGCTCGAGGGCACTGTTAACGCCATGCAGTACAAACAAATTATCTTAGATGGTGTTGTACCGAGTATGGAAATGATAACAGCAGAAACATCAAAACCAATTTTTCAAGATGATTCAGCACCTTGCCACCGAGCAAAATCTGTGAGTAATTCCAGGTTTTTTTTTATATTTATGGGTGTTTTGAAAATCTTATGATTTTAATTTTTAAATTTCCTCCACAGATTAAAACTTTGAAAGAAGAATTAGGAATAGAATCCCTAATTTGGCCGGGAAACAGTCCAGATCTCAACCCCATCGAAAATGTCTGGGCTCTTATGGGAAAGAAGATCCAAGATAAAAAATCAAAAACCATGCAGCATCTAAAGAGCATCATTGAAGAAGTGTGGTTCAATGAAATTAATAACAATTACCTCTGTTCTCTATGCCTCCATGCCAAACAGGGTTCATGACGTTGTTAGGGCGAAGGGTGGTGCTACGAAATACTAGAATCATTTTTTAGTATTATGAAAGTCTTAAATTATGTAAAAAGGTTTCTTAGTTAATAAAAATATGAAAAAAGAAATTTGCTTTTCAAATTGTTGCTCTTTTTTTTAATTTATGTATATTGATAGTACTTGGGTAATATCTGATATTTTGTAGTCTGATCTTCACGATCATTACTTTTTTTTCAATTAGGCTACGAAATGTATTGTCAAATTGGGGAATGTGTTAACTTAAATGTTAAACATCCAAAATACAAAGTGACTACGCAGTGATTAGTCATCATTTATTAAATTTCTTCCATTTTGTTAAAATTTACCATGTGCGGCTTTTTTTGTTGCGCGGGGTGTATGTACTGCTTGCCAAGCGGCTTCTTACTGCTTTATATATGCGGTCTTCTCTTGCTCCCTGAGCAACTCTACTTAAAAGTAAATAACAATACAAAAAACGAATTGAATTTAATCCCAAAATAATGAAGAGTTAAAATCGAGAATGTAGCTCTCACTGTCAGACCTACGGTATTTTTCTTCAGCCGATACACCTATGTGTTTTACCTTCTGTTTAACACTGTTATCCGATATGTACAAAATGTATACATTTGTCCATGTAATAAACTTCCATTGGAAGTGTTATGAAATTTGTTTGTGGATTATTACCACTGTGTGGATATGTTGCACCGTTGAGCACGGTTTTTCTTTTCGCACTATTAGGCTGGATATGATACGCAGCAAAAAATTGCTTGTTCCTTCTCTCGCCGACCACTTTGTAATTGCAAATCCAGGAGTTCAAGATGATTTTTCTTTGGATTGGACAGCGGAAACTGAAAGATGAAAACTCATAGAATGATAGGATTACATATAGTATAGAAAGAAAGAAAGAAATTTACATAAGTAAAAAGAAAGAATACTAGCTCTAGTAGCCTGAGTGTTGGTTGGCCAACTATCCGATGACAATTCCTTTATTGGTCATCAATTGCAGCAAAAGAACGGTTCGCAGTGGAATTGTCAAAAGTAGAAATGGACGCAATAACAATAGCACACTTCACAAAAAAACAAAAAAAAACAGTGATTGTCATTAGGACTTTGTTGTTGCTTCTAGTACATATTTATTCGAACATTCCTTGGTATACATCTCACCTGAAAATTATGTAAATCGAATGGAGTGGTTGTAAGATACGGTGACGAGTCTTAAAAATATTTTAACATCTTTCTCACAATCTCAAGAACTACTATTTGAAATTTGGTAAAATCTGCAGTTCAAGCTAAATCAAAGGTTTTTTTTTAACAATTTCTTTGTTACATGACACTACAACTAGTCAATAAGACTAACAAGCAGCTTGCATATGAATAAAATTAAAAAGTAAATAAATAATTAAACTAGTTAATGCCCATCGGAGTCACTAGTTTGTCTATTGCACTACTAGGTCGTGCGGCTTCGTACGTTGGAGTCTTCTAACTTGCTCACTTTGGTTTAGGAATTTAGATGCCTTTTCATTTGTGTGCTGCGTTTGTTCGCGTGAGCTGTTGCATACCTCTGAATCTCGCTAGATACGGTCTCCATCCTCAGGTCACGATGAAGGTCTGCGTTACGAATGTACCATGATGCATTAACAATGGGCCGCAGTACTATGTTTTGAAGCCTTTGAATGGTTTTGATGGTACTTTCCTTAGCACACCCCCGTAATTGGATGCCATGGGTCCATACTGGTTTTATTATTTGTTTGTAGAGCAAGAGTTTATTGTGAATAGATTAGACTGACCGTCTTCCAATGAGCCAGTCCATTTTGTTTAGTTTTAGGTTGAATTTGTGTCTTTTTTTCTTGACGTACTATTTCCAACGAAGTTTTGCATCTAGGGTTATTCCTAGATATTTGGCGGTGTTGGCATAAGGAATTTGGGTGTTGTTGATGAATATCAGATTTTCCCTTATTCTTTTGTTTGTAAAATCAACATGCACGGTCTTTGCGTCGTTTATTTTCATGAGCCATTTTTTAGTCCATAATTCAATGGCGTTCATCGCTGTCTGTAGCTTTCTCGCTGCTTCTTCTGCTGTTTTGCCGACTGCCACAACCGCTGTAGCATCAGCGAATGTAGCTATTATGAAAAATTATTAATCAAAAGCTTGGGTAAGATATGGTTGGGTGATTTTCTAGTTATTTATGGTTCCCGCATACTATGCGTAAATATCACTTAATACAAATTTCCGTTTAAACACTGTCTCTCTGTCTCTTCCTCTTTCCACAAAACGCACATGTTCTAAAAATTAGTATAAGGGTATCCATATCCCCTTTAACACGTGCAAATTATAAAAAAAAAATCAGATCGATGATAAAAATACCAATATCTTTAGAATGATTAAATTATTCTAAAAAAAAAAGAATAACAAAAAGTTACATTCACTTGGAACGCAGTTCTAATGAGATACATCAACTCAAATAGCTAAAAAAAAAAGTGGGCGTGGTCCTATATAATGTATGGACCAGTTGTAGAAAATATAAACGTTCACATATTTTGTATTAGAAATTTTTTTCAGTTTATAATAACATTTTTTGAAAAGTGGTCGTGTCTGTAGGCTGATTTCAAAATTTGGGCATTAGTATTGCTACTGCTTTGGATTACAGGAAACTTTTATATGAAATTTCATCTTCCCAGCTCAAAATTGATGGCTCAAAAACTGGTGATACATATACAGACAGTTTCTAATAGCATTTTTTGAAAAGTGGGCGTGTCTGTAGCTGATTTCAAAATTTGTGCTTTGGATTTCAGGGAAATTTTATACGAAATTTCATCTTCCTAGCTTAAAATTGATGGCTCGAAAACTAGTGATGAAGGATAGACGTGGCTACATCGAAAAATTGTAGAAAAATTGTATTGTGACGTTCTGTCCAAGTTGCCGATGTTGACTGTTCTTTTTGACGATAACGTGTATGTATATTAATGTTGGAGGAGTCTAAATTCGCTTGGAACGAAACCCGATATCAAATGCCGAAGTTTAGGCAAAACCCAAAATAAATGCGTCCAATTTATTATGTTGATGAAGACGCTCCAAATGAATTAGACGATTTCTTTAACAAACGAAAATTGTCAACGAATAGACAAATTAGTTAAAGAGAGAGAATACACAATAATGTTATTAAAATTGATGTAAGCTAACTTTAGCAAAATAGGGTAAATTATATGTTGTTTTTAAAGTTAACCAAATTGCCGTATTTAGCGGTACGACTCGAACATGGTCGTCTGTGTCCGGGTGTGTTTCGATAGCTTGGCCCATTCCTAAAAGCAAATGAGCAGGTGTCGGTATAGATATGCAATGGTGGTCAAATCACTAATTAGTTGTAAGTGAATCGCTTTTGTCATTAGGCAAACAAAAAGCGATATGTACCATTTAGAAAACGTGGATTTTCTACTCGATTCTACTTTTAAGGTTATGGGACCCGCATAGCTTGGTTTCTTTGCGGAGGTAGGTTGCCCATCAGCTAATTTGTTGTTGCTTTCGGTTGACGAAAACAGTGCATGCAGTCATGCGTGATTTTCTGAAACAAGTTACGGCAACCAATGACCCAATACTCTTGTCGGATGAGAGCAAACAGTGTTGATATTCCTGGCTGCAGGAAACGTATATGGGCGTCACGGACGATGAGCTTAGTTATTGTGTTTAGTATTGAGCGAAATGTTGCTTGTTCGATTCTCCCACCGACTCTCAGGATACCTTCATCATCTTGGAAAGGAGAAACTCTTATATAGTCACCAAAATACCGATCCTGCAAACATTTTATGATCATGCTTTTAGTACCGTAGATTTCTTGTAATGGAGTTAAGAAGGTAGGGTATATTTGTGTCCTCTAAGGATGAGGCGTTGCCCTCGCGCTACTGTTCGGATCAGAATGTTCCACGTTGAAACTCGTGTTGATACCGACTCGAATGGGTGATCATCGTTGACAACAAGGAAATGACTGATGGGTAATTTTCTTCTCCTCCTGATTACAGCTAAGATTGTCTTCAAATTCACTGGTTATCGGCCAATTCTCAGTACCTTCTTTCAACCAATGTGGACCGGTCCACCAAATCGGATGTTAGAGAAGTCGCGGTGGTGAAATGCACAGTCAGCTGTATTGCATTACGATATAACATAAAACCACTTGTTTCTTGGAATCGTATTGAGAATTTCCGAAGTACGATTGCCTACGAAAATATTCCAGCAACGAGGAGGAGACAAAAACCAAGATAAAACTACTTTTGAATCTGACCAGGCGTAGACATTGTTAAATGTGACGTTAAGTGATTTTCGCACGAGTAGTCTTGCGAGCTAGATGGCACCGCGGAGGCTGAGGTGTTTTAACGGAGATACGCGAGATTTTGCGACGAGAATATTCGTTCCGAATGCTCTATTGTACAGCTCGTAGCGCGAATAGACCACGGCGGCGTACGCGGATGCCGATGCATTTGAAAATGCACGCAATTGAAATGACGCACTTCCAAGACCGTTTGTAGTATTTCGATGTTTGTGGGGGCTGGGAGTTCCTCGCGGTATTTTCTACATTGGCAAGCAATTGAGCATGGGAGTTTATCATCCAGTCAACATCCTACAGGAGAATTTTTAATTGCACGACCGATGGATCAAGGAAACCGAGAGTATCGAAGAACCGTGCTACGTCTCTTAGGATCTGGCGTTTTGTTATTGGGTCATCGGGATTGTAATTTTTTATTTTTTTTTTATATAATTTGCACGTGTTAAATATAATATATATAATACTAATTTTTTAGAACACGTGCATTTTTGTGGAAAGGGGAAGAGACAGAGAGAAAGACAGAGTGGTGTAGTTTGAAACTCAGGTGGTATTAAGTTTCTGTAAACTCCAAGGGTGGCTGTCCAGATAACTGGGGAGTATTTATTGTTGTTGCTTATGATTCACAGTATTTTTTTTCCGTCCTCCTGATGTCATCATCACGATCAAGTTGCATTTTAGCCATATGGCCACCCTACTGCCAGAGTTATGCCTTCACAGTAGAGATGACTTAGCTTTCGCAAATGGTCGACTTTTTTATTTATTTCATGCGACATAAATAGATGATTCTTGACATCAGGATTCGAACCGTGAATCAACAGCGTGACAAGCGATGATGTTACCACTAAACCACGGCCACGGAAGCTAAATATATAACTCTTCGAGTTCCAATATAAACCGAGTACTTTTATCCACGAATCCGCATCCGTTTCAAGCGAAATGTTTTGGACAGAAACGTTATCGGCGTCTTGGCGAAGTTCGTCACATCGCATACCGCACTTTTCGCGGACTTCGATTAAAGCATCTCGTTTAAAAACGGCTTCAGCTAAAGTATCTCCACCTGAAACGACATCGTCTACATAAAAGTCATTCAACATAATATCTAACGAGATTGGAAACTCTTGACTATAGTCTTTTGCTAATTGCTCCAAAGCCCGAACTTTGTGATGGATCCTAGTTTTTCGAAAACTTTTCCTCCATTAATTTTGGATGTGAAACAGCTCCGTTCAAAGTGTCACCAAACTGTGGTGGTGATTTAAAAGGTAAGTCGACGATGTATTTTCCGAACGAATCTCGGCGATGAATGTTTGAAGGAAATTTTCCTCGATTTGTCTATCTTTATTTGATATGATTGATTTTGGATCAACTTCTTCGAAATCGAATCAATGTCTAATCTACGAGGGTGGGTCAATAAGTCCCTGAAAAATGAAATAAGGAACACTCTTTTCGGTATAAAAATATTTTATTTTTCAACATAGTCTCCTTTCAGCTCTCTACACTTCATCCAATGTTTCTCCAATTTTTTGATGCCCTCCAAATAATACGATTTCTCGAGCCTCTCGAAATAAGCGTTTGTTTCAGCGACGACCTCTTCATTCGACCCAAATCTCTTACCTCCGAGCCATTTCTTCATGTTTGGAAACAAGAAATAGTCGCAGGGGGCTAAATCTGGGGAATATGCTGTATAAGTTAGGAGTTCGTGGCCTAACTCATGCAATTTTGCCATTGCGACTGCGGACTAGTGCGTCGGTTCGTTGTCCTGGTGAAAAGGAATTTTTTTTCTTCGCCAAATGCCACCGTTTTTGCTTCAAATCGGCTTGGAATCGATCCAGCAACTTTGCGTAATATGCGCCGGTGATCATTTTACCCTTTTCAAGGTAATCGATGTGAATAACACCGCGCGCATCCCAAACAACTGTCGCCATGACCTTGTTTGCTGACAAACCCGCTATGACTTTGATTCACCAGGAGAAGTCCATTGTTTTGACTGTTCCTTGGTTTTTGGTGTGTTGTGGTGAATCCAGGTTTTATCCACGGTTACGAAACGGCACAAAAATTCAGCCGAATTTTTCTGGAACATCGCCAAACACACCTTTGAAGTTGCCAAACTAATGCGTTTGTTGTCGATTGAGAGCAAACGCGGCACCTATATTGCGGACAGCTTTTTCATGTCCTCTTCAAGCTCGCGCACATTCACTCGCGGATCGTCCATTATCAAACCATGGATTTTGTCGACCATTTCTGGTGTGGTGACCTCAATTGGGCGACCAGAACGTTCGGCGTTACTTGTGCTTGAACGACCGCACCGAAATTGAGTAAATCAGTGGTGAATGGTTCCAATCAATGGTGAAGAGTCCCCATAATATTTGTCAAGCTTTTGTTTGGTTTGTGTGATAGTTTGTCACGCAAAAAATAGTGTTTAATGAGCACTCGAAATTCACTTTTTTCCATTTTAACGAAAATACTAGTAGGCGTCTATATAAAATGGCTGCCACAACAAAACTATTTGACAGATCTGTCTGAAAATTTGGGTGCGTTCTTTTGAAAGATGATTCTTGACAAGAAAAAATAAATTTAAGGTGACGACACAATTTGTGTTAATTTTCAGGGACTTATTGACCCACCCTCGTAAATGAGCATGATGCGAAGTAATGGGGGTTTCAATGGTGAATGGTAATGGTCCAGCCAAAACCCAACCGAAAACAGTTTTTTGTGCTATTGGATAGCCTTGATTATTATTGACACACTGCTCTTGTAAAATTTTTCAAGCTTTATCGGCTCCTATCAATATGTCAATGGTGTCAGATTTATTGAACTCGATCGGCTAAGTTCAGTCGATGCAAGTGATTCCAATTACACTTGATAGAATATAGATAAAGAGTGTAACATTTGATGCATAGCGGACTGTGAATGTTTATGATTGTCGTTTGGGCATAGCACCTGCGATAATTTGATTTGGAAAACTATTCTTTGTCTTTGGAAACGTCAGAGTTGTGTCTTTTTGTGTTTCTATGTTGTAGTGATGAAGGAATTTAGGGTTGGTTTTACCAACATTTGTGGGCTTCGAACGAATTTCTTCGACATATACGCCCATGCCCATTCCCATAAACCAGATGTTTTGGCACTAAGCGAAATACAGGTAATGGAAGAATCTTCCGAGTTGAAACTGCCTGGTTATAAACTTAGTGTCATTATTCTTTCCCCACCGTGGGCTCGCCATTTATGTACGTAGTGATAGTTTTAGTTTATTTTTTGTATAGTTTATTTATTTTGTATTACAATTTTCACAATTTACAATACATATACTCGTATATATGATAATATCTTACTAACTATTATATATTTAGAAAACAAAGTTATGTATATAGTAATATATGCAATTTTAGAGGAAAATTCGAACAAAACCTCTGAGAAGAAGGAAAATATATAACAAATTAGTAACAGTGAAAAACTAACAATATTTTAACATATGTAATAGACTTATGTACATTTGTTCTATGGTCCAAAAACTAAAAATAAGCAGGTAATTTTACAAAAATAGAACAAAGTGTAAATTGTAGATATTTTCGTCCTGGAAGGAGAGAAGGTGTAGCGCGACAAGAACGTGACGAAACCTTGATTACAGGTCAAGACAAATAACACTAATATAACGCTATACTAAGGTACAACTACAATCAGGAAAGTAAATAGATAAATAAATAAATAAATAAACAACTAACGAAATAGATAATAAACAAATAAAGAAATAAATAATTAAATAATTAAATAAATAATTAAAATAGTTAATTAAATAAATAAATAAATAAATAAGTGATTAAATAAATTAATAAATAATTAAATAATTAAATAAATAGATAAATAAATTATTTAATTGTTATAACAGACATGATATCAAGGCGTTATCCGATGAGCTGCAAGACCAATAATAGCGCTCATACAATCTTGCTAGTCTTACGGGTATTTTTTCAATATTAGAAAGTTTATGCAATTCATCAGTTGAAAAGTACCAAGGTAGATTTAACATAATTTTAAGTACTTTATTTTGTTTTATTTGCAATTTACGAATATGGCTCTTGGCGCAATTTCCCCATACAGGTGAGCCATAGAACATAATAGCCTGAAAAATGACTTTGAATATAATAAGCTTGTTTTCATTGCTCAGTTTTGATTTTCGATTTATAAAGGGATACATTATATTAATTGTGGTATTCACCTTTTCTATGATTTCCTGTATGTGTAAACTGTAAGTTAATGTTTTATCTAAGTATACCCCAAGATATTTAGCGCTGGTCTTCCAATCCGTTTCTATATTATTTAAAGTTATTTTGTTGCTTGGTAACAAACATGCTTTTCTTTTCCTAGTAAAAAAGACAGGCTGAGTTTTAGAAGCATTAATTTGAATGTTTCAGTTCTCAAAATATCTTGGGGTACTCCCGCTTCTACAATAAAGTCATTCGAAAGACAGTTACTTACAATAACTTTGAACGTTCGCCCTGATAAAAAGGATTGAATGATTCTGACTAGATGTATTGGAAAATTTAACCTGAAAAGTTTGTGCAGTAGGCCATTGTACCATACTGTATCGAAAGCTTTTTCAACATCAAGAAGGACCATACCCGTGCTGTTACCTATGGCAAAATTCATTTTGATATGTTTCGTGATGCGATTAATTTGGTGGATCGTAGAATGGTGTGGTCTCTACTCTGGGGGCAAAATGTTATTTTTTATTTATTATTTTTTTCGAAGCACTTGCTTAAAGAACTTAATAAGCTTATTGGCCTATAGCTGTTAGGCAAACTAGCATTCTTTCCTGGCTTCAAAATAGGAACTACTTTGGCAGTTTTCCAAGCTTTGGGAAAATATCCAATTACCAGACGACAGCAGTTAAAAAGTTTTTGTATGAATTTTATGCCAATTTTGGGCAAAGTTTTGATAAAAATATTTCTGATACCATCAAATCCAGGGGACTTCGAATTTTTGAGATCATGAATGACAGACACTACGTCATTACAAGTAAACAAGTAATAGTCTCATTATCAATGTTAATAACATGAGAGTTGATCAAATCAATAGAGTGCTCCACTGCTTGCTAATCGCTACTCACAAGATTACTTGAAATGGAGTGGTTTGCATAAAACACATTCGCTAAAGCATTCGACTTTTCAGCGCTAGACAACATAAGTATATTACTTACTCTAACAGCTGGAATAGAGCAATTTTTTCTTTTAATAACTTTTACGACGTTCCAGAATGGTTTGCTTTTTTATCTAGACTCTGAAGTTTCGAGATCCATTTTCTATTCCTAAAGCACAAGATTAAGTCTTTAATAATTGAAGTTAGTATTTTAGTCTCAGTAAAATAAAGCTCTATTCTGGTTCTTATCCACTTAGATCTAGCTCTATTTCTAATCTTAATAAGTTCCACAATATGATTAGGTAGAGAAATTGAGCAACTATAATCAGTTACTTTTTTTGGAACTGATTGATCAATACTATCTAGCACAGACGCCGTAAATAAACTAACAGCTTCGTCAATTTGATTTAAACTTACTTCGCCGTTTAAGAATACTTGAATATTTGCTAATTTTTGACATATTGTACTATGCGAGCTACGGCTCGAGTAGATAAAACAATTATTCTGTGAAATTATTTCTTTATTTTCTAGTCTATAGAGCAATTCAGGTTCATACTATACTATTCTTCGCAATCCTTTTCTCCAAAGTCCTATTGAAACGCTCCAACATACCGTCTGACTGTGGATGAAGCGGGGTTGTCCTTGTCTTTTTGATTCCGAGTAGTTGACACATCTCTTGGAAGATTCTTGACTCGAAGTTCCGCCCTTGGTCAGAATGCAATTCCAAGGGCACACCGAATCTGCTAACCCAATTGTAGACGATCTGCTCCGCCACGGTTCTGGCTTCCTGGTTAGGGATCGGAAACGCTTCCGGCCACTTACTGAAGTAGTCCATCACTACGAGTATATACCGATTACCATTGTCGGTTTCCGGAAAAGGGCCCTGCGATGTCAATGGCGATTCGTTCGAAAGGTGCTCCCACGTTGTATTGGTGCATCTTACCTCGAGTTTTGATTCTCGGACCCTTGCTAGCTGCACACACGTCGCATTTTCTGCACCAGTCTTCGATATCTTCCTTCGCTTTTAACCAATAAAAACGTTCTCGTACCTTTTCTAGCGTGTTATTCACTCCAAAGTGGCCTCCGGACGCCCCGCCATGCATTTCCTGTAACACCTCCTTGACCCTCGTCCGCGGTACGACAAGCTGCATTACAAACGACTTTCCGTCGGAGGATTCCCATTTTCTTCTCAGAACACCTTCTTGGACATGGAGGGAGTCCCACTGCGCAAAATATGCCTTTAAGGTCGGGCTTCTGTGAGAGATGTCCTGATGATCCGGTTTCTCCATGTTCTCCTTCCAGGCCAGAATCAGCTCGATATCCGGGTCTTCCTTCTGAGCGTTCCGGATCTCATCTACGCTCCAGCCGGCGATAGGTTCGTCTCTCATTCTTTGGATGGAAACCAGCTCCCGTTCTTACTGACGCGCACAATGTTTACAATCCGTTCTGCATGGTCTCCGGGACAGTGCATCCGCATTAGAGTGGAGCCTTCCTCTACGATGCTGTATTTCGTAGTCGTAGATTTGCAGCCTTTCGATCCATCTTGCGACCTGACCCTCAGGACTCTTGAACTGTAATAGCCATTTTAAGGCTGCATGGTCTGTGCGAAGAACGAACTTCCTCCCGTAGAGGTATTGGTGAAAATGCTTCGTAGCCAAGATCAAAGCTAGAAGTTCTCTCCTTGTCACGCTTCCTTTCTGGCTTAGAGAGCACCTTGCTAAAGTACGCAACCACCTTCTCTTGGCCGTCATGCACCTGGGAGAGTACGGCTCCTACCCCGACATTACTAGCATCTGCATCCACAACGAACGTTTCCCCGGGAGTGGGGTAAGCCAGTATCGGGGCATCGCATAGCCGTTGTTTAAGTGCCTTGAAGCTCTTCTCACACTCAATTGACCATTTGAATTGTTTTCCCTTTTCCGTCAACTGGTGCAGGCTCTTTGCGATCCCGGCAAAATTCTTCCCGAACCGTCGGTAGTAGGTGGCTAGGCCCAGGAAGCTCCTTAGTTGGTGTCTATCCTTGGGGACTGGCCAGTTTTTCACCGCTTCGACCTTCTCTGGATCGGTTCTCACTCCTTTCGCTGAAATTATGTGCCCCAAGTACTTGACTTCTGCTCTAAACAGGGCGCACTTCTTGGGGTTGAGCTTCAGGTGGGCACTTCGAAACCTTTGAAACACATCCCTTAGATTGTCTCGGTGTTGCGCAAACGTTTTTCCTACGACGATGACATCATCCAAGTATACCAAACAGGTTTTTCAGGTTAACCCTTGCAGGACACATTCCATCAATCGCTCGAAAGTCGCCGGAGCATTGCACAGCCCGAATGGCATTACCGTGAATTGCCATAGCCCATTTCCTGTGGTGAAGGCGGTTTTCTCCCGGTCTTCTGGATGGATCTGTACCTGCCAGTAGCCACTCTTCAAGTCGAGAGTGGAAAACCATCGGGCTGCAGATAGTGTGTCTAGCGTGTCGTCAATCCGTGGCAGAGGATAGCTGTCTTTCTTGGTGACGTAATTGAGCTGCCGATAGTCCACGCAGAACCGCGTGCTGCCATCTTTCTTCTTAACCAGTACAACCGGTGATGCCCACGGACTTTTGGAACTTTCAATCAGACCTTCTTTCTCCATTGCCGACACCATCTCTGCAACTGCTGTCTGCTTTGCCAATGGAAGGCGCCTAACAGGCTGACGAATTGGTCTAGTATCACCAGTGTCTATTCGATGTTGTACCAGGTGTGTTCGGCCGTATTCTCCGTCCTGTGAAGCAAATACATCAGCGTACTCATTGATAAGATTCTCTGCCATAGTTCGCTGCTCCTGATTCAGGTCACTGGACTGGAGAATCGTCTCTCTCGTTTCCGCTGTCCAAGGTGATGGGAGAGGTTTTGGAGCATCATGTTCAGATATTGTTGCGACGGCGGTAATCGGCGTGCATTTTCCAGTCACCTCCCCTCACCTTAGTTTGACAGTGTGTGGTCTTGTGTTCAAAACTCTAACTGGAACCATGGTGTTCTTTGGTTCGACTAACGTCTTTCCCACGATGTAGTCTTGAGAATTCTTCTCTGGGTCTGGCTCTAATATGTAGAATCGGTGGCTCCCAAGATCACCTTCCAGCTTCGTCCAAATGATCGTCTCTGAAGAAGGCGGCAAAACTTCGTCTTTGCTGATGACTGTCCTGAGAGTTACGGCATTCTCGTTTCCGTACACCATCGCAATCTCCACATTTCGATACCTCAGTACTTGCATCCCGATGTCCAAGATTACTTCATTTGCTTTCATGAAGTCTATTCCGATGATGCACTCGTCGCATATATCTGCCACCAGAAACGCATGGGAGAACGTCAGTCCTGCCAGAGTAATCGTAAGACGAACTTCTCCAAATACCTTCGCCATTTCCCCTGTTGCAGTCTTCAGGCAGTAGCTGTTGGTGTTGTGCAGCCAGGAGCTTTTGACGATATCTCTTCTTACAATGGAGGCGGTGGCACCTGTGTCGATGGTGGCTACGCACTTCTTCTTGTTGATTAGTGCCTCCACTGTCAGGCTCTTGTTACCCCGTTTGGTTTGCGAAACTTGAATGGTGGTCCTGGGGGCCTCGATTCCAGTAACCAACTTCTGCCCCGCGAAGTTGGTCCTTACGCATTTCCCGACTGCTGGTTTTGGGAAGTCTGACTGACAGGATGGATGTTATCACCGCCAGATGCTTCCTCTCTGCTTCTCCTACTTCCGCAATGTGGACAATTTCCTCGTCTAGGTGCACTTCTGCACTGCCGTTGTAGGTGTCCGGTTTGGTTGCAATTCCAGCAACGGATTTGACTTCCGCGAGCTCTGTCTTCATCCATGACGGCTGTTCTCTGGCATGAGCATTCCACGACGGACATTTCCCTGACACGGTGTATTCCCTGGTATGCTTGGTCCGCAGCCTTCATTGACAAAGCGAATGCCAATGCCTCGGGGAGTGTTCGCTTTTCAGCCATCCTTACAGCCATTTGCAGTTGTCTGTCCTCTATGGCCTGAATAAAAGCTTCCACCGCCATTTCGTTGATAAGCTCCTCACCGGCTTTAGGGTATGAAAGATGGGCTAGTCGCTCTATATCCGCTTGCAACTGTTGGAGCGTTTCCCCCCTTTTCTGGACTCGACTACGCAGCTGAACCCTGTACACCTGCTGCATGTGTTCATCCCCAAACCGCATCTCGATAGCCTGAACCAGAGAATCGTAGTTCTGCTGTTTATCTTCCGGGATGGTCTGCAAGAGCTCCGCAGCTGGACCCCTCAGTGCAAGTGTGAGTGCAATGGACTTCTCTTCATCGTCCCAGCTATTGGTCATTGCGGCCGCTTCGAATTGCCTTTTATAAATTGGCCATGATGTTTGACCATCGAAGATAGGAGGCTCCATCTCCTTTCTTCTCAGACCGTCAGTGGGATATTCCCGTGCTTTCTGTCTCTTCACGTTGCTGGGCTCCTTAGCAAGATTTTCGACTTGCTTCCCTACTATCTCGAATTGCGTATCCACTTTTTCAAACTGAGTCTCTATTTTCCCGAACTGAGTTTCATGTTTCTCAAAATTTTCATCGAATCTAGTTTCGACTTTTCCGAGTTGCGTCTCGACCTTCTCGATTTTCTCTTCGATCACTTCGAATTTGGATTCCAAGTTCTTGTTTTGCTCATCAAGTTTACTTTCCAGAGCATCTAGAGAATTCTTTTGTCCGTCCATTGCTTTCTTTTGTTCGTCCATTGCTTTCTTTTGTTCATCCAGCTTAAGTTCTAGAGAATTCTTTTGTTCGTCCAGCTTAAGTTCTATAGAATTCCTTTGGTCTTCTATTGCTTTCTTTTGTTCGTCCATGACTAACTTAAGTTGCAGGAGCAGACTCGTTATACCCGGGTCGGCTGCTGTACTTGCTGGTTCCTCTTCCACGTCAAACTCTACGTCGTGCGGATTTTCACCTTCCTGCGTTACTGCTTCTTCCAGAGGAATCAGCAGGGCATCTTTTCCCCCAGTTGTGTCGAGGTTCCGCTTACTGAGTTCTGCCTTTAGTTGAATTGTAGTTAGTTTTCCCAATTTGCGACCCATTTTGCGCAACTAATTAACTCAACACAGAAATCGTTTTTTTTTTTTTTTTTTTCAATTTCACACCACGGAAATAGTTATTCACAGAATAAGTTTTATCCCGCTTCTGACACCAATGTAATATGCGAGCTACGGCTCGAGTAGATAAAACAATTATTCTGTGAAATTATTTCTTTATTTTCTAGTCTATAGAGCAATTCAGGTTCACACTATACTATTCTTCGCAATCCTTTTCTTACAAGGTCTCTGTCCTCTCAGATCACTTTATCTCCTTTCAATTACTTAATTCACAAATCCAAACTAATTACTTCTTCTTGTTAAATCTCAACTTTCAATTTATCACAAAATTACAACTTCTAATCTCTTCGCCACAGTTTAAGAACTACTGCTCCTTTCTCAATCGCCATCTGTCCTTATATAGCAGAAGTTTCTGATAGCCAGAAACTTCTAGCAAATTCTTCGACCACTGGAACAAGAGAAATTCTGATGTAATAATTCTTGCAGTTATAATTCCCTTTTATCCGTGATATTATCCGTCTCTTTCGTTGACATGAGCTGTGGAGACTTCATCCCAGACACGAACCTCGAATGAAAGGACAGTTCGAACCAAAATTCTGCCAGAATGAAAAGTCACTTCGGAATTTGTTGCGTCATACTTTTAGGGAGCGTAGTTATTATTATGCTACAATATTTTTGTTTTAAAGTGATTCCAATTAGCGTTTTTATAATCATATACAAAATTGGAGCTTTCTTCAGGTGCTAAAAGAACATTACGCTTAACGGTTAAATGGTCAGAACTTAATTCATTCAAAACCACTGGTTGAGTAAACAATTCACGAATGTTAGTCAGATAAATATCCAAAGTCGAAGAATTTTTTCGACTGTCAGACGGAATGTATGTAGGGTGTGGAGGATATAAAATGGGGTGTCTAGAGTTTAAATCCGCTAATATATTTCCCCATGAGTTTGCTCTAAAGCATCCCCAATATTTGTGCCTACAATTAAAATCACCTCCTATAAGAAACAAGTCACTTAAACTAACAAATTTTCGTAACTCGTTGTTTAATGCAAAACGCTTTTCCACCGAAACACGACCACCAGGAAAATAAACAGAAAATATTTTAATAGAACGACCATTGATAAAATGAATTTCAATGCCTATGTTCTCGATTTTTGTTTTTATAATTGGAAGAATTTTATGTTTTATACTCCTTTTAATGACGATGGCAACACCGCCCCCTTCTCTCATTCCTATCAAGACGATAACATTTATATATTGAATTAGATAATTTGTTCGAATTTTGATTCAAGCCAGTTTCGCTAACTAAATCTACGTCAATGCTGTGTTTGCTTAAAAAGTCAAACAAATTGTTGCTTTCCTTGGGTTCAGTAGCAGTGATGGTATTGTTGTTGGTCCACACGTTCGAGTAGTTGGTTGAGCTGATCGCTGGTGTTACTGATGAGGTGGCGAGAGTATTCCTTCGTTGAGAATTCAGAGCGGAAAAATCTGTGTCGGTTGATGTGAAAGTATTTAGTGTAACTCTCTTTGCCGGATAAGTTTTGTTTTTGTTAGAGAGTCTCTCCCTAATTTAGAAAGATTAGGTCAGTAGACTTATGAGTACCACTGCAGTTAGCGCACTTGAGGTTGTTAGACTTGCAATTGTTAGTGGTATGATTTTCAGAACAGTTGACACAATGTGTTTTTATGTGGCAATTTTTTCACCATGGCCGTACATTTGGCAATTATAATTATGCGGGCGAAATCCCATTTGACATGGGTTTTAAATACAGATCGTTTAGTTTGAATGACCCGCACTCAAAGAAAATTAAATAAAAGATGTCAGTGAAATTGGAGTATTGTTTTTTAATAGTTTTTATGTTTTGCACTTTAAGACCCATTTATATGAGTTCGTTTTTTAGACTTTCAACTGGTAATTCATCCAAACCGTACAACAGAACTTTGAATGACCTTGCAGAAGGGAGATCATGCGAGAAGAATTGCCAATTTTTGCTTTTTAGCACTGTGCATATAGCATTAAATGAATCTAAGGTGTCACTTATAATTTTAATGCCAATTGACATTTTTTTGATGGCATAGTTTTGGATTTTAACTTCGCCGAAAAGGCTATCAATATTTTCACTGGTTTTCTGAAGAACACAGATAGATGGGATTTTGTTTTTTCGGTGAGAAGTAGGTGGTGTTTGGACTCATCATCACAATCAATTTTTTGAATCGGGTAGTTCTCTTAGGAATTTTGCTTTTTAACTTTGTAGTACCGCACAGAATGAAAAGAACGTCATGCGAGTTCAAAGTGCCGATTAGTAATCATGTACGTAGTGATATTGCTTACCAAGTTTCACCACAGTATGGTCACTGTTCTGTTACGTAATTGTAACGTCATTACAATGTTTAAAATATTATTGTATTTGGCTGTATTGGCAATCATCATCACCACTGAACTGTAATGACATTTCACATACGCCATTTTTTTTTTTCCCTCCACTTTTTCCGGCATTCCGCCTTTTTCGCATTCCAATTTCAACCACGAGTTCACACAACATCAATTTGTTAGCATCTTTAATAAAGTATTGTAGTTTGAAATTAAATACAACAGCGTATACTGTTTTAATTTTGATCTGCAAACACAACAACTGGCGACGAGGATTGGATAAGTATCTTCCAAAATTAATTGGCAATAACGAAAGATTATACGGATTCAACAGGACAACTGAACGAGTCACCAAATACAAGCTGTTCTAGCGTCGACGCCATGGTTCCAACCACGGTACTTCAAGACACCTTTACAATCGAAACATTCGATCCAACCCATTCCAACTGGATTCGATGGGTGCAACGTTTGGCGCTTTCAAAGTGTTCCAGGTGAAGAACGACCTAAAGGTACTTTACTTGCTGCTTTTATGGGCGCTGCCTCCTATGACATATTGTGCGATAAGCTCGCCCCAACTTCACCTACTGAGAAGTCCTATTCCGATCTTTGCAAAATAATGCAAGCTTTTTACGTTCCGGAGCCACTGGAAATTGAAAAAATTTCATCAGCGCAAACAACGTGATGGAGAGAACATACAGGATTTGGTGAATATCTTCAAACAGCCCTTCGAAGTCAGTTCGTGTTTGGGCTCTCAAGCAAGCGGACACCATCTCGACTGTTGGAGACGAAAGAACGGACCTTTGAAAAAGCTGTCGAAGTAGCAATCAGCATCGAACTCTCGGAACGAGATGCAAACCAGTTACATGGGGATCTACGCTCATCTGCAAGCACCGTAAATACAGTTACTACAATGAAAAATTCAACTCATCGACAAAATTATTTTTCGAAAAATATCAAAGCTAATAAAAATTTTAATTCTCGTAACTTTCCAAATAAAACTAATACGAATATTTGTTTCAGATGTGGTGATACAAACCATTTAGCGAATTCTTGTACCCGGCAAGGCCTTTTTTTTAAATATTGTAATCGGCCGGGGCATCTGCAAACCATCCGTCAAAAGAAAAAAAAGAAGCACAGCATACGCCAACGCAATACACACAGCAGAAGTAGATGAAGTTGTTGAAATTTTGGCGGTGGACTCCAGCTGTAACTTGCCAATTGTTGTGTTTGCAGGTCAAAATTAAAATAGTATACGTTGTTGTATTTAATTTTCAAACTACAATACTTTATTAAAGATGCTACCAAATTGATGTTGTGTGAACTCGTGGTTGAAATTGGATGCGAAAAAGGCGGAATGCCGGAAAAAGTTGCAGTCCCATACAATTTGCTTCACAGTCTTTATCGCCTACTCAGCAAAAATATTCGCAAATTGATAAGGAAGCGTATGCTATAATTTTCGGTATTCGCCATTTTCACCAGTATCTCTGGGACAACTCTGTTTGTCGACCATAAGCCACTTTTACAAATTTTTTCTCCTTCCAAGGCATTACCTACACTTTGCACGACAAGGATGCAACACTATCCCGTGTTTTTACAATCCTATCAATACAATATTAAGTACAAAAATACCGATTCACATTCAAATGCCGATTTTCTTTCGCGACTTCCATTGGAATCTGAATCTCTTTACGCTTATAATGAACCAGAGGCGGTAGATTTAAAACTGATTGAAGGCCTCCCTATTACTGCAGACCAGATTAAACGAGAAACGGAAACAGACCAAGAATTGGGTCCGCTTATGAAATGTTGGCGTCTGGGAAGAGACTGTCTTCGATCTCATCGTTTTAATCTAGACCAAGGTGAGTTCGGCATTCAACCGGGTTGCCTAATGAGAGGTCAAAGGGTAGTTGTCCCGTGTTCATTACGTCGCGAAATGTTAGCGGAATTACATTCCACACATTTTGGAGTAGTCAAAATGAAGCAACTAGCTAGGAGTTTTTGTTGGTGGCCTAATATAGACAACCACATTGAAACATTAGTTAAAGAGTGCGTTATATGTAATACACATAAAAGCAACCCGGTTAAAGAGCCTGTGTATCATTGGGAAATACCCAAGGGACCTTTTTCGAGGGTGAATGCTGTTTTTTGTGGACCGTTACACGGCGGGTACTATTTTATTTTGGTCGATGCATACACACGTCGGCCTGAAATTCACTTTCTTCATAATATAACTGTTGATACTACTATTCGAATTTGTAGGTCAATTTTTGCCTCGTTTGGAATTCCAGAAATACTCGTCACAGATAATGGGACACAATTTACTGCATACAACTTTCAAGAGTTTTTAAAGTCCATGATTATGCACAAACGAACGGCTACATATCACCCATCTACAAATGGGTTAGCTGAAAGGTATGTTCAAACATTGAAAAAGGCGCTTCGTAGTTTGCAGTGTGATAGGAGCAATAGAAAATTAAATCTCGCACAATTTCTAATACACTATCGTATAACTCCACATTGAGTTACCAACCAGTCTCCTTCTGAATTAATGTTTGGTCGAATGATAAGATCACGCTTAAGTTGTGTTCTTCCGAAACCAACTGCGGGAAACTTTGATAATCACAGTGCGACGAAACCTAAGAGAATTTTACTCGTGGGGACGAGGGTTTCAACTAGAGATTATTTTGATAAGAAAAACAAATGGAAATTCGGTAGAATAAAAGAACAAAAAGGCACATTACACTATTTAGTCGAGTTAGATGATGGTAGAATTTGGCACAGGCACTTGGATCAAATACGAGAGATTGGGAAGGATACTCCAGTGCAACCTAGTCTTCTGGAAATCGCAAACCCAGTATGCGAAACTCCACCGGATAGATCCACAAATATATTGGATCATGGACCATGGGTGATTTGGACAATTCTGCAGATGTCTTAGAGAAAACTGCACAGATGAAATCAGCAAAGAGTCCTTCGTCAACTTCATTAGGCTTAACAACTCCACCTACGATGGATACAGATATTGCAGATGCTCCAGTCGAAAAAACTCGGGTTAAGAACGATCCTATCATTTTACGTAGGTCAAATAGAATAAGGAAACCTATGGAAAGATTAGGTCATAAATGAATTTAAGGAAATGTTACGTCATTAAATGTTTAAAATATTATTGTATTTGGCTGTTTTAATTTTGACCTGCAAACACAACAGTTCCAACCCGAAATTTAATTTCAAATGGCTAAAATTTACCGTCCGTAAGCAAATAATTCACTACTGCTTTATTTACAGAAACCCTAGTGCGGACAGCAACTCAACTTTTGACGAATTTGTGCGCTGTCAGATTCCATCACTAGAATTGTCTCCTTGTATTCTCATACTGAAATCGTCATTACGGGCGATTTCAATATACACAATTCGGATTGGCTTCAACATTCTGGCCAGACAACACCCGAAGGAAGGTATGTTGAGCTTTTCGCTGAGGTAAACAATTTGATTCAGTTTGTAAGCCTACACGTATACCGGACATTGGAAGTCACTCCGCCAATACTTTGGACTTATTTCTTACTTCGTACCCTGATAAATACAACATTGATATTTTAGCGCCTCTAGGTCGGTCTGACCATAATATCGTATCAGCTAAATTCTCGTACTCCGACCACACAGTTAAAGAAAAAACTCCTAAAAGAAAAATATGATAATACGAGAAAGCCAACTGGAGCGGCCGTAATAGCTTCTTTAGGAATTTGAACTGGTCCCTATGCTTCCTCGATAGCGACGTGAATGCCGCAGGTGATATGGTCACTGACACTATCCTCTTAGGTATGAATGACTTTATTCCTAACAGAATAAAGAGCATTAAACCAAAGGCAAACTCGTGGTTTGACCGGAGCTGTAAAGAGGCTATTAGCTTGGAAGAAGTGAGCTTTCGGTCTTATAAAATCAACAAATCTGAGGAAAACCGAAAGAAGTTTAAACAAACCAGAAAAGACTGCAATGCCCATATTCGACGTGTAAAATTCTTACTTACTTACTTACTTTCTTACTTACTTACTTACTTTCTTACTTACTTACTTACTTACTTAGGTGGCGCTACAGTCCGGGGTGGACCTGCGTCTCAATCAACAAACCTCTCCAGCCAACCCGGTTATGAGCCAGCTGCCTCCAGTTGCGCACGCCAAGTTGGTTGAGGTCCCTCTCCACTTATTTGCGCCACCATCCGCGAGTTCGTCCTCTACTGCGCCGTCCATCCGGGGTGGATTCGAAGGCTTTCCGAGTTGGAACGTTGGGCTCCATCCGCTCTACATGACCCAGTCATCTTAGTCGTTGTATATGAACTATTCTGGCTAAGTCGATGTCATTGCAAAGGCCATATAGCTCGGCGTTATATCTTCTCCTCCACTCGCCGTCTATGCAGACGGGACCAAAAATCACTCGAAGAACTTTTCTCTCAAAGTAACCAAGGGCATCCTCATCCGATTTTGACAAAGTCCATGCCTCTGCGCCATACAGCCTAGGTAGACAAATTCCTTTACCACCTCAAAATTATATCTGTCTATTGTGGCGTTCTGTCCAAGACGCCGATGTTGGGTGTCCTTTTTTGTAGACAGCATATATTTTCTTTTGCCTTCATTGGCCGTTAAACCCATCTGCCAACTGCCTCGGTCTCAATACTCGCAAACGCCCCACTGACGGCCCGCTGATTTCTTCCGACTATGTCAGTGTCGTCGGCGTAAGCGACGTTCGTACAATTCTTTCAAGTATAATGTTAAAGAGATAACATGATAGCGCGTCACCTTGTCTAAGACCTCTCCTGACATTGAGCGGTTCGGAGGTGTTCTTTCCGACTTTGATGGAGTAGCGAGAGTTCTCCATCGTCATCCTGCATAAACGGACAAGTTTGGCAGGGATGCCAATACTCGACATGGCTCTATATAACTCGTCTCTATACACGGTATCATAGGCAACTTTGAAATCGATGAAAAGGTGGTGCGTATCGATTTCATATTCATGGGTTTTTTCCAAGATCTGCCGTAGTGTGAATATTTGGTCAATGGTGGACTTACCGGGCCTGAAACCGCACTGATAAGGACCTATCAGGTTGTTGACGATCGGTTTAACACGTTCACATAATACGGCAGATAAGATCTTATATGCGATGTTTAGAAGACTTATACCTCTGTAGTTGGCGCAATTCAGAGGGTCTCCTTTATTCAGGATCGGGCAAACGATACTGAGGTTCCATTCGTCGGGCATGCATTCTTCCGACCAGATTTTACAGATGAGCTGGTGCATGCTCCTTACTAGCTCATCACCTCCTGCCTTAAATAGTTCGGCGGCAAGGCCGTCGGCTTCAGCAGCTTTGTTGGATTTAAGTTTAGATATCGCTATCCTCACTTCATTCTGATCGGGTTGACGGGAATCTTGGCTATCATCGTGACTGTTGAATGGTTCATTCTGCCTGGCAGCGGAATATTGGACAGCATCGCCGTTTAGCGGTCTGCAGAAGTGTTCCTTCCATATCCTCAGCACCGACTACGATTCTACTATTATGTTACCATTTTCGTCCCTGCAGGCTTCTGTTCTGGCTTTGAAACCCTGGCATGTTCTTTTTACCTTCTGGTAGAATTTTCGAACATCATTCCTGCGATAAAGTCTCAATCTCCTCGATCGAGCGCTTCTCATGCTCCTTTTTCTTCTTTCTGAGAAGTCGATGTTCCTCTTTTCTCCTCTGCTCGTAGAGCTAGTGAGCAGCTCTGGTCCTTCTATGCAGCGCCGCTTTGTACGGTTATTGTTTTGCTGCATGTGGTTGCCGGCATTCGTCATCAAACCAGGGGTTTCGTTGTGGTGGCCGAGAGAAACCCAGTACATCGGAGGCGGCATCTCTAATGGCTTTCTGGCAATGCTGCCACTGGTCTTCTGCGTTTGCTGCAGGCGGCATAGGACTCAGATTGAGATTGAGGGAAACTCGATAGGCAAAGGCTTTGGCGGTCTCTTGCGATTGTAGCCGTTCGACGACAAACTTCCTCACCACTTCCTACTCCGTTCTGGATATCCGCATCCGTACCTTGGCTACAACTAGGTAGTGAACCTCGGAAAGTACGGACACCCAGAATACTGGAAGAGCGCCTTGCGTCGATCGCAATGTGATCGATTTGGTTGACGGTTTTTCGATCAAAAGAGTGCCATATCCCCTTGTGAATATCAAGACGCGGAAACTGCGTACTAGCTACGACAGCGTTTCGTCCCGCCGCAAAGTCGACTAGCCTGAATCCGTTGTCAGATGTGGTGTCATGCAGGCTGTGCTTTCCGACCACGCTACTAAAGACGTCCTCTCTTCCTAGTTTTGCGTTAAAACCACCCAGAACAATTTTAACGTCGTGACTAGGGCATTGCTCATATGTACGTGTTGTCCAAGAGCTGGTAGAAGTTATCCTTCGTCGCGTCGTCCATCTTCTCGTGGGGGGCGTGAGCGCATATTAGGCTAATGTTGACGAATTTAGCCTTGATGCGGATAGTCATGAGGCGCTCGTTCACATGCCGAAAACTCAAGACTTATTGCCTAAGTCTGCCTCTAATAACGAATCCAGGTAGTACAACTTTTTGGTCATTAAAAAATATTAAAATTCTGCCTTGTTTGCCATCCCTACGCTCATTTACAATGACATTCCACCTGTCAGCTCTTTAGGCAAAGCCAATCTGCTTGCTTCTCATTTTGCAGCGAACTCCACGCTGCCAGATAATGCTTTGTCCTCCGCCTGTATTTGTGAGAGTTAAATTTTCCATGGGACAAGTTCACTTTCGTACAGTTGCAGGAGTACTCAAAGGTCTTAACATACACAAATCCGCTGGTCCAGATGGTATCCCCCCCATAATTTTGAAGAGGTGTTCTTCTACGCTGGCAAAACCTTTGCGTAAGCTCTTCTGTCTATCCTTCTTTTCAGAGCTCTTTCCGAGAAAATGGAAAACAGCAATTGTCCAGCCCGTCCCTAAAAAAGGCAAATCTTCCTCCCTGACCAATTACCGACCCATTACATTCACGTCCCTTCTTTCCAAGGTCATGGAAACGCTGATAAATCGTCAGCTTATGAATTATCTAGATTCACGAAAACTCCTTAATGACCGGCAGTATGGTTTTCGTAGCAACAGGCCCACTGGTGATTTGATGGCATATCTCACCGAGAAGTGGAACCAATCTCTTCATCACTTCGGCGAAACCAAGATGGTTGCGCTTGATATTTCAAAGGCATTTGACAGAGTTTGGCATCAGGGTCTTTTGTCGAAAATGCGTACATATGACATCGATGAGTCTCTTCTTAAAAGGATTAGAAATTACCTTTCGGGGCGTTCAATACAAGTTGTCTTGGACGGCTTTAAGTCTGCAATCCACCAAATAAATGCAAGTGTTCCCCAAGGCTCTGATTTGTCTCCGACTCTCTAACTTATTTTTATAAATGATCTCAACTTGTTTCAACTTCTAATCCAATCCATTCCTTCGCTGATGACAGTACCCTCAGTTTTACATATTCGTTCCCTAACTCACGTCATCGCTCTTCGGCCGTAGAAGAGGAACGGCAACGTACTCGTAAGACAAATAGAGAAATATGTCATTTTTGCTTGTCTTATTAGATACTCGTAACTTGGTTGCGTAGGCTTCGAAAGTTGCAGATTTCAGGTAATCTAAACCGCTTCCATCTCATATACTCAGTATCGCGTTGGTTCATTAATTGAATGATGTCACTGGTACACTATTTGTTTACGCGATGCTTAGTACGAGGGCAAGGTGAAAAGTTCTCGGCCTGACGCAGAGATGACGTTCCAATCAGCAACAATTTATGTTTCCTGTCTGGGTACACTTCTCATTAGTTCGTATGACAAGTTTCAACTTGTTCTCTCAAGTAGTTTCTTTACACGAATTTTTGCAGTAGACGTCTTGCGTGTTTTTCGTTAAAATGGATAAACTTGAATATGGTGCGGTGATAGAATTCTTCGTTTTGGATGGGTTAATCCCTAAGGAAATTCATCCAAAGTAGACAAAAGTTTACGGGGACTCTGCTCCTTACATGTCAACCCTTAAAAAGTGGCAGCTGAATTTAAACGTTGTCGCAATTCCCTCGAAGATGACACACCTGAAGGACGGTCAAAAGCCGCAACCACACCCGAATCCATCGAAAAAGTGCATGATATCGTGTTGGACGATACGTGAGTGAGATAGCTGAGGTTGTGTGTATATCGGAAGGTGCGAAACATCTTGCACAAAAACTTAGGGATGCAAAAGCTCTGCGCAAGATGTGTGCCGCATTTGCTGAATTTTGCGGCGATCTTTGGACCGATTCAATAGGGATTCAACCGATTTTTGCGGCGATTTGTCACCATGGATGAGACACCACTACACGCCAGAAGCGAAACAGCAGTCGAAGCAGTGGGTGGAAGCCGGTGGTTCAGCGCCAAAAACAGCGAAGTCGATCGCATCTGCCGGAAAGGTCATGGCCAGTGTGTTTTGAGATGCGAAAGGGATCCTGTTAATTGATTGCCTTGAGATAGGCAGAACAATTTCAGGCGAATATTACTCCAACCTTCTTGACCAGCTGGATGCCAAAATTTGCGAGAAGAGGCCTGGCTTGAAGAAAAAAAAATCAACTTTCACCAGGACAATGCACCTGTACACAAGTGTGAGTTGGCAATGGTAAAACTGCGGGATTTGGGGTACGATTTGCTCGGTCATCATATTCTCCTGATTTGGCACCCTCAGACTTCCATCTGTTCCCAAACTTGAAGAAATTTGTTTCTGGGAAGCGCTTCGCATCCAATGCAGAAGTTGAGAGGGCCGTAGATGAATATTTTTACAGCCTTCCAGACTCTCACTTCCGAGAAAGAATACTGATGTTGGAGAAACGCTGGACCAAGTGTGTTGAAGTCAAGTGAGATTATGTAGAAAAATGAAATCATTGTTTAACTGAAAATCGCAGTCTTTCATTATCAGGCCGAGGACTTTTCATCTTGCCCTCGTATGTTTCGTTTTAAGGGGAACGTGCTTATTTAACAAGTCTGAGGTATGATGTTGAAGGAACTCAACTTGTGTATCAGGGGACGACACAAAATAAATTAGTTGCAAGTTCATCCGTAAGGTAACCAGCTTAAGAAGATCAAGATTGATATGATTGTAGTCTGGATACGTATATGTTTATGGAGCACAATGGGCCATATTGAAAGTGGCAAAAATCAAGTCATGCCGTGAATACACTGGGGCGGATAACTGATTGTAGTAGAGAATATTTTGGCAATCGCTCGCAAAAAATAGTTCCAACAGTGTACTGGTGGTATTGGAGAAGTGTGTCGGTGTATTTTAGTTTACTGGATATAAACTTGAGGATTTCATGTTATCCATAAATGGTTTAGAAAGGTCATCATTGAATACGTTACGGTTAAAATCCCCACAAACAATAACATTGGTGAATGTAGAAGAGAAATTTTCTAAAACGGAATAGAGGGGTGGATGGTCTACACTAGAATTAGATTTATAAACTACACCAGACAGACAGTTACAATCGGCAATATTGATAAAACAATAATCGATTAAGCTACTAGTGGTAGATTTGGTTATTACTTTGCCATTGATTCCATCGCGGACATAAAGTGCAACACCACCACCTCTTCTCTCCTATTCACCCGAAACATGTTATACCCTTGTAAACTATAATGCTCATCACCATCATTTTCCTGGAACCAAGTTTCGGATACACACACAATGTCCACCACGGAATCATCAATCTTAGGATTTAAACTTTGCGCATTAATGTGACTTACTTTAAGTCCACTACGCTGCCTACAAAAAATGTTTAACATAACGCGCAAATTTCCATCCATCCCACCGCTCACAGAATTATATTCATTAATCGTGGTCATGAATATATTTCAGTTTAGTTAACTTAACCCTCCAACGCAGAAGATCAAAAGTACAAAAGAGGAAAACAAATTGAGATAAAAGGCTGTTAGTGAAAATATGTGAGATACTATAATATGCTGTTAGGAAATAATAGGAAATAATCATAGTTAATAAAGAAAACAAAGAATATAAAGTAGAAAAAAGAAGAGAAAATAAGAAAAGAGAATAAATATAAATCTACGATGGTTGTGGTGAGTTTGAGTCCAAGCTTTCACAAGAGTCGACCATGAAAGCTCCGCTGTCAGTTGATGTTTTCACATACACACGCCCTGCTCTGGTAAAAACAGAAGTTAGCCGCTTGCATTGTTTATGTTGGGGAGCTTTTCGGTAGATAATGTGATTGCAGGTTGTGAGGTTTTCATTGATGTACATATATTCGGGTGTCAGGCTCATATCCAATGTCTTTCAGACAAAGTGACTTTTTCAGCTCTTTATGACTTGTTGTTTTCAGAACGTCGATCTTATCGGTTACAGATTGGAATTTCTATCTATTTCTATCTTGTGTTGTTCCTCGAGGTCTTGTGCGGAAAATCTGTCTAGTTGCGGGGGGTGGATTGTACTTGGTAGACCGGCATAGTTGGTTAAATATATGCATGAGGTCTTCTCCATCTCTCTTGGGCTCTAAAAAATCAGTTCTATTACGGAGAGTTGCAAGTTCAGTTTTTACATGATGAGTAGCGTTTGATGAACTCTCCAACTGATCAACCCATGCAATAAGATTGAACACTGCACTATTTACTTCATTGAGACGAGAGTTAATTTCATGTATGAACTGAGCGTGATTGATGCTTTGCATTTGTACATTAACTTTTGCAATAATTTCACTCGACCGCTTGTGGATTTCTTGTTTAATTGTCTTGAGGATTTTATCATTTATCGATCCGGCACTCGCGAGAGTTTGTTGCATATTATTTTTATTGCCTCTCAGGCGGCCTGCGAGTGGGCTATTTGGTGCCATTGTATAAAAAAGACGACAATCAGATGGAAAAAATTGTTAAAATCAGCGAGTAATGATTTGAGTTATTTATTATATGTAAAGTAGTATCATAATTATTTATAAAGAGTTTTGGAAACTCCACTTTCTGCATTGGCACCCTCAGTGTTAGATACAATCGGTGAAATAATTAGATTCAAAACTTCTTTCGGAAAATATTTGAGTTTCTTTTTCGGAAGTTGTCGGTAGCTGGTTATTAATGGATCTGATGTTATCAGCATTAAATTAAACACATCGTTACATTTTTCAGGAAAAAATTTCCCGATATTTCTCTATGTGTTCATTGCCAACTGAGCTTCTTCCGATAGTTCACCAATTGGAAGCAGTGCAGCCGAAATCCACTCAGGGCAATGAATCAGTAACTTGTGCAAAGTTGGAGGCATATAAAACCAAGGATAAGTGTTTATAAAGTATGTGGCAGTGTCAAGCGTAAACACTCTAAATTTGTCTATTTTAATGTCGTATCCACTTGAAACCGCTACCAATATTATATGAAGTTTTTGGATCAAATTTGTTTATTGTATTGCGATTCTGAGCGTGTTTTTAATTACACGTGCCCGTGTTTCACGCCACTGTTTACAAGGGTACACGTGTAGGTCCTAAAAACACCTGTCAGACCCGGGTACACGTGTAATTCTTAAAAAACGCGTGTTTTATAAAAAAAATAACACCATAGATAAATCCAGCTTCTTGTCATTATACGTACAACAAACATTTGACTGCATTAGTTTTCAGTTATATAATAAAGTTATGATAGTAGGCGTAATTTGATTAGCTTACAAACCTTAAGTTTCACGCGTAAAGAAGCTCTGTCTGTTGTGTAAAGTAATAGACTGAGAAAGCATGTAGTGTTCTTTCTCTATGTATGTAATACATTGTATTACATACATTAGCTCTTACTCCATTTTCTGATTTGCATTTTTTTTTTTTTTTTTTATAATTTTTTTCCGTCCTGATGTCATCATCACGATCAAGTTGCATTTTAGCCATATGACCGCCCTACTGCCAGTGTTATTCCTTCGCAGTAGAGTTGACATAAGCTTTCGCAATTGATCGACTTTTTATTTATTTCATGCGAAATATATAGATGATTATTGATATCAGGAATCGAACCGTGAACCTGTAGCGTGACAAGCGATGATGTTACCACTACACCACGGCCACCCTCAGTATTCGCAGTATTCGCGAAAGGTCACAGATAATTTTCGGTTTATGGCTAATGGTTATTGTGCATTTTTTTTTCATCGAGAAGGTGATACAGCCTTCTGTGATTTATGCAGTGATGAACGAAATAATGCATTTTCCTGTCGCGGTGGTACGACAGGTTCATTGGGACGGCATTTGTGGGGAATACATGGCATTTTTAGTGCGGAAGAAAATTCGGGCTCTAGTTCTACCGATAATATGTAAGAATATTAATTGGTTCATTTCTGAATTCTATTATTGCTTACAAATATATATATATTGTATCACTGTACCCATAGGAATGTCATAATCTTTAATTTTAGCATAATCGATGATATATAGGCTTGTTCATTGAACTTGAAAGAGAACGGACGTGTTATTGTTACAGTAGTGCGTAGATGGACTGAAATATAATATAGTGATAAAACAAACATTAAAAAAAAAGATAGTGACTTTATTTAGTGCAAATAGATAGTGAAAGTAAATTCAATAGATAGTGAAGTAATTCATAAATAATAATAATGATGGCAGAATGCCATAAGTGCAAAACGACTATCTGGGGCGAAACGGGCATTGCATGTGCAGGTGTTTGCAAAAAAGTCTTTCACCCTACACCAATATGTTCAGGATTAGCTCAATACAGCAGTGGAGTCCTTAGGGAAGATAATATGGTAAGTATTATCTGCGACGAGTGCATGATGTACATTCGTAATGTGGATATGGTACTGAGAGAAATGCAAGAAGCTTTAAATGCCAATACGAACCAATTGAAATTTTATAAGGAGTTTGAAAATTCATTAAGAAAGAACGAAAGTGAAATCAAGAACCTACTAGAGGCAATCGAATCCAGGTACACAAAAAGAATAAATGAAATGAAAACTGCACAGGAAATATGCGAAAAAAGTATTAACCACATAAAAATGCTAAGCCAAGCGTCGGAAAATTTCGGTGAAGAAAGTGAAAAAATACGAACGGAATTAAGAAACAGTAATGTTAGCATGCGCAATGAAATAAACAAAATTACAGCAACAGCAAGTAAACAAATAACAACGGTGGACAAATTGACATTTGCTGATGTCAGAAAAAAGAATTTCAACATGAGTGGTGAAAAAGTTCCAGAAACAAGAAAAGAGTTGCCACTTATCATCAAACCAAAACAAAAGCAACATTGTCATAAAACCAAAGAAGAGTTGAATGAAAAAGTGGTTTAAAAAAAAATAAAAATTACAAATATCGAAACTAGACCTAGCGGAATAGTTTTAATTGAAAGTGAGACCACATCTGAAAGAAATAAAATAAAAAGTGCTATAGAGGAACAAATGGGCGAAAAGTACGAAGTTAAAGTACCAAACAAAATTAACCCAAGAATTAAAATATACAAAATGAAGTTTATTAATAATGAGAAAGAAATTATCGAAAAATTAAAGAAACAAAATAAAATTTTTGAAAATAAAGAGATTAAACTAATTAAGTAGTATGAAGCAACAGTAAACAATTACAAATTTTATATTGCAATAATAGAAATTGACGAAGAATCATTTCCAAGAGTCATTGAGGCAGGCAAAGTGAACATTGGTTGGGAGGAGTGTAAAGTATTTGATGGCATTAATCTTCTGATGTGTTATAAATGTAACGGTTACAACCATAAAGCTATAATGCAAGAATGAAGAAATATGCCTAAAGTGCCTAGAAAACCATAAGAGTAACGAATGTGTCAAAGAAACAGAACATCAACAAAAGATTAAACTTTGGACTAGACGAAAATCACTCAACTCGTGATAAAAACAGTCCAGTATACTTAAGGAAACTAGAAGAGAAAAAGAAAAAAATTGGTTATTAGCAACCAAAGTCAATAACCATTTTATGCTTGAATATTCAAGGTCTAATCAACAATTTAGATGTACTGGAGACGTTATTAATAAATAAAAATTATGATATAATAATCGTAACAGAAACACATATTACCGATTATATATACGACCAAGAAATTCAATTAGTAAATTATAACATATCAAGGTGTAACAGTATGTCAACGCGTACAGGTAGTGTTATAATGTACACAAAACCAGAAATTAATGTAAAAAATATTAAAACTTATGCTAACGGCATGAACTTTTGGTGGTTAGTTAATCGTGTCAATGTCAATAACTACTCATGTCTGGTGGCAGGAGTTTATAGATCGCCTAGTTCACCTGAAGTAATGTTTTGTGACGAATTTGCAATGCTTATGGAAGAGATCTGTGGATCAAAAGATGATTTAATAGTTTTGGGTGATTTTAATGATGATTGGTTTCAAACTAATGACACATATAGAAAGTGTCTCGATAAAATTATTAAGGATAATGCATGCGTACAAATTATGAAACAAGCAACAAGGATAACGCGAACAACAAGATCTTTGATTGATTACGTTATTATCAATAGTAAAAACGTGCAAGCTACTACTATGAGTGAATTAATGATCAGTGATCACCAATTGGCAACTGTAAGCAATAATGAAAAGGATGTAACATCTAAACAGTGTAAATGGGTAACTCAGATGGTTTATAATAAAAATATATTTTTTAATACATTGAAATGTAGTAAAGTAAAGTATATTCAGAGCAACATCAACATCAAACGTATGGGAGACCTTCTTTTAAAAGAAACAATATCAATGTTTTTAAGAAAAAAGTGCGATATCGATAACCGGAAAGAGTGGTTCAATAGTTCTCATATGAGATTAAGAAAAGAAAAAATTGCAAAATACGGTACGGCAACGGTCACAAATACTAAGGAAGATTGGGCAGCTACAAAAATGCAAGGAATAAATACAAGTTAGAACTCAAAAAATCGAAACGTAAATTTTTATAAAATAAAGTCGAAAATTCTACAAACCAAAAATCTATGTGGAAAAATCTAAAAAAATATGTACTCAAAAACCAAAAATCAAGTGATATCGACATTCAATTCGACAACCATAATTATAGTGATAACAAATTAATTGCTAACAAATTTAATAATTATTTTGTTGAAAGTGTCACAGAAATTATTAACTCAATTCAACATGTGCCTTTTTCTAATTATGTAAACGAAGTGAATGTAACCTTCCAATTTCAATCTGTTTCATTTGAAGATATCCGACTAATCCTTAAAGAGATGAATAATAAAAAAGACTTATATTTCATGTGTACTCGAAGATACCTTGACAACTTCGAAATTATAGGACCTGCGTTACAAAATATATTCAATCACTCTATCGAATACGGTATATTTCCTGACTCGTGGAAAAGGCAGTTGTTACGTCAATTGAAAAAATAGCTAACACACGTTTGTGTGAAGAATTTAGACCGGTCAACGCGATGCCCCTATTTGAAAAAGTTTTCGAAAAAATAATATTTAAACAGCTCAATAGCTATTTTGAAGAGAACAATTTAATAACCTACAGGCAATCGGGATTTAGAAAAAAACATTCCTGTGAAAGTGCGATTAATTTAGTGATCACGAGTTGGAAAGAAGAGATATCAAGAAAAAAAATAGTGAATTGTGTTTTTTTAGACTTCAAAAGAGCATTTGAAACAATCGATCGAAATATTTTATTGGAGAAACTCAAACGATATGGTATAAAAATAAAGAGTTAAAGTCGTTTTCGTCATATCTCTCAAATAGAACCCAAACAGTAAGATTAAATGAAATCGAATCGGACCCAATTGAAGTAGGTGTACCACAAGGAACTGTGTTAGGTACACTACTGTTTATCATATACATAAACGACATGCAAGTGGTTTTACAAAACGCGAACCTAGCTCTTTTTGCCGACGATGCGGTGATATATGTGACTGAAAACAGCATAGAAGAAAGTCAGAGCTGAAACAAAACAAATTGAAACTTAACATTACCAAAACGAAGCAAATGCTGATAAACAACAGGCAAGATTGTAATTTAAAAATATCAATTGATGGTCATCCTTGAGCAAATTGAAGAGATTAAATACTTAGGCGTTAAAATTGATAACAAACTTAATTTCGATAAACACGTAGATTATAATTGTAAAAAAATTGTAAAAAAATTGTAAAAAAATAGGTTTTCTAAAAAGAATTTCGTATTATCTACTATAAGTGCAATAAATATTTTTAATGTGATAGTAAAACCCCATTTTGAGTATTGTTCCTTGATTTTGTTTTTGTGTAATGATAATTTAATCCACAGAATGCAGTTGTTACAAAATAAGGCTATGGGAAGTATTTTAAAATGTAATAGATATGTGTCAATAAATTTTTTATTAAGTGCATTGAATTGGTTGTCTGTAAATCAAAGACTAGTAATGAATGTTGTCATTTTTGTATATAAAATTAAAAATAACTTGATGCCTAACTATTTGTTAAACTACGTGCAATATATTGGTGATGTTCAACCATACAATCTTAGGAATAATAATAATTTTAGACTACCTTATTTAAGAACTAGTAACACTCAAAACTCTCTGATTTATAAAGGCTTTAAATTATTTATTGAAATGGATGATGATGCTAAGAACAAACCAAACATTTACAGTTTTAGGAAAGAAGCTATTAAATTTGCCAGGCATAAAATTACTCCATATTAACTTATTAAATAATTGTTATTTTCGTTTACTTCTTATCTAAATCTACATCTCATTAATAACTATCACGATTGTTATTTAAATATGTAAAATGATATAATTAGCTTTATAAAAGCTAGCAAATAAAGATTATTATTACAAAGTAATGAAGTCAGTAAAGAAAGCAGTCTCTCGGGTACATTGGAGCCCACTTCTTCCAAGAAACGTAGAATGCATAAAAGAAGAGCTCAAAGAGTTGCCAATACACGCCTTTGTTCATCAGATAGGATGGAAGGAATCCATCAGGCTCTTGCGAAAATGATCGCGTGATCATGCGAAATAAATAGATGATTCTTGACGTCAGGATTTGAACCGTGAACCAACAGCGTGACAAGCGATGATGTTACCACTACACCACGGCCACTTCCTTTTATGTGAATATCAAACGTTCAGCAGTATGATTCATTAGATCTTGAACAGTTCGTAGGAATAATTTTAATGTCCTTTCCATTTGGATAACAGTTTTTTTTTTTACAGCTGGCACAACCTTATAGGATGGTAATCTTTCAGGATCCTTGGTACGAATACCATGGTATAGTGAATACTACAACCCCTGACAGACTGCATTTCGTAGTATTCGATGACTTTGGCGTTAAGTAGCATACTTTGACGTTTGTGTTGTCTGTCATAACAAATAAAAATAGAAAATTCAAGACAGGATGAATAAAAATGATTTAGTTTTGTGCCAAATGATGAATAAAAAGAAAATTCAAATACTTGAAAGCGAAAGTGCATACCTAAGAATTGTCAAAGAAGCTACGAAGACTAGCCAATAGAGAGAAATTGGCGCTGCAATCAGTAAGATGGTGGTATACCAGCAAAAAATTGCGAATCTCAATACCAGGTATATTTCATGGTGTACTAGCTTTTTACGTAGTATTGCAGTGGCAAACATGTGGCATAGAACGAAGTATTGCTATACCATGGTATCAATACCAGCAGTCTGTCTCTCATATAAAACTGTGTAAATATCTCGGCATAGAAGCGTGTAGAAATATACTTTTACTTTAATGATTTAGAATGGAACTTTAAATTTCTTTGAAATAAACATGCATATTCTTAAAAAATCTTAAAAAAATAATGACTTCAAAAACACAAATTACAAAATTTGAAATAATAAGTATATACATGAAGCTGTCGATTCCATGTTTAATCAAGATGTTCACGTAATTAATACACGAATTATAAATATTCAAGGACTCGACTCTTTTAATCACTCGTTAAAACACACGTGGAAGCTTGAATGAAGCGAATGATGCACATGAATTTAATATAACGGCCCGTTATCGCGTGTAGTTGGTCATTCGATATACTATTCGGCCAGAAGATCCTTAGGATGTTGCGAAGACATCTATTTATGAAGGTTTGCAGCTTCCTTGTGACGATGTTTGTCACTTTCCAAGTACAACACCAATAAAGTAGCACTGTTTCCATGTTTCATTGGAACAATCTCAGCTTGGTTTTTGTACTGAAAACATACCGAACGCAACCTTTACGAATTCATCCAGTTCGGTACCACCGTCTTCGGAGACCATACTTCCTAAATATAGAAAGCTGCTTACGTTATCGACTTGCTGTCCGGCAATGTTGAGTTCAGCGGCGCTGGTGTTTTGATTGAAGTGCTTAGTTGTGCTTATGAATATACCTAGTATGGACATTAGTACTGTTACACATATTTATTGCTATAAAACAAAGACCTAAAAAGATAATTTAATAAAACTTTCAGGATTTATTCAGATATGTATTCTGAATATAAAAATCAAACCTTTATTTGAAAGGACTTCTCTTGCCTTTAATGCAAGTCTAGTCTTTTTGGCCACTCATCAATCACAACATGCACCTCATTAATTGGGAAATTGGCCAAAGCTACTGTCAGAGCTCGCTTTAAGAGTTTCATGTTAGGGTATCTTTTGTGGCCCATAATGTCCTTTAAGATACTCCACAATTTGTGATAAAATGGATTAAGGACTAGGGTGACGGAACGCTAGCAATAAAACGGGGGTACATTTTTCTGGAGCCAGGTATGGGTAGTTTTCGCCTTATGAAATAGCGCTTGATCTTGCTAGAATGTTTCTTCCTTTTTTTTGGAATAGGGTATGGTTTAAAGGTTTCACAAAGGGTCCTTAAATGGTTTGCTGGTATACTAACAACAGTATTTTATCCCTACTATTTAATAAACTGATTTCATCTAGTTTATTATATTCATAAGTTTAAGACCACTAATAAGTTCTATGAAAGGAAGGTGTTATTACAAAGAAGCGGTAAACTATTTCTTCCCTTCTTTATATTTATTAGAGTACACTTAAGACACAATTTAAATAGTATTTGTTTAAAAAAACACTAAACTTTAACTTTTTTAACAGCTTTAACAAGTCTGGGCATCCTCTCTATCAATTTTGTTATTGTTTCGGTTGAAATGCTATTCCAGGTGTGATCAGTTATTGCCAACAAATGTCTGTTGAAGAAGAAGGCATTTGGCTAACCTTTCTGTTCAAGTGACTCCATAAAAGTTCAACTGGGTTCAAATCTGGCGACTATGGTAGTTAAACGATGTTGATTAACACCCTTATTCTTCTTTCTGTTGCAGAAAGCTTGAACACAACTTTGAAATGTGTTTAGGGTCAAGACCACTGGATCCGCTGAAGGAAAAGGCTCTCCACAATCAAGTTATCTTCCTGCTTAGTTGTTTCTCTTGGACGATCACTTCTCGGTCTGGGATCACTGCTCCCGGTTTCACGAAATCGGTTAATGGTGTAGTGAACTTCAGATAAAAACTGATAGTTAACTTAAAAATGTATTGTTTGTAACCATTTTAATTTAAAACCAAAAACTGTCAGTATTTTCACTATCATTAAAAAGTGTTTGTACAAAATCCACACACTGAGAAAACTGATTACCTACATGCAAGTAAAAGATACAATTTCCGAACTATAAATGGTTTGATAAAAAAAAAATAAAGGAAATAGTGATGGTCTGAAACTTATGAGCGATAATTTATGTTTCAGATTTAATTTTCATATCGTCGGCTAAATCGGAGCATCCAATTCCTTTCATATGAGTATATGTATTATACATATAGGTACAGTAACGGACATGGAAATCCGGATATAGTGAAAAAACTAATTTTGGAGGTTTTAAAGATAATCCAGATCCATCTTTACCGAACGTTAATTTATTGAAATACATTTCAGATTCGGAAAACAATAAACCAATTTCCGAAAAAAAGGCTTTAATACAAACATTTTCAAATTGTTTTAAGTTTATTGAAAAAAAACAAGTGAGTAAATGTGTAAGCATAATGATAGTTTTTATTGCTATTCGAGTTTATGATTTTTATTACAGGAAACAGGCTTCTCAAACTTCAGAGAACTAAAGATGTTAATACTTTGTACTCCCTCCTTTTTTTTATTACGGTTTTTATCCGGTTGGGCATTGATGTAATCAGGCTTTGTAAATTATCCAGTGCAATTTCTTCATACCACACTTTTTCAATGAATTTGTCCAACTCGGTTATTGTCCGTGGCTTCTTCTTCGCTACCTGAGCCTTAATTATGGACCAAAAGCTCTGAATCGGGTTCAGGTCAGGGCTGTTTCCAGGCTACTTCAATGTTGGAATACTATTCTCGGTTAGAACATTTTTGACCTGCAATGAAAAAATGCATTTACAATAATAAAAATTTTAAATGGCACTTACCAATTTCGCGCGGTGACAAGGTTCAGAATCGTCTTGGAAAATCAGCTTATCTTCTAAAAATGGATGCGTTCACCGTTCCATTTATTAGAGCCAGCTGTCCAACGCCGAGATAGGAAAGCTTCCCCAAATCATCCTTGAGCCTCCTTGTGTCACGGTTGTTGTCACGCACTCATCATTGAATCTGTCCTCAGTTCTTCGCCTCACGTACTGTATTCCGTCAGAGCCGAATATGTTGAACTTTGACTCATCTGAGAAGATCACATTTTTCCAATCCTTTATGGTTCACTTTTCATGATCTTTGGCCGACTGGAGACGTCTTAGGCGTATTCGATTATTTAGAAACGGTTTTTTGGCAGGTCTTCTTGCGTTCAAGCCAGCTTCTTGAAGCCTTCGTCTTACAGTCCGTGAGCTTATCTCTGATCCTTCAACCTTTACAAAGTCTGTCCTTAAATCTTCAGGAGTTTTGAATCGATCACGCAGACTTATTCGTTTTAAAAGTCGATCTTTAGCGCTGGTGGTCTTTCTTCTGTGGCCCGTCCCCTTTTTTCTTTGCAATGAGCCCGTTGCCCCGAATTTTTTGATGAATTCAGCCACTGACGACTTGCTGAATCCCACTTTTCGCGGTATATCACGAACACTTAATTTTTTATTTTTTAAGTCATTATTTCTTTCTATTTTTTCACTCATTTTCTTTTTATTTTTCACATTAATAAAATTATTTCCACTTTCACTCAAACTACTTCTTTTTTTCAATGAACTATATTACAAAGTGAAATAGAATCATGTCATCAAAGCCTTTTTATGCAAAATCCTAAAAAAAACTACCTGCTAGTTATCAAGATAATTGAAGTTAAAGAATTTTTTTTTACCCTGTCCGGATTTCTATGTCCGTTACTGTATGTAACTTCGCCTTCGTAATCACTCTTATTTTTTTCAATTAGTTAACAAAAAAGGCGCCGTGGCTCAGTGGTTAAGTGCGCGATCACTGAGATAAAAAAAAAAGTTTTCTCACGATCCCATCTCGCTAACGTCTGACAAACATCTGAGAGTAAAACTGTCATGAGAAGCTTCTCTGAATCGAAAATAATTGCCCTTCGGAAACGGCATAAAACTGTATGTCCCAACCATTCATGAGCTGTACAGCGCGAGTGGCTGCGAGAAGCTAGGCCAGGCCCTCATTATTATTAGTTGACATAAATCAAAAGATTCGCACATGTCCTTCTATCATAGTATTGTAACATAATGTAGAATAATAACTACGCCCACAAAAGTAAGCAACACATTGCGAAGTGTCTTCTCGAAACACATTCGAGGTTCGTGTCCACGGATAGAGACGTCGCGGAATTAAGAGAGAATTATAACCACAAGAGATTATTGGCTGCAGCTGTCATCTTGGAATTATTACATCAGAATTTTCTCGTTCCAGTGGTCGAAGAATTTGCTAGAAGTTTCTGGCTATCAGAAATACGACTATGTAAGGACAGATGGCGCTCGAGGCAGGGCAGTTGGGTTTGAACCGCACGAAGAGATTGGAAAAGTGATAATATTCGAAGTTGTAATTTTGTGATAAATTGAAAGTTGAGAGTTAACAAGAAGAAGTAATTAGTTTGGGTTTGTGAATTAAGTAATTGAAATGAGATAAAGTGATTTGAGAAGAAAGAGACCTTGTAAGGAAAGAATTTGCGGAGAACAGTATAGTGTGAACTTGAGTTGTTCTATAGACTAGAAAATAAAGAAATAATCTCACAGAATAACGTTTTATCTACTCGAGCCGTAGCTCGCATATTACAGTATTGATGAAAACTCGAAAGTCACCTATCCTCAACGCGACCACCTGCTCCTTCCTCTCGTGCACTTTGAAATCTCTGGAGTCAGTTGTCTGCCTGTCCGTCTGTATGTCACTGCCGCAAAAATTGAAATTTGGGCCAAAGTTGACTTCAGACAGTTCTCAAGTAAAATTTTGGAAAAGTAGAAAAACTATAGTTTTGGAGGTTAGAGTAACAAAAAAAGAAATATTTTGTTTGTATAAATGCAATATGGGTATCAAATTCGAGGTGACAATGCGCTGATTCCAAAAATGTGTATTTTCGGTATTCGTTATCGACATCTCGTGTAAAGTATAAAGAGTCAAAATGAATAAGAAACTAAGGATCCTAACCTAGAACGCAAATGGGCTAGTGCAGCACTTTTCGGAGCGGGAAATATTTTTAATGTGGGCGTTACCATTGGCCGATTAAGAGTTCATCCTCCACCAAGCCCTAACTCAGTCTTGAAAATCCTTATAGATTTCAATTCCGAATATGTGGAAATACGAGGGCAAGGTGAAAAGTTCTCGGTCTGACAATGAAAGACTGCGATTTTCAGTTAAAAATTATTTTATTTTTCTACATAATCTCCCTTGACTTCAACAGACTTGGTCCAGCGTTTCTCCAACATCAGTATTCCTTCTCGGAAGTGCGAGTCTGGAAGGCTGTGAAGATATTCATCTACGGCCCTCTCAACTTCTGCATTGGATGCGAAGCGCTTCCCAAAAACAAATTTCTTCAAGTTTGGGAACAGATGGAAGTCTGAGGGTGCCAAATCAGGTGAATAGGGGGATGGCCGAGCAAATCTTACCCCAAATCCCGCAGTTTTCCCATCGCCAACGCACACTTGTGTACAGGTGCATTGTCCTGATGAAAGATGATTTTTTTCTTCTTCAAGCCAGGCCTCTTCTCGCAAATTTTGACATCCAGCTGGTCAAGAAGGTTGGAGTAATATTCGCCTGAAATTGTTTTGTCTTTCTCAAGGTAATAAATTAACAGGATCCCTTAAGCATCCCAAAACACACTGGCCATGACCTTTCCGACAGATGCGATCGACTTCGCTTTCTTTGGCGCTGAACCACCGGCTTCCACCCACTGCTGTTTCGTTTCTGGCGTGTACGAGTAGTGGTGGACCCATGTCTCATCCATGGTGACAAATCGCCGCACGAAATCGGTCGAATCCCTATTGAATCGGTCCAAAGATTGCCGCGAAAATTGTTTGCGCATTTGCTTTTGATCGGCATTCAGCACATGCGGCACCCATCTTGCGCAGAGCTTTCGCATCCCTAAGTTTTTGTGCAAGATGTTTCGCACCCTCTCTTCCGATATACACACAGCCTCAGCTATCTCACTCACCTTCACTCGCCTATCGTCCAACACGATATCATGTACTTTTTCTATGGTTTCGGGTGTGGTAGCGGTTTTTGGCCGTCCTTCACGTGGGTCATCTTAGAGGGACGTGCGACCACGTTTAAATTCAGCTGCCCACTTTTTAACGGTTGACATGTAAGGAGCAGAGTCACCGTAAACTTTTGTCAACTTTGGATGAATTTCCTTAGGGGTTAACCCATCCAAAACGAAGAATTTTATCACCGCACGATATTCAAGTTTATCCATTTTAACGAAAAACACGCAAGACGTCTACTGCAAAAATTCGTGTAAAGAAACTACTTGAGAGATCAAGTTGAAACTTGTCATACGAACTAATGAGAAGTGCAAACATAATTTTTTGCTGATTGGAACGCCATCTCTGCGTCAAGCCGAGAAGTTTTCACCTTGTCCTCGTAGCCCTTCATTTCTTTCATTTTTAGTGCATTTTTGTTATTAATTCATTAAACTTATAGCTAGACAAAAAAACGCTTGAAACTAGCTTAACTAACTTAATTATTTTATTCTAACTTACTGGCCCTATGCGGGCGCTCTAAGCTAAACCTAATACTTAAAACTATGTCCATCGACGTAACTAACTTTAGTTATTTATTTATTTTATTATTGTATTAACTATTACTACTGAGAAAAATGTTCAGACAATTGAAAAAAACTTAGTGAATGAACTTAGAAATAGCCCGTATACGAGTAAGGTGAACATTAAATAGTCGACGCTAACTGGAACTGTTGACTGCATCTAGAGAATTCTTCCGCTGCCGCCTGGATCCAGGAAATGTGCCTAACAAATTAATATCCTCTTCATTAATTTTGATACATAGTTTGTAACATGGAGAAATAATAACGAACGACTCTCAAAAGTATATATATATTTGCGATCAGCATCGTAAGTTATGTTAATCTAGCCATGTCCGTCTGTGTATATGTCTTCACTTCTTGACCCTTAATTTTGAGCTGGGAACATGAAATTTCATACAAAAGCTTTTGAAAAACTGAATTGGTAGAAGTGTACAATTTTTTAGAATTCGCTCACGCTTACATTTCAATAAATGTCGATTTATAAATATTTTTACTAGAAATTGACATTTTTTTAATGATTGCTAAGAAATAACCGAAATAAATGCCATTAAACGTGCCCATAAGCTGGAAGATGGAGTGTCAGTAACAGTACGAAAAAACAAATTGTTTGCCGACGGAAAAGAAGTAGATTTAACAAACAAAACTGCAATAGATAATGAAACATACCAAAAAAGAATTAGATCACCGGAAGAGATGCAAAAGGATATTAAAAAATGTAAAAGGAGGCTTGTCAGAACAAATGATAAACAAAGATAAACAAAAAGGATCTAATAGTAGAAGAAGAAAACACCACGAATAAATATTGGGAACTTCACCAATAACAAATAAGTAAAACAGTGAGTAACTGTAAAACTGACTTAATGATTTAGAACACGGCTATGAAAAATGATAATGAATTAACTTAAACTTGAGAAAGAAGTATAGAAAACGAATATTTAAACAAAGTGTTAAAGAGAAAACAACAATAAGACAACAATAAGAGTAAAAATACAAAAAATTAAAAAGAAATATAGGAAGGCAACGGAAAACTACCTCTTGAGTAAATATTATTCTCTAGTAATAATCATTATGAATACACAAACAAATGCAATGCCCCTCATCCCTGGTAGACCTTAAATGGTCACAGGGTGCTAAGAATGCCTGGTGGGTACCCAAATATTGGAAAATGGAACGTTTGAAGGAAACTAGATAAAGTAATAAAAGAGGTTTGATTGAAAATGGAAATATAACAAAGAACGGATACACATTATACTATGCAGGCTCTGACACAAACCAAAACAGATATAGAGTAGCAATCATTAACATTCAAACCGTTTAATATTAATGCAACTAAAAGCAAAGAATGCAGTAAATAATAATAATAATAGTTTTTTTGTTGATTCAAATAAAAAAAATTACAATGTTGACATTTATGTCGTCTGTTGGTAGTAGTAGTTATTATATTAATAATTTACAATTTTAATAATTAGTAATTAATAATTGAATTCATCAATCAGCAGTTTTCTATACCAAAAGGTTTCGTTAACAAAAGGTTTCATTAACGAACTTGAGATTCGCTATTCAATATATGCAACACTTCATTTTCTCCAAGTACATGTTTTTGAAAATATTTAACTCGAAGTTCAGCTAGTATTGGACATTTTCCCTTAAAATTAACACACATTTTCATCTTCATTCAGATTGCACAATGAGCATTTTCTGGCATTCCCACTTTTCTATTTACTAACGTTTAGTCCAACTAACCCCACTCTTATCTTAAACGTCCATGCGATTTGAGATTTTTTGTATGCATTTTGGTGATTTAGCTTTTTATATACGTCTTGCGAGTTATTTTGTGCCTCTTCTAATTTTTTTCTGATTTGCTCAGATCTCAAATATTCTATTACAACCAATGTATTTTTATTCCGAACGTCCGAGTTGAAGTCCCAATTGTTCCAATCAATACCTGTATTTGCGCTAATTGTCTGCCATTCTTTGAACCAGAAGATTTTCTTTTCTATAATTTTCTTCGATAAGAGGTAAGGGAGTCGATTCACTTCGTATCGAAAGATGTTTTTTTGTATATATTCCATGTGAAGTTTTAGTGAGAATAAATGGAGATCTGGTATTCCCGTTCCTAAATTAATAGCATAATTTGGTGTAAACTCTGGTAAGTTGAAGAGTCTTCTAATAAAATCTCACTGAATTTTTTCAACTTCCTTAAAGTTACAAAATCCCCAGACTTGTGCAGCATAACAATAGATGGCTTGAGTTACGGCTCTAAATGTATTGAATTTTGATAAGATGTTAATGTTCTTTTTACCAATAAAATACTTCCATGTTGTATTAAGACTACTTTTGGCAATTTCTTCTCTTTCTTTAAGATGACTTGTTAATGATAGTTCAGGTGTCAATATAATTCCCAGGTATTTGTACTTTGCTACCACTTCAATTTCTTCGTCACCAAGTCGCCATTTGTTTGCGCTAATCCTTTTGCCAGATTTATTAAATGTCATTATTTTTAATTTTTCCAAGTTGATTGCAAGATTCAAGAGTTTGCAGTATTCCTCCAGTTTGTCTGTCATTCCTTGAGGAGTTTGTATTCCATCTGCCAAAATAATAATATCATCTGCTTACTTTAAGCCTCGTATGAGGATTTCATCTACGTACAAGCCGCCTCCTATAAAATCGTGAAGGTCGTTTAAGAACAGTGCAAATAGCAATGGACTGAGAAGGCATCCTTGCTTTACACCCATGCTAGTATCAAAATGTTCTGATATTTCCTCGTTGAAATACCTATGTTACTTAGTTTGTAGAATAGCGACTTCCTATCAATACAATCAAATGCAGCCTTGAAATCCACAAAAAAGCCTTACAATTTCTTTTTCTCCATCTTCTTAATTTTAATTACACTTGTTAGGCTATAGATGTTATCTACAGTCGAATAACCCTTTCGAAATCCTGATTGGAATTCATTCAGAACCTTATGTTTTCTTTCCCATTCACTGAGTGGGTTTTGCATTATTCCCGCCAATATTTTTACAATGCAATCCATAAAAGATATTCCACGGTAATTTTGTACCACATTCTTTTTTTTTCTTGTGAATATGAAATAAAACTGTTTCAAGAAAGTTCTTTTCCACTGTACCATTTCTAACATTTTGGAGTATGTCTTTACTAGTAGTTTAAGGAAGTTTTTTGGAGCATTTATATACATTTTATAGAAGATCCGATCTGCACCTGGTGCTTCATTCAATTTGGCTTTTTTTAGAACCTCCCTTATATCTCTTACTGTAAACTCTATGTCCGGGGTCTGGGTCGTGTGTCCGTGGTTCTGCGTATTGAATGGACTATGAAAGTAGCGGATGATTCAAAAGGTCATTAAAATAGTCCTTAAAGTTGTTTGCTGATAGATTTGTTCCGATTTTGAAGTTTGTATTTTTTAAACACTTGGCAAAGGACCACCAATCTTTAGCATATTTATATTTTTATTTTACTTAAGCATTTTGAAGGATTTTTTCCTGGCATTATGACAACTCACGTCGTACCATTTTTGTTTAATGTGGAATATTGGTTGGTTTGGTTGAATTCCCACTGATTCGACGATCCACGATCATATTAGTAAGCACATTTGTAGCAATATTTTCAACATTTCCATGTTCCATTAGCCGATTCACTTTAAGTTCCAGGATTCTCTAATATTCTTCTACGTTTTTGCAACAATTTCATATTTTTCTCAGTCTTGTCTTCCTTCGTTATAAAAATATTCAATGAAATTGGCATGTGGTCAGACCAGGTTTTTTCCTGAACTCTTAAACTGTGGATATATGGAATTACTGCTTGCGATATTGCGCAGATATCGTTTACAGATGACCCAACTATTGTTGTAAGTTATTTCGTCATTTTCATAGCCGTTTACTCCGCCATTCAGTACAAACATTCCGTAGTCGCTTAGCCAATTTATTAAGTCTTTTCCTCTCCGATTTACAGCCTTGTCCTTAGATGATCTCGACTCATATATATTTATGTTCTCCTCTGGAATATCTGCTAGTACCTGCTGTAGTTCTCCTATCCTTACGTTCATATCTCCGATCTAAATACTTCTTACTGGTACATTCATTTTCTACAAATAAATGTATGAGAGTTTCAAAGTCATTATACCATGACTCTCCTCTTAAGTACAAAGGGACGATATTATTATTTTCATTTTTCGTTGCGACTTCTAATATTTCAACATTATATTTCATTTCAAAGTTATATTTTATTTTAATTTTTAGTAAATTAATTTTGTATCCGTAAAGTCCACCTTCTATTGCCCTTCCATAGAAACTATTCCTAGTTGTTGGTTTCCAGTTTAATTTGAAGTTCGGAAAATATTTTTCGTTAAGGTTACTTCTTTGTTTACATTTTTCTTCTAGGTTTTTAAGATTAAAATCAAGATTTTCGAAATTATGTTTATAAATATCACTAATTACAATTTTTCCATTTTTTCCTTCTGACATAAATTTATCTGCTTTCCAATAAAAGTAAACATTTTCTATTTTTAACTGATCTCCGCTTAAAACAATAAGTTTTGATATATCTATCTGGAGTATTTCATAACGTAGTTGTGCCATAGCCATTCTTCTGATTCTTCCTTCTTGCGTCAAATCCTTTTCAATCGAGATACGAGTGTTTTTCAGTTTTTTATTTTTTTTTATTTTAGAATTTTGGTAAGCGTATTAAAGTCTCCCAGTTCTGCTACAATATTCATCTTTTCTTCACTGACTTTTAACTTTTTTATGTTTTGTATTAAAATATCTTCTTGGATTTTTAGTGTCTCCTTGCATAGTTTTCGTACCTCTTCATCCACATTATCATTTATCGCTAAGTCTCTTATAACCAGATTTGTTTTCTTTGAGGCTAATTCGAGTGCTTCTATTCTATATCTGTCTTCTAGTTGTTGGGCTTTAAGTTCCATTACCTCATTTTTAAGATCTCTGTTTTCCTTCCGTGTCTCTACCATTTTCTCATTTGTTTTTTCTAACATATTATGAATACCCGACATTGATCTATTGACGATATCCTCGAAAGCTTTTAGGAGTGTACTCATTTGCGTGTTTCCTACAGTTTGGGCGTTTGCTTCTGTTTCCGTCATTATTGGGTAGTTTTCCGACGAGATTTCTGTAAGTTTCCTCTTTTCTTGCTGGAACACTGTTGCTTGATTAGATTTCTTCGGTGTTCATTGCATTTTTTTTTTTTGTATATTTTTAACCTTAGTTTAATAAGAATTTGTTCATGAGTGTACTAGTACTGATCAGTTGGTTGTTGTACGGAATTCAACATGTGAATAAGGAGCTTTTATATTACTGGTTGTTGTATTGGGTCGAGGTGAAGTTAATGATTTAGTGGAGAGAGCTTCTATTTATATTTATTTCTTTTGTTGGTGAGATGGAGGGGGGGCGGTTTTAATGTATTCGTAAAAATTATATTGTAGGTACGTATGTCTCGTTTTTATTTCCAGTTTCACTGTATTTTAGCTAACAATTATTGGGTTGGTACTCACGGTTTTTAAAACAGCTTTGTGTATTTGTTTCTCTTTTCTTTTTTGTAGCTCAAAGAGAGAAATTCGTAAATCGCTGATTTCGTGGTGACTAATTACAAAGAAGAGCTTTTATTTTAGTGCCACTGCTATTCTTATTCCAACATCAATTTTATTGATTTTAGGTAAAATTTTGTTGGTTTCTTTCCGCCGTATGTTGATGAGAAAGATGGTGCGCTTATTGGAATTGATGTTCGTTCAAAACTGTGCAATTATTTTTCTTATTTACCAGACTTTATCGTGATTACTTAGGATCAATTTGCAAACACTGCCACACTGTATTAAGGTTAACACACTCCCCCGAATGCTGTAAATAATATAATTCAGGTATATGCCCCAAAGCAGCCGAATGCGAAGAATCGATTATTCCAGAATTCTACGAACAATTAGAACAAGCAACCAAAATAACAAAATAGAAAGAGATCAGACTAATAAAATAGGAAATCTAAACGAAAAAGTGGAAAAAGGAAGAACCAAAGACATTCGTATAGTAGGTAGGTAGGTAGGTGTGGTTGTGACAGCATACTATGCTAAAATGTTCTCATCACCCCCGTAGCACCTAGAGCCGCAGTCCTTTGTACTTTGTTGATGAGTTTAGTAATGTATGCTTTCTTAACCGCCGGCCACCAAACTAGCGATCCATAGGAAAGTGTAGGGCGCACCACAAAAAATTCTTCTAGAAAATCGAGAGATACAAAATCAAGTGAAGAGGGAGATAAATGAGAGACTTATACAGATGAGTACAGATCAAACTGGCGAAGAGTACATTACTCTCAGATGGACGGAGATTAAGGAAGTCTTACTGGAGACGGGTAAAAGGCACCTGAACAATAGACATCAACGACCAAGAAATGATTAGGTGACAAATGAACTCAATGTGTTAAAGGGCAAGGACGGTAAGATTTTATTAAGCACAAAAGACAAACTAGGCCTATGGAAAGAAGACATCAAATAGATGGGATGAAACGGACCAACTTCATATAATCTCGATACGGCTCCGACAGACCAGAAATAATGACGGAAGAAGTCATAAAAGATGTAGTATCAAATGAACTCCTAATGTTGATAAAGGGTGACCAGATAGTAATGATAGTTTTTCCAATTGTTATGTTTCAGCAGCTGTCAAAGTTACCAATGACATCCAACTGTCAAAATATTCAGTGAGGTTTGCCATTTCATCATGCATCGTTTGACACTTCCCGAACGTGTGGAAATTATTAAAAAATATCGTCACGAGGTCGGTCGTCATCTTGGCTTCAGTGCGCAGGCAATTCGTCGCGCCGTGGAAAAGTTTGAGCGTGAGTACACTCTTTTGGACCGTAAGCCACCAACCAGACAGAGATGGGTGCGAAGTGAAGAAAACATAGCTGTGAGTTCGCTAATTGGGCGATGCAAATGTTGGCCAGAGATCCGGATTTTTGCCAAAAAATCATCTTTTCGGACGCGGCCCATTCCGCAACTGTTCAACCAATCTTCAATGCATCCTCAAAGATTGACTGTTTGGTGCGGTTTATGGCACGGCGGCATCATCGCACCTTATTTCTTTCGAAATGAGGAAGGAGACACTGTTACCGTCAATTGTCCTCGGTATAGAGTGATGTTAACCGACTTTATCTGGCCAGAGCTCGACAACATCGATATATCCGAGCTGTGGTTCCAACAAGGCGGCGCTACATGTCATACAAGCGACGCAACGCTCGAAGTGGTGAAGGAGAAATTAGGCGACTGGGTCATCTCATGGCGAGCGTTCATCAATTGGCCGTCGCGATCATGCAACTTGACACCCCTCGACTATTTTCTCTGGGGCTACGTCAAGTCCTTAGTTTACGCTACAAGCCAACCACTTTGTCCTTAGTTTACGCTACAAGCCAACCACTTTGGACGGGCTCGAGGCCAACATTCGAGACGCTATTGCCGGATTAACGCCGCACATATTGGACCGACTGCTTGAAGTACTGCTAGCGAAGCTGAGTCGGCCATTTAAATGATGTGCTATTTCATACACCCCGCGCAAAAAAAAGCCGCATACGGGTTTTCCATTTTTTTGCGCTAATTACCTTTAAGGGATTCGCCGAATTATATTTTATTGCTTCCGGGTTAGGTAATGCACATTTTGGAATGTGTCGGAATTCATTCTGGCAGTATTTAACAGTGCGTGCAGTTGTATTTCTTAAATAAAAGTGAAAAGAGTATATCGCGAGGGTACAATTGAGTAAAGAAGATAAGGCAGTTATCGTCGCCTTATCCAAATAGAATCAGTCATTTCGTGAAATTGCTGGACAAATTAGATGCAATGAGAGTTCTGTAAGAAGATTCGTCGGGATCACAATCTGGACAGAAAAATTGGCACAGGATTGAAGAGATGTACCACTGTTCGGGAGGACCGGGAACTGAAGAGGCTAAGCTTGAGAAACAGGTTTAAAAATGCAGCGGAGTTAAGAGCTGACCTGCGAGAAGCTACTGGGGCTGAAGTTAGCGTCAGAACTATCCAGAATCGTCTCAACGAGATGGGTTTGCTAGCAAGGAGACCAGCGAAAAAGCCACTTCTGACCAGCAAAATGAAGAAAACGCGCCTTAGCTTGGCTAAGGAAAGTCAAAACTGAAGTGTTCAAGATTGGTCAAATGTGGTGTTCTCTGATGAGTTCAAGTTTAACCTAATCGGACCGGATGGGAAGCAGATAGTTCGTCGTAGAAAAGGGGAACGCTACAGCGACGAATGCATAGCTCACACCGTAAAACATTTTCCTTATGTTATGGTGTGGGGATGCAACAAATTATCTTAGATGGTGTTGTACCGAGTATGGAAATGATAACAGCAGAAACATCAAAACCAATTTTTCAAGATGATTCAGAACCTTGTGTTTTGAAAATCTTATGATTTTAATTTTTAAAGTTCCTCCACAGATTAAAACTTTGAAAGAAGAATTAAGAATAGAATCCCTAATTTGGCCGGGAAACAGTCCAGATCTCAACCCCATCGAAAATGTCTGGGCTCTTATGGGAAAGAAGATCCAAGATAAAAAACCAAAAACCATGCAGCATCTAAAAAGCATTATTGAAGAAGTGTGGTTCAATGAAATTAATAACAATTACCTCGGTAATCTTTATGCCTCCATGCCAAACAGGGTTCATGACGTTGTTAGGGCGAAGGGTGGTGCTACGAAATACTAGAATCATTTTTTAGTATTATGAAAGTCTTAAATTATGTAAAAAGGTTTCTTAGTTAATAAAAATATGAAAAAAGAAATTTGCTTTTCAAATTGTTGCTCTTTTTTTAATTTATGTATATTGATAGTACTTGGGTAATATCTGATATTTTGTAGTCTGATCTTCACGATCATTACTTTTTTTCAATTAGGCTACGAAATGTATTGTCAAATTGGGGAATGTGTTAACTTAAATGTTAAACATCAAAAATACAAAGTGACTACGCAGTGATTAGTCATCATTTATTAGATTTCTTGCTTACTTACTTTAGGTGACGCTACGGTCCGGGGTGGACCTGGGCCTCAACCAATACGCCTCTCCAGTTAGCGCGATCTTTGGCTAACTGCCTCCAGTTGCGCACTCCAAGTAGGTTGAGGTCCCCTTCCACTTGTGCGCGCCACCTAACGCGAGGTCTTCCTCTACTGCGTTGTCCCTCCGGGTTGGAATCGAAGACTCTTCGGGCCGGAGCGTTGGTGTCCATTCGCTCTACATGTCCCAGCCATCTTAGACGACTGATGCGCACTTTTCTGACCAGGTCGATGTCGCTGTACAGCTCGTAGAGTTCGCTGTTAAATCTTCTCCTCCAAAGCCCGTCAACGCAAACAGGACCAAAAATCACGAAGAATTTTGCGTTCGAAACGACCAAGAAGATCTTCATCCGCTTTGTCCATGCTTCTGCGCCATAGAGTGGGACAGGGATGATAAGGGTCTTATATAGAGTCTCCTTAGTGTTTCTTGACAAGGCCTTACTAATCAATTGCCGTCTTCGGCCAAAGAAACTGCTGAGGTGTCATTATCAGAGTTTTCCGCGGAGCCTAGGTAGACAAAGTCCCTAACTACCTCAAAATTGTAGCTGTCTATCGTGACGTTCTGTCCGATTCGTCGATGTTGTGTGTCTCTTCTTGTTGACAGCATATATTTTATTTTACCCTCATTCACCACCAAACCCATTTTTGCCGCTTCTGCACTAATACTTGCAAACGCACCAGTGACAGCTCGCTGTGTTCTGCCAATAATGTCAATGTCATCAGCGTATGCAAGAAGTTGTACAGACTTTTGGAAAATTATGCTCCTGGTGTTGGCTTGTGAGTTTCGCACAATTTTCTCGAGAATGATGTTGAAGAAGTCACATGACAGCGCGTCACCTTGTCTAAATCCTTTTTGAACATCAAAGGTCTCGGTGAGATTGTTTCCAACCTTTATGGAGCAGCGAGCGTTCTCCATCGTCATTCTGCACAATCTGACAAGTTTGGCAGGGATGCCGAAACTAGACATGGCTCTGTATAGCTCGTCTCTATAAATGCTGTCATATGCGGCCTTAAAATCGATAAAAAGATGATGAGTATCGATCTGGACTTCTTGGGTTTTCTCCAGGATCTGCCGTAGTGTGAAAATTTGATCGGTCGTGGACTTACTGGGCCTAAAACCGCACTGATAGGGACCTATCAGATCGTTGACGAATGGTTTCAGGCGCTCACACAGTACAGCAGACATGACCTTATACGCAATGTTCAGGAGACTGATGCCTCTATAGTTGGCGCAGTTTAGAGGGTCTCCTTTCTTGTGGATCGGGCAAACGATGCTGAGGTTCCATTCATCAGGCATACTTTCTTCTGACCAAATCTTGGAGACGAGTTGGTGTATGCTCTCCACCAGGTCATCTCCCGCCGGCTTAAACAGCTCGGCAGTTAAGCCGTCCGGTCCAGCAGCCTTGTTGGATTTAAGCTTAGATATTGCTATCCTCACTTCATTTTGGTCAGGTGGACGGAAATCTTGGCTTTCATCGTCCAGGTTGAATGGTTCATTCTGCCTGACAGCGGAATTTGTGTCCTCTTCGCCGTTTAGCAATCTGCAGAAATGGTTTTTCCATGTCCTCAGCACCGACTGTGACTCTACTACAAGGTTTCCTTGTTCGTCTCTACAGGTCTCTGTTCGGGTCTTTTTGGCACGACACGTTCATTTTACCTTTTGGTAAAACTTCCGAACATTATTCCTGGAGTAGCACCTCTCTATATCCTCGATCGCGCGCTTCTCATGCTCTCTTTTTTTCTCCGGAGGAGCTGATGTTCTTCCCTCCTTTTTTGCTCGTAGAGCTGACGAGCTGCTCTCGTCCTTCTATGCAGTGACGCTTCGTAGGCACTTTGTTTTGCTGCATGTGCTTGCCGACACTCTTCGTCAAACCAGGGGTTTCGTGGGGGTGGACTGGTCAAACCGAGCACATCAGTTGCGGCGTTTTTGATGGCTTCTTGGCATCGATGTCATTGGTCTTCGACATTTGAAGCTGGCAGCATAGGACTTCTCGAAAGGATACGCGATCGGCAAAGGTTCTGGCGGTTTGTTGCGTTTGTAGCCGTCCAACGTTAAATCTCCTCACAGTATTTTCTCGTTGTTTTGGCGTCCGGGATATCCGCATCAGTACCTTGGCTACAACAAGGTAGTGGTCCGAGTCAATGTAGGCCGCTCGGTAAGTTCGGACATCTAGAATACTGGAGGAGTACCTTGCGTCGATCGCAACATGATCAATTTGGTTGACGGTTTGATGATCTGGTGACCGCCATGTTCCTTTGTGGATATTAAGGTGAGGAAACCGTGAACTAGCTATGGTAACATTACGTCCCGCAGCAAAATCAATCAGCCTAAGTCCGTTTCCGATTGTGCTACCAAAGAGGTCCTCCTTTCTTATTTTGGCGTTGAAATCACCTAAGACGATTTTAACGTCATATTTATTGCTCATATGCTTTATCGAGCAGCTCATAGAAACAATCTTTGGTAGCATCGTCTTTATCTTCTGTGGGGGCGTGAGCGCATATAAGGCTGATGTTGGCGAATTTAGCCTTGATGCGGATAGTTGCAAGGCGTTCACTTACGTGTCGAAAGCTCAAGACTTCTTGCCTAAGTCTGCCGCTTACAACGAATCCGCATCCAAATAGACGCTGCTTCTGTTCCTGTACCAATCACCGTAGTAGATATCACAGTTTTTCATCTTCCTTTTGCCCGGCCCATCCCATCGCACTTCCTGGATGGCGGTGATATCTGCTTTGTAGCAGTCTAGGGCCTCCGCTAGTTGTTCGGCTGCACGCGGTCTATTCAGGGTTTGAACATTTCACGTGCAGATCCGAACGTCATTGTCCTTATTTCGTTTAGCCGGGTCTTCAACAGTGAATTCATCCTTATCCGAGGCTATTGGTCGCTTCATAACAAAAAATTTTTTCCGCGGTAGGGTTGTTAGCCCCACGCACAACCTCCAACCTGGAGGACCAGGCCCTTTCTGCGACCCCTTGGACAAAAGGAGCCGGAATATTCCGCAGTCAGTAACCCGCTGCGGGGATGTGAGAGCTGCCGTTGACCCATTAAGGGCTCTTCCGCCACCATCTCTATTTCAACACCCTGACTAGTGTTGAAAATCCTCAATGACCTCAGCTTCAAATACGTCGAAGTAGCTCAGTGAGGTATCTGCCATGTTGACTGTTGACGCCACCGTTGATTCAACCATGTGAATTCATCCGCCGTACGTCCTCTTTCTGAGGGGCTCATGTTAGACTTCTGAGACTCGAGCAGACAGTCAACTCCGACAGAGCATTATAGTGTTGCTTTATTTTCTGCTTTATCAACAATCGCACTTATAAGTTCAGCAAGTCAAGTCCGGATGGACATAGACCAGTGGTGACCACGAGGAGGTAAAATAAGCACAATTGATGAGTGTGAGATAGTTGCGACACTGGACATCGCCAGGTTGATGCCAATCAGACGCCCATCCCTATTCACACAACATCCAACCACCATTTTTAGATTTCTTCCATTTTGTTAAAAATTACCATGTGCGGCTTTTTTTATTGCGCGGGATGTACATAATGGCATGAATGTAGCTTCAAAATAGAGCCAGAATCAATTTGATATCTCACACCGTTATTGTTTTATTTAATTTCTTTTCCTATCGTTCTTATCTGGTCACCCTATAGAAGAAGAGATTGTTTCGATTCTGCAGGACAATAAGCTTAAAGAGCCACTCCCTAAAGACCTTCCTTAGAATCATCCACAGAAGTATACAGTGCCGTGCACGTAATTAGAAACGCCAAGGATGCGCGAATTCTTTTCGTTATAGCGGATGGGGTTTCGGCCTTAGCGCAGTGAAATTTTCGTTTTTACTGTACATATTAATCAAGCTTTTTATTCAGATCAACAATATGTCATATAATATCGTTCCTTTTTTTTATTGAATTTAACTTTATGAAGAGTACAAAACTAGTCGTGCACATAATTAGAAACACTTATTATTTTTAAAGAATTTGTTTTTTTTATTTTTGAAAAAGGCTAATATTTCGTCGCATAACCACGATTGCTAACTACTGCTTGCGATCTACGAGGCATAGACTCAATTCGAGTTGTACATACGCTTGCTGGAATAGACTTCCAAGCAATTTTTGATTGCTCTTAGAGGACGCCAAGATTTCCGGCTTTTTTTAAGCTCACTTTTCTTTTGAGAATCTGCCACAAATTCTCAATCGTTGGACTACATGATGGCCAGTCGATTGAACTTACTAAATTTTCTGCAATTCATTTTTTTGTGTAGGCCGCGGTGTGTTTTGGATCGTTGTCTTTCTGTAACTTCCAAATTACTGGCAAATTCTCATCTGCATATGGCAGCATTACGTTTTGCAGAATGTTGCAGTATTGCACCTTGTCCATATGCCCTTCAATTTTATGGATTGGACCCACTCCACGCCAGGAGTGCCCCCCATATCATTATACTACCACCTCCGTGTTTGAGGGTTCGACGAGTGTATCTGGGATCAATGTCCTTTGATTTTTGTCGCGCGAACATACGGCTTACCATCCGAAGGAACTCTATTTATCTTAGTCTCATCCGTAAAAAGCACGGTCCAATGGCTATATTTATGGGCAAACTCCAAACTTTTCTTTCGATGCCGTTCGGTTAACAAGGGTTTCTTTCTGGCTATGCGTCCAAAGAGTCCTGCTTCGCGCAATCTTCGCTTAACTGTGTCCACAGATGGTCCGCTTTCTGCCAAAAACTGCAGCTCGAATCTCCCGTGCGGTGGAATGCGATTCTTTTTTACTCTCACGCACGATAAGTATGTCTTCCCGCGGTGTGGTAATTCGTACTCTTGGCTTGCGCTTAACTTTTTCAACTGTGCCATTCTTCCGTATATACTGAATAGCATTAAATACCATCTTTTTGGAACAGTTTAGCGCTCTGCTATTTCTCTATAGGACTTTCCTTTCTTATAAAGGCTAGAAATGCGGAAACGGGTCCTAACATCGCAAGACTTGTTTTTCCCATAAGGTAAAACTCTAAAGACAATTCAGTTGTAGCTGTCAATGTGAATAAAATTAGAATACACTCACAAACCAGTGGATATTGCTCTTCTAAATAATTTTTTTTTTTATTAAATATGGCGAAATTAATGTTTCGGTTCTAATTATATGCACGATCACTTTAACACTTTTCACTCAGTTTGTTCAGAGATAAAAAAAAGTAACGGTATTATATGACATATTGTTGATCTGAATAAAAAGCTTGATTAATATGTACAGTAAAAATGAAAATTTCACTGTGCTAAGGCTGAAACCACATCCGATATAATGAAAAGAATTCTCGCATCCTTGGCGTTTCTAATTACGTGCACGGCACTGTATACCTGTATAAGAAACTTGAAGAGGATATTGGCCCCGCCCAATTTGGATTTAAAAGCGAAGCATTGTTCGTACTCAACATGCTAATTCAACGAACCTTTAAGGTGTGCAAAGACGTTTTCGTATGCTTCGTAGATTATGAAAAATCCTTTGACACAGTTGAACATAACTAAATGTTTGAAATGAGTGATCGAAAATATATACAGGGGCCAAAAATCAAAATAGAAGAGAATCGGATGAAGTAGAAATTCGTAGAGGAGTAAGACAGGGAAGTACATTATCTCCGTTGCTCTTCAATATGTATTCAGAAGAAATCTTCAAAGATGTAATAATATAAAATAATGTAGGAATAAAACTAAATGGAATCAGAATAAACAACTTAAGATACGCAGATGATGCTGTCCTAATAGCAAACGGCATAAATGAATTAAAAAAACATGACTAAACCGTATAAGTAACAACTATGAACAACGATAAACACCGGGTCGACAGAATATCAAAAGAAGTGGTACTACGACGAAGAAGAAGGAAAAGGGAGCTTATATACTTAATCAAAAAATGGAAACTTTAATATTTAGGATACATTTTACGAAACAGCAAATATGATAGATGGAGGAAGAGCGGACGGTGGACAAAGACTAAAGTGGCAGGCAAATATGCGTTCAATCACAGAAATAACAAGGAGTATTGTAAATAAACGAACCCTGAAAATGATGACTCCGGAACGGGAAGGTAGTTTAAGAAAAAGAAATAACATGTTAAAAAAATATTCAATATGACCATTTGCTTTCACACAAAATCTTGAGACGCTCTGGCAATTAATCGACCTCAGAACGCTCCTCATGCATGGAGTTTTCCACTGCACTGATAAGTGCCCGCTTTAAGGACCCTCTAAAAAAACACCACAGCTTATAAGCAAAAACATTAAGGTCTGGACTATCAATCGGCCAATCCGCTGTTGATATGAAGTCAGGTACATTATTCTTTCACTGTTGTGTTCTTTTTACTTTGTGAGCTGTAGCGGAATCTTGTTGGAAAGTACATTGGTTGTTTGAAAACAATGTTTGGTTAGGAGCCTTCATAACGACAGATGCGGGATGGTGGTCCCGCTCGACTCCCGAAATGAGTTTTGACGTTTCTTTTGGGCATACATTCTATCATTCTGCTTATTGAATGATTCTGCAGCAGTCAATTTTTTTCATCAGTGAACAAAATACTGTCAGCATTTTGGACGTACCGGCGGCGTAAGCTTTTGATTTTTCTTTCCGTTTTTGATTTAATTGGGCTATGAGCAAGTGATCAGTATCATTTGTATGCACCGAACCCCAAATCTCCGATAATAAGCGATTACATCCGCCAAAATTTGTCCCATTATCGGAATACATGTGCGAGGGTTTTCCGCGGCGCGAAACAAAGCGATGGAAAGCGGCAAGGAAAGCTTCGGGGGTTAGATCGCTAACAAGTCCTAAGTGAACCGCTTTCGTCACAAGGCAAACAAATAACGCGATACAGCCTTTGGTAAATGTACTTTTTCTGCCCGATTTCACTTTTACCGTTAGGGGACCTGCGTAATCACACCCACAATGGGTAAATGGTCGGCAAGGCTGAATTCGTTGTGGTGGTAGATTACCCATCAGCTGAGTGGCGGTCGCTTTTCTTTGACGGAAGCAGGGGACACAGTCGTGGACGATTTTGTGAAGGAGATTTCTGCACCCGATTATCCAATATTCTTGGCGAATAAGGGCAAAGAGGGTCGATACCCCTGAGTGCAAGAAACGTTTGTGCGCGTCGATGATAACAAGTTGAGTGATGATATGCCCTTTGGGTATAATGATCGGGTGTTTTGTGTTGAACGAAAGGTCAGCTTGTTGAAGTCGTCCTCCGACTCGTAAAATATCATCGCTATCCATGAAGGGAGAAAGATTAAGAAGCGTACAGCCTTTGGGAAAGAAACTATATTTTTAGTAAAATTTTATATATTCACCAAAGTATTGATACTGTAACCATTTGATTATACTTATCTTGGCGTCGTAAGCTGTCTGTGGTTGTTTGAGGTAGTCAGATAGCGACGGCAGTTGTTTTCGAATCCGAGCGATAAAACCAAGATACCGAGCTACTGTTCGGATGAGGGTACTCCACGATGAAATTCGAGTTGAAAGCTGTTCATATGGATGCTCCTTGTTAATGACATGATGTGATTGGCAAGAGCTTGTCCTCATTTCAAACAGGCAGGTAGAGCCTTCTTCAAGTGTGTCTGCAATCGGCCACAAAGCCGAGTCTCGACAAAGCCATTGTGGACCGGTCCACCAAAGTGGGTGCTCGACGAGCTGCGAGGGTGGTATCCCGCGTGAGGCACAATCCGCAGGGTTAGATCTACCCGAGACATGGAACCAACGATTACGCGGTATTGTGCCCAAAACTTCTGAGGTACGGTTACCGACAAAAACACTCCAGCGACAAGGGGGGGACGACAACCATGAAAGTACAACTTTTGAGTCACACCAGGCATACACTTTTGCTACACTCTCCGCTCCACATAGCTCGAGTCGTGGGATACTTAGTTGCTGTATCGGAGCTACACGAGATTTAGCGGCGCCGATATTTGTTACGTAATTTCCGTTTGAGAGTTTATAGCGCGCATAAATGACAGCAGCGTATGCAGATTCCGATACATCGGAGAATCCATGCAATTCAAAGGAATCATCTCCGCGACCGATTATTCGCGGAACCGAGATTTTAGTAAGCAACGAAAGTTCATCTCGATAAGAACTCCACAGGGTAGCGATTGCAAGCGGAACTTGCTCACCCCACTCCAATTTTCGGTGCCATAACTCCTGAAATAGTATTTTCAAACGAATGACTGAGGGGGATAAAAACCCGAGGATACCAAAGATTCGCGCCACGTGTCTAAGAATTTGACGCTTGGTTATCACTTCTGTTGGGGTATAATTGAGGCGAAAACTGAATACGTCACTTCGAGATTTCCAGCGTAACCCGAGAACTTTGACCCAGGGATCCGCGTTGTCGTGAAATGAAATATTTTCCCGAGAAGCACTATTTACTTTTTTAAGGAGGTCAACACAATTACTTTGCCATTTGCTTAGTTCCATACCGCACTTGGAAAGGATATATATATATAATAAGCGAGTTTTGTTTCGATATGGCTTCTGACAATGTGTCTGCTCCTGAAGCTACATCATCCACGTAAAAGTCGTTAAGGATCACTTCCGACGCGATTGGGAAGTCATTTTGATAATCCTTGGCGAGCTGCTCGAGAGTTCGAACCGATAAATAGGGTGCACACGATGTGCCGTATGTCACAGTGCGAAGTCGAAAATGTTGGATTGCCTCAGATGGCGATCTCCTCCAAAATCCGAATCCTTCTCTAACACCCATATTTGACAAAACATTTTCACGATGTCCGCAGTAAACACAAAGGCAAAGAGACGAAACCTAGTGCAAACAGAGAAGAGATTTCGTTGAATAGGAGGGCCGATCATCAGGGAAACATTAAGACACCTTCCCTTCTTGTCTTTAAATGACCCGTCGAAAACAAGACGCAATTTTGTCGTGGCGCTATCTGGCTTTAGCACGTCGTGATGGGGAAGGTAGTACACATTAGAATTTCCTAATTCCGCGGTAGGAACCGGTTCCATATGTCCTAGCGCAAGATACTCGTCCAGGAAATGGGTGTAGTTAGCAAAAAGTTTTGAGAAAATTTCCTCTCCATCGATTTGAGGCGCGAAACCGCCCCAGAGAGGGTATCTGTGAATTGTGGTGGAGACTTAAATGGGAGATTGACGACGTATTTCCCTTCTGAGTCACGGTGATGAGTTTTTAGGAAGTGTTCCTCGATTTCCGCATCTTCCTCCGACAGATGCGATTTAGGATCTACCTCCTCGACTGTCCAAAATGCTTGCAGAATGGAATCGGTATCTAGCGAAGTATGATTTGAAACGATATCGGGGTTTGAATTTGGTGCAAGTTGTCCGGCCAGAATCCAACCAAAAATGGTATGTTGGGCGATTGGGTAACCCTGGCTGTTTTTGGTTACCTTTCCATGGAAGATTTCCCAACACTTATCTGCTCCTAGCAGAATATCGATCGGTCTAGATTCGTTGAATGACGGATAAGCTAAATCCAACCCGAGTAAATGATCCCAGTCCTCAATCGAAAAAGAAAATGTTGGCAAATTTGTAGTAACGTTGGGTAAAATATAAATATATACCGATGATAGTTGACGAGGCTGATTAACCGAAGGGTCATGAACCAAATTATGATGGCGTGAATTGCAGGATTTGCATCGACTGTTAGATGGACAACGAGCAGAGGAATGTCCATTACGCAAACAATTGAAACATACCTTAGCTGACTTGACGTAATCTCTTCGAGCTGAAATTGGCATTTCGAGAAATTGTGGACATTTCCAAAGTCCGTGAGACTCATTGCATTTAATGCAACTCGAAGGAGGAACAGCATGCATGCTTTTAACAGATGACGACTTCCCTTTTTGTGCATTGCGAATGTTGCCGGCGGAGTTTTCCAAAGCCTCTTAATGAGTCTCTAAAAAACTTAAGAATTGACTGATAGTAGGGTAGTCGTCAAGAACACTGTTCTCCGACCATTGTTTTCGAGTGTAGGGATCCAGCTTGCTTAGCAGTATGTAGATCAACCATAGATCCCGATCAAATGAGTTCAGCGAAATAAGACCTCTTACCACCTCGTCTGCTCCGTCAGAGATTTTCGAAGAAGGCGGACGTTGGAGGTTTGGGTTGAGGGTAAGTCCATAAACGATCGAATGAATCCCGTAATCGCGTACCGTGGTCGATTGTACCTACTGTCGAGACGCTCCCAAGCCGTTTCATAGGTGGCGTCACAAAGTGGCAAATGGTTAATTAAGCTCAGGGCTTCGTTCCGTAGATAAGACTTTAGATAATGAAATTTTTGAATAGGCGTTAAATGGTCTTTATTATGTATAGCACCCTCGAACATATCTCGGAAGGCAGGCCATTCCTGATAATTACCCGAAAACGGTTCTATTCTAATTGTAGGGAGAATAAAGTCCGTTCGCGGCGAATGTCGCGATTTTACAAATGATTCAACAAGGATTTGTTGTTGTTCCGCTGTTCGATTAATTGTGTCCTTACTCTTCTCAGGATTTTCAGGTTCCCGAAACGCGGATAATAGAACCGATTTGACTAATAAATATTTAGTCTCAAATTTCTCGTAATCAGGCATTGGGTCCGTATAACCCTCTGCCTCTGCAAACTCGTACATGAGTTTTAACGAAGCATCAAACTCTTTCCACAAATCGTCCGCTTTGAGAAGTTTGACGTCAAGATCAACTAATGAAGAATTTTCACTAATGTGCTCTGAATACTTGGCTAACTTAATCAACGAGCCTTTAATGTGACCACGTGTCAACCGAAGGGCAGAAAGTGTGGTCGAAGAAGACATTTCAAATTAATTTTTTTTTTTAATTAACGACACAAGAGCGAAAGTCAGATAAATGTTTTTTTTTTTTAAATACGAGTGTTCGACTATAATTAAAGTGCAATGAATTCCTTAGAAGTAAAAAAAAACGCACGCACTGCCTCGAAACGAAAATGTTCAAATTTCAAGAGATGGTTAGGTGCGCGTGGTCAATTTTTTCCGAATTCGATTAACTTAGGAAATCAACACAATACCAATAATTGCACTTTAATTCTTTACACTATATATTGTCTAACGAAAGTCTTTAGCAATTCGAAAACAAGAATCCGGCTCGATTTGGACCATAAAATTGTATAACAACGAGCGAAAATTAATACCGATTACATTAATCGGACGACGATGAGAAAAAAAAAACGAAGAAAAATCAAAAAAACGAGAGCCTTTCTAACAACGTTATAATTTTAATGTTACCAAGTGGCTGGTCCAGATCAGAAAGCAAGACAATGAGAAATCCACTCAGCAGCAACCAGCTACGCACCTCTCTGCACAAGTGTGCAGCTTTACGACCAGTTAGAGAAAAAACAACGAAAAATCGCCAGATTGAATTCTGATAGTGGTTCTGATAAGGCGAAACAAAGCGATGAGTGTAGAACTGTTAAGAGTGCGATTATAATGTGTGGGTGCTGTTGGGTGGATAGCTAGTACAGTGAGGAACAATGATTCTTATATAAATAGAAATTGGTTTGTTTACAATGTGAATGGAAGTAAATTAAATTAATAATTAATAATTAATTTGATTTGTTACATTTACAAGTTTAAAGGCCAAATAAGAATGAATCCAAAACAAATAGGTTCGTTGTCGTACTTGACCGAGTGAAATGAAATGAAATTTAACAAAAATTGGTCAAATTCACATGGATCCCCGCGTACGGGAACATGATTCGACAATTTTCGTCAAATTTCGTAGAAATTCTCAACTCTATCCAAGTACGGGAAAAGACCTAATTCGAGATCTGGATTTCTGTGAGATATATATATTTGTATAATCCAAAATTGTATGCAATGGCTGTGCTATGTATTGATCTTGAAAGCCTGAGGGACAAGATTTTCTACTTTTACAGCGGTTTTCCCTGAACTCTGGCTTGAACTGCTTTAATTGCCTGTAAAGTTCTTATAGTGCGACGATGTATCTTTGATGGAATAAATCCACCAGTGTTCTCAAACAACTTAGCAGCACAATACACAAAATTTACGTATGATTTCGGACGAGCAAGGTCCGAAAGATGTCCCTCCTTTCCATTTTTGCACTTGTGAAGGTTTTACGAGTAGATGGACACTTTTTGGTGGACAACTTTTTGCTCGGTAACTGAATATAGGTGTCACACGTTATATATCCTTTAGCATTAAATCGATGCTATTAATATACACATACATATATATATGTATGTAAATATTGTAACATCGTCTAAAAGTATGCAACAATAATGTAGAATGATAACTACGCTCCTCCAGTCCTTTCCAAACTGTACTTTTATTCGAGGTTCGTGTCTGCAATAGCTGACAAAGCCACGGATAAAGAGAGAATTATAACTGGAAGAAATGATTGTCATCTTGGAATTATTACATCAGAATTTTTCTTGTTCCAGTGGTCGAAGAATTTGCTAGAAGTTTCTGGCTATCAGAAACGTCTGCTATATAAGGACAGATGGTTGTTTTAAAACCGTGGTGAAGAGATTAGAAAAGTTATAATGGGCGAAGTTGTAATTTTGTGATAAATTGAAAGTTGAGAGTTAACAAGAAGAAGTAATTAGTTTGGATTTGTGAATTAAGTAATTGAAAGGAGATAAAGTGATTTGAGATGAAAGAGACTTTGTAAGAAAAGAATTTGCGAAGTATAGTATTTGTATAGTGTGAACTTGAATTGTTTTATAGACTAGAAAATAAAGTAATAACTTTCACAGAATATCGTTTTATCTACTCGAGCCGTAGCTCGCATGTTACATTGGTGTCAGAAGTTGGATAAAACCTATTCTGTGAACAACTATTTCCGTGGTGTGAAAAAAAAAAAAAAAACGATTTCTGTGTTGAGTTAATTAGTTGCGCAAAATGGGTCGCAAATTGGGAAAACTAACTATGATTCAAATAAAGGCAGAACTCAGTAAGCGGAATCTCGACACAACTGGGGGAAAAGATGCCCTACTGATTCGTCTGGAAGAAGCAATAAAGCAGGAAGGAGAAAATCCGCATGACGTATAGTTTGACGTGGAAGAGGAACCAGCAAGTACAGTAGCCGACCCGGATATAACAAGTCTGCTCCTGCAACTTAAGTCAGTCATGGACGAACAAAGGAAAACAATGGAAGACCAAAAGAAGTCTCTGGAACTGGAGCTCGATGACCAAAAGAAAGCAATAGACGATCAAAAGAACTCTCTAGAACTTAAGCTGGACAAACAAAAGAAAGCGATGGACGAACAAAAGAAAGCAATGGGCGACCAAAGGAATTCTCTAGAACTTAAGATGGACGAACAAAAGAATTCTCTAGAACTTAAGCTGGACGAACAAAAGAAAGCAATGGACGAACAAAAGAATTCTCTAGATGCTCTGGAAAGTAAACTTGATGAGCAAAACAAGAAATTGGAATCCAAATTCGAAGTGATCGAAGAGAAAATCGAGAAGGTCGAGACGCAACTCGAAAAAGTCGAAACTAGATTCGATGAAAATTTTGAGAAACATGAAACTAAGTTCGGGAAGATAGAGACTCAGTTTGAAAAAGTGGATACGCAATTCGAGATAGTAGGAAAGCAAGTCAAAAATCTTGCTAAGGAGCTCAGCAACGTGAAGAGACAGAAAGCACGGGAATATTCCACTGACGGTCTGAGAAGAAAGGAGATGCAGCCTCCTATCTTCGATGGTCAAACATCATGGCCAATTTATAAGAGGCAATTCGAAGCGGCCGCAATGACCAATAGCTGGGACGATGAAGAGAAGTCTATTGCACTCACGCTTGCACTGAGGGATCCAGCTGCGGAGCTCTTGCAGGCCATCCCGGAAGATAAACAGCAGAACTACGACTCTCTGGTTCAGGCTATCGAGATGCGGTTTGGGGATGAACACATGTATCAGGTGTACAGGGTTCAGCTGCGTAGTCAAGTCCAGAAAAGGGGGGAAACGCTCCAACAGTTGCAAGCGGATATTGGGCGACTAGCCCATCTTTCATACCCTAAAGCCGGTGAGGAGCTTATCAACGAAATGGCGGTGGAAGCTTTTATTCAGGCCATAGAGGACAGACAACTGCAAATGGCTGTAAGGATGGCTGAAAAGCGAACACTCCCCGAGGCATTGGCATTCGCTTTGTCAATGAAGGCTGCGGACCAAGCATACCAGGGAATACACCGTGTCAGGGAAATGTCCGTCGTGGAATGCTCATGCCAGAGAACAGCCGTCATGGATGAAGACAAAGCTCGCGGAAGTCAAATCCGTTGCTGGAATTGCAACCAAACCGGACACCTACAATGGCAGTGCAGAAGTGCACCTAGACGAGGAAATTGTCCACATTGCGGAAGTAGGAGAAGCAGAGAGGAAGCATCTGGCGGTGATAACATCCATCCTGTCAGTCAGACTTCCCAAAACCAGCAGTCGGGAAATGCGTAAGGACCAACTTCGCGGGGCAGAAGTTGGTTACTGGAATCGAGGCCCCCAGGACCACCATTCAAGTTTCGCAAACCAAACGGGGTAACAAGAGCCTGACAGTGGAGGCACTAATCAACAAGAAGAAGTGCGTAGCCACCATCGACACAGGTGCCACCGCCTCCATTGTAAGAAGAGATATCGTCAAAAGCTCCTGGCTGCACAACACCAACAGCTACTGCCTGAAGACTGCAACAGGGGAAATGGCGAAGGTGTTTTTAGAAGTTCGTCTTACGATTACTCTGGCAGGACTGACGTTCTCTCATGCGTTTCTGGTGGCAGATATATGCGACGAGTGCATCATCGGAATAGACTTCATGAAAGCAAATGAAGTAATCTTGGACATCGGGATGCAAGTACTGAGGTATCGAAATGTGGAGATTCCGATGGTGTACGGAAACGAGAATGCCGTAACTCTCAGGACAGTCATCAGCAAAGACGAATTTTTGCCGCCGTCTTCAGAAACAATCATTTGGACGAAGCTGGAAGGAGATCTTGGGAGCCACCGATTCTACATAGTAGAACCAGACCCAGAGAAGAATTCTCAAGACTACATCGTGGGAAAGACGTTAGTCGAACCAAAGAACACCATGGTTCCAGTGAGAATTTTGAACACAAGACCACACACTGTCAAACTAAGGCGAGGGGAGGTGACTGGAAAATGCACGCCGATTACCGCCGTCGGAACAATATCTGAACGTGATGCTCCAAAACCTCTCCCATCACCTTGGACAGCGGAAACGAGAGAGACGATTCTCCAGTCCAGTGAGCTGAATCAGGAGCAGCGAACTATGGCAGAGAATCTTATCAATGAGTACGCTGATGTATTTGCCTCACAGGACGGAGAATACGGCCGAACACACCTGGTACAACATCGAATAGACACTGGTGATACTAGACCAATTCGTCAGCCTGCTAGGCGCCTTCCATTGGCAAAGCAGACAGAAGTTGCAGAGATGGTGTCGGCAATGGAGAAAGAAGGTCTGATTGAAAGTTCCAAAAGTCCGTGGGCATCACCGGTTGTACTGGTTAAGAAGAAAGATGGCAGCACGCGGTTCTGCGTGGACTATCGGCAGCTCAATTACGTCGCCAAGAAAGATAGCTATCCTCTGCCACGGATTGACGACAAGCTGGACACACTATCAGGAGCCCGATGGTTTTCCACTCTCGACTTGAAGAGTGGCTACTGGCAGGTACAGATCCATCCAGAAGACCGGGAGAAAACCGCCTTCACCGCAGGAAATGGACTATGGCAATTCACGGTAATGCCATTCGGGCTGTGCAATACTCCGGCGACTTTCGAGCGATTGATGGAATGTGTCCTGCAAGGGTTAACATGGAAAACCTGTTTGGTATACTTGGATGATGTCATCGTCGTTGGAAAAACGTTTGCGCAACACCGAGACAATCTAAGGGATGTGTTTCAAAGGCTTCGAAGTGCCCACCTGAAGCTCAACCCCAAGAAGTGCGCCCTGTTTAGAGCGGAAGTCAAGTACTTGGGGCACATAATTTCAGCGAAAGGAGTGAGAACCGATCCAGAGAAGGTCGAAGCGGTGAAAAACTGGCCAGTCCCCAAAGACAAACACCAACTAAGGAGCTTCCTGGGCCTAGCCACCTACTACAGACGGTTCGTGAAGGATTTTGCCGGGATCGCAAAGAGCCTGCACCAGTTGACGGAAAAGGGTAAACAATTCAACTGGTCAATTGAGTGCGAGGAGAGCTTCAAGGCACTTAAACAATGGCTATGCGATGCCCCGATACTAGCTTACCCCACTCCCGGAGAAATATTCATTGTGGATACAGATGTTAGTAATGTCGGGGTAGGAGCCGTACTCTCCCAGGAGCATGAGGGCCAAGAGAAGGTGGTTGCGTACTTCAGCAAGGTGCTCTCTAAGTCAGAAAGGAACTACTGCGTGACAAGGCGGGAACTTCTAGCTTTGATCTTGGCTACGAAGCATTTTCGCAAATACCTCTATGGGAGGTAGTTCGTTCTTCGCACAGACCATGCAGCCTTAAAATGGCTATTACAGTTCAAGAGTCCTGAGGGTCAGGTCGCAAGATGGATCGAAAGGCTGCAAATCTACGACTACGAAATACAGCATCGTAAAGGAAGGCTCCACTCTAATGCGGATGCACTGTCCCGGAGACCATGCAGAACGGATTGTAAACATTGTGCCGATTCTGGCCTGGAAGGAGAACATGGAGAAACCGGATCATCAGGACATCTCTCACAGAAGCCCGACCTTAAAGGCATATTTTGCGCAGTGGGACTCCCTCCATGTCCAAGAAGGTGTTCTGAGAAGAAAATGGGAATCCTCCGATGGGAAGCCATTTGTAATGAAGCTTGTCGTACCGCGGACGAGGGTTAAGGAGGTGTTACAGGAAATACATGGCGGGGTATCCGGAGGCCACTTGGGGGTGAATAAGACGCTAGAAAAGGTACGAGAACGTTTTTATTGGTTAAAAGCGAAGGAAGATATCGAAGACTGGTGCAGAAAATGCGACGTGTGTGCAGCTAGCAAGGGTCCGAGAATCAAAACTCGAGGTAAGATGCACCAATACAACGTGGGAGCACCTTTCGAACGAATCGCCATTGACATCGCAGGGCCCTTTCCGGAAAACGACAATGGTAATCGGTATATACTCGTAGTAATGGACTACTTCAGTAAGTGGCCGGAAGCGTTTCCGATCCCTAACCAGGAAGCCAGAACCGTGGCGGAGCAGATCGTCTACAATTGGGTGAACAGATTCGGTGTGCCCTTGGAATTGCATTCTGACCAAGGGCGAAATTTCGAGTCAAGAATCTTCCAAGAGATGTGTCAACTACTCGGAATCAAAAAGACAAGGACAACCCCGCTTCATCCACAGTCGAACGGTATGGTGGAGCGTTTCAATAGGACTTTGGACGAACATCTCTTGAAGGCCGTAGGTGACCACCAACGGGATTGGGACCGGCAGATTCCCTTGTTTTTGATGGCCTATAGAAGTGCCTTGCATAGCACTACTCGACATACGCTGTTCGAAATCTTGTTTGGTGGAATAGCTCGGTTACTCAGTGAGGTGAAATTTGGATCTCCTACCAATGAGCCCAGAAATGAAGAAGAGTACGTGGCGGACCTTAAGGAAAGGCTAAGGGACATGCACCAAAGGACCAGAAGCCAGATTAAGATAACGAACGACCGCATGAAGACCAGGTATGATGCCAAGGCAACAACGTCAGGATTCCAGGAAGGAGATCTAGTGTGGCTGTATAATCCCCATCGCCAAAAGGGAAAATCACCTAAATTGCAGCGGAACTGGGAGGGTCCCTACAGAATAGTAACCCGCATCCGTTGATGCGATGTTGTCTACCGCATCCAGCGAGGACCAAGGGCCAAAATGAAAGTGGTTCATGTGCACCGACTGAGTCGATACAATGGCCGAAGTGAGAACGCACTTGTTCGGGACGAACAAGTCTAAGAGGGGGGCAGTGTAACATCGTCTAAAAGTATGCAACAATAATGTAGAATAATAACTACGCTGCTCCAGCCCATTCCAAACTGTACTTCCATTCGAGGTTCGTGTCTGCAATAGCTGACAACGCCACGGCTAAAGAGAGAATTATAACTATAAGAAATGATTGTCATCTTGGAATTATTACATCAGAATTTTCTGTTTCAGTGGTCGAAGAATTTGCTAGAAGTTTCTGGCTATCAGAAACTTCTGCTATATAAGGACAGATGGCGATCCAAAGGGGGCAGCTGTTTTAAAACCGTGGTGAAGAGATTAGAAAAGTTATAATGGGCGAAGTTGTAATTTTGTGATAAATTGAAAGTTGAGAGTTAACAAGAAGAAGTAATTAGTTTGGATTTGTGAATTAAGTAATTGAAAGGAGATAAAGTGATTTGAGAGGAAAGAGACCTTGTAAGAAAAGAATTTGCGAAGAATAGTATAGTGTGAACTTGAATTGTTTTATAGACTAGAAAATAAAGAAATAAATTTCACAGAATATCGTTTTATCTACTCGAGCCGTAGCTCGCATGTTACAATATTTATTAAGAAAATAATCTGCTTAATTCAAAATTACATAGATGCCACGCGACAAAAAACTGTTGTATAAAGCAATGCTAATAGCTTTTTTCTTTGTACTGGATAAAAACAAATAAAACAATAAATTATATATGCACTTAAATTTTCAGTCGAAAAATCGAAAACATTGGAAAAATGACTCAAATGACGCAGGATGAAATAGTAAGCAACACAAAAACAGTTCTTCAAGGATTAGAGGCGTTACGCGTTGAACATGTTTCCCTTATCGCAGGAATGGGCGACGCCCATCGTGACAATGAAAAATCCGAAATTGTACAGAAAAATATTGAGCATATTGAATTGGGTGTCAGTGAAGCTCAAGTAATGATGGCTTTGGCATCACATTTACAAAATATTGAGGCCGAAAAACAGAAACTTAAAACACAAGTGCGACGTTTGCACCAAGAAAATGCCTGGCTAAGAGATGAATTAGCAAACACTCAACAAAAGTTTCAGGCTTCTGAGCAGTTAGTCGCTCAATTAGAAGAAGAGAAAAAACACTTGGAATTTATGGCCTCAGTAAAAAAATATGATGATAATCAAGAACAAGAAGAATATAATGAAAAGTCACGTACTGATCCAGTAGTTGAACTGTTTCCTGATGAGGAACATGAAGAACGAAATAATATGTCGCCAACTCCACCAAGCCAGTTTGCAAACCAAACATCTGGTTACGAAATACCAGCAAGACTGCGAACATTGCACAATTTAGTGATTCAATATGCTTCACAAGGAAGGTATAATATAAAAGAAGTTTGAATTGATACAGTTTAAAAAAGTTTAATTATAATCTAGATATGAAGTAGCAGTGCCGCTGTGTAAACAAGCATTAGAAGACTTAGAAAAAACTAGTGGGCATGATCATCCGGATGTAGCTACAATGCTTAACATCTTGGCTTTGGTCTATCGCGATCAGGTAAGCACTTATTTTGTAATATCTGTCTTCTACATATCACATCATTCTTAATAAAAAATAGAATAAATACAAGGAAGCTGCAAATCTTCTTAATGATGCTCTTTCGATCCGGGGAAAAACGCTAGGGGAGAATCATCCCGCAGTTGCTGCTACTCTGAACAATTTAGCCGTTTTGTACGGCAAACGCGGTAAATATAAGGATGCTGAGCCTTTATGCAAACGTGCATTAGAAATTCGTGAAAAAGTTCTTGGAAAGGATCATCCAGATGTGGCTAAACAACTCAACAATTTAGCATTGCTCTGTCAAAATCAGGGCAAATATGATGAAGTCGAAAAATATTACCAACGAGCCCTTGAAATTTATGAAACTAAACTTGGTCCAGACGACCCAAATGTAGCAAAGACCAAAAACAATTTAGCAAGTTGTTACTTAAAACAAGGAAAATATTCGGAAGCCGAAATTTTGTATAAACAAGTTCTTACCAGAGCGCATGAAAGGGAATTTGGCGCAATCGACAGCAAAAATAAACCTATTTGGCAGGTAAGCTTTTTAAATAATGTACAATATATTTATTTTTATTACTTGTTTAGAATACTGTTCGTTAAATTAGATTCAATTTGGCAAAGTTAATATTTGCATAATACTTTTTTGTTTTGTAATGCTTATAATTCATATTGATACACATTTTATATTCCTATCGATGTAGTGATTTATTTATATTAGTTTGTTATTGATGAGTGTCGCTTTTATGTACTACGACTTACGGATAAATTTTAGTTATTGGTAATGTATCTGTGAAAGAATCAAATATGACTATATAAAGTAATACAAATTATAATCATTCAATCTAAAAAAAAAACATTCGCTCGAATATCAAAATATTAGTACAAGTAACCTGAGTCTCTAATAAGTCCCAATACATATGCTTATACTTGTCGTAGATGTTCAATGTGATACTTCTAGTTCATAGCAATTTATTCCACGTCAAATCTATGAACTTATAAAGGACGTTCTGAGTGACACACTGACACTCTAATAGTTTGTATTATATATTTCTGGATAATTTGGCAGAAAAAGGATAAAAAACTGGAACGTGAAGTTAACGTTGTTTAACTAGGACATGTACCTTACATAGAAAACAAAGCGTTTGGTTACCGAATTTGAAGTTTATTCTTAAATTTTTTTAAGTATTACTTTGCTTATCATTAAAATTTAAGAAAATTAAGATCAAAATGTCGAGAGGAAGAGGTTTATGTCTATCCCGTGCAATTTTACATTCATTGACTTAAGTAATAGAAAAAGTCGATTTATCCTGACTGAGTCGCATGACTTGCAAAAAGACATATTCCAAATATGAAATCAGATAGTAAGGGTATCACAAATCAAGCGTAAATTTACATAACACAACACAATACTCTTAGTTTAAAGACAGTGGGAACGTAATTTATGACAAATCGTAAGACATTTCTTCGTTTAGGCAAGTTTCTAGTTTTCGTCAGACTTTGGATTTAGTCTGCCAAATTTCAATAAAAAAAGTTTCGTTTAAATTTGTTTTTATTAGGGGCTGTTTAGATTAGCAATTTATTTGCGAATAATTATATCGTGAAGAAAAATGTTTCTTGTACCTCTGTATACAACGAAACAGTTAACTCTCAGAATTTCTTTCTCGAATAAAACTTCAGACACGAGTGTCGTGAATAGACACTGATTATGAAGAATTTCTTCTTGAATAAAAATGAAAGTGTCGTGAATAAAATTTGCTGAAGAATTTATTCACAAAAGTAGAAACCTGTTTAAATCACCCAATTTCTATCTAAAAGTAAATATGAAGAGAATTAAATGACATATAGAAGAAAATGTTTGACTTCTATCAGGTGTTCTCTTACTTGTTTAATTTTTCGTATTCGGGAATACAAAAATATATATATTGAGTGTTTGCATTGAATCTGAATTCTACTATAGATTTATGTAGCAAAAATTTTGTGACACTGATTTTTTCAAAAAAAATATCGATGTTTCTACGACAGAACAATTCTAGACACAATATTCAGTATTACCGCATAACCGTTCAAATTAAAAAAGTGAATACTATTTGAGATATTTTAAAAATATAGTGAACAGCAAATATTTTGATTAATATACATACGAGGGCAAGGTGAAAAGTTTTCGGCCTGACAGTGAAAGACTGCGATTTTCAGTTAAAAAATGATTTTCTTTTTCTACATAATCTCCCTTGGCTTCAACACACTCGGTCCAGCGTTTCTCCAACATCAGTATTCCTTCTCGGAAGTGAGAGTGTGGAAGGCTATGAAAATCCGCACAAAATCGGTCGAATCCCTATTGAATTGGTCCAAAGATTGCCACGAAAATCGTTTGCGCATTTGCTTTTGATCGGCATTCAGCAAATGAGGCACCCATTTTGCGCAGAGCTTTCGCATCCATAAGTTTTTGTGCAAGATGTTTCGCACCCTCCCTTCCGATATGCACACAGCCTCAGCTATCTCACTCACCTTCACTTGCCTATCGTCCAACACGATATCATGCACTTTTTCGATGGTTTTGGGTGAATTTCCTTAGGGGTTAACCCATCTAAAACGAAGAATTTTATCACCGCACGATATTCAAGTTTATCCATTTTAACGAAAAACACGCAAGGTGTACTGCAAAAATTTGTGTAAAGAAACTACTTGAGAGAACAAGTTGAAACTTGTCATACGAACTAATGCGAAGTGCACCCAGGCAGGAAACATAATTTTGTTGGTTCGAACGCCATCTCTGCGTCAGGTCGAGAACTTTTCACCTTGTCCTTGTATATTATAATAATATTTTGATTATTACGACATATGTATGTAAATATTCGTGAATAAATTGCTTATGTAAACAGTGCCTTAAATTGAACAAAGGAGTTTGCATGAAGAGAAATGGGAATCATCTGTCAATTTTGCTAATACAGTGGAAAGTTAGATAAAATAATATCTTAATATTCAATATTAAAGAAGAGGATGAAAAAAAAAAAAAAACTATGAATGTAGTGAAACAATTAATGAAAACAAATCTAAACGTGAATGTGTTGTACCCTGATTCAGTTTTATAATACGAAAGACCGGACAGCAAAGGAAGGAAGAGGACAATAATCGGAAAACTTCAAAAATATTTCCAACAACAGCGAAATAAGTAATTATAATTTATGGATTTCATTGTTTTACACAAGGCTATGGGTATAATAAACAAGCAACAATATGGGTATAATAATGGATTTTCGATATTCGATGAAGAAGAAAGGTTTTCGCTCCGAGGCGAACTTCCCAAAGAGCAGAACATAGAAAAGTGTTTAGAAGAAAGAGAGGGAGGTAAGGGGGAACCGCATCTCACGCTACAATCACAATCATATAATTTATAACTCTCTAGTTACAATCATCTCATAAATTAACAAATTAACCTCATTCGCTTAAGTGGTCAAAGAGTGTTAAGAACCCCCGGTGGGTATTTTAATATAGGAATGTGGAACATTCGAAGCCTCTATGGATCAGGAAACTTAGGGTACGAAATAAAAGAAATGAGAAAACTAAAAATAGATACATTAGGAATTGCCGATGTGCAATGGTAGAAAATGATTAGATGACAAAGAACGGACTCGTTATACAATCTATTTTATATATTGGGTCAATAACTTAATTCGTGCGGTTTGCTAGGAGATGGCGTAACTTGTATTATTCCATTGTTATTATTCCATTGGAACATGCGTTGGAAAGCTACTGTCATTGTACGTCATTTCAGTATATGTCATTCATTTGAAGGGTAAATAACAATAATTTTTTTTCACTCAAATATGTCGAACTTTGTGCCTGAAAAAGTGTTTTTGCGGGGAGTTTTACCCCACCCGCCTTATAGCCCAGACCTTGCCCCTTCTGAATACCATTTGTTCCGGTCGATGCAGAACGCCCTCACTGAAATACGGTTCACATCAGAGCAGAATATCAAAAATTGGCTTGATTCATTCTTGGCTGCCAAGCCGGCGCAGTTCTTTTGGGATGGGATCCACAAATTGCCAGAAAGATGGGAAAAAGTCACAGCTTCAGATGGGCAATACTTTGAATAATACTATTGTACATGTTTTTCTTAAAAAAACGTTCAAATTTTGACAAAAAACCGCACGAATTAAGTTATAAACCCAATATATATATAACCCACTTTCGAGTTAGATTTTTAATTTAAAATAAGATTTAAGAATGATTGCGCACAGAAGAGAGAATTAAGAGGGAGAACGGTTATAGGATAACATCAGTTAACAATACGTTTGATTTTTTTTTTATTTCCACGTGATAAAAAATATTAAAAAGGAAACATTATAGCATTAAAAGGGGAAAACAGTATCAGTGCAATAACAAGAACAACCGTTCGGAGTCGTGTTGTAAGCAATTTTTTAAAATATCCCGAATACTATGAGACTGTTAAAAGAGCAGGAAAAAAACGAAAGCTTTCTGAGAAAAATGAGCGAAGATAGCTCGAGCGGTCAGTAATTCGATCAGTCAAAAGTGTCAAAAATCACTGCTTGGAGAGTCATTACTAGAAATTTGAACATAGTCCGGTCTAAAATGAATTGTTGTCCACGTCTGAAAAGTCACCAGGTTGGAATTTGTCAACTGCAATATGGCTTCCCAAAGTAGTGTGGGATTCTAACTGCATTAAAAACACTTCCTTGATCATGACCAATTAACTAGTAATCGACAAAAGATTTTATTTTCAACGTTAAGTCGGTTTTGAGAAAGTATTATAATTTAAATACGGGCTCTGATAATTGTCAAAAAAATTCACGGGGTTTGGTTCTTCTTAACATACGAATATTATATCGTACATTTAAGACGTCTGCTATCTCATGATCTATATGCACCTGCAGACGATCGTTGTGACGAATTGCGTTCTTTTTGATTACTTCTTAGACATGATCAATCTGCAAATCACGATGCAAGTTATTATTTCTAATATACCAGGAGGCATTTACAATACTATTCCAGAAGGACTTTGTTTCGAAATGTTTGTATTATTTGTACATTCGTATTCAAACAGGTTTTAATATCTGATTATATAATAAGATTTTATTCTCAATGCACATTTCTGAATTATATCCTAACAACCAATAAAGATTTCTGTATCTAATATTTGGGCTCAGTGGTTAAGTGCGCGATCAAGGTTCGAATCCAAGAAAACACAAAAAATAAAAATAAAAAAACAAAGTTTTCTCACGGTCCCATCTCTCGTGAACGTTTGACAAATATCCGAGAGTAAAACTGTCATGAGAAGCTTCTCTCAATCGAACAAATTGCCTTTCGGAAACGGCATAAAACTGTAGGTCCCAATCATTCGTGAGTCGCACAGCACGAGTGGCTGAAAGAAGTTAGGCCAGGCCCTACTGGCTTGTTAGCGCCAAAATATTATTATTATTATTAAAATATCTAATATTTATCTGTTCTACTTTCTTTTTCACATGTTCCTACCATTTGAATTTAGCATCCAGATTTATACCCAGGTACTTAGCTGTGTTAGAATAAGGAACAATAGGTAAGTTTAATTCGCCATCTTTGCGTCCAATCATATATCACATTAACTGAAGTTTGTAGCTTTTATGTTGCTTTAGCCACAATGTGAACTCATGATAACTATTTACGTAAGCATAAAAGATGAAATTTTGTTGTACGTTTTGAGATATTCGAAAAATGTTAATATAAGTTATGTAAATGAAACGCACTGTATTATACATGTTCTGATACGATCCAGCACAGATATGGTATAGCAATCTTAATTTCCGAAAAAAAAAACCAAAAACATCAATAAAAGCAGTGGTGTTAATGCAATGTGAGTGATCTTAATGCAATTAAAAGCTGAAAATGTTATTGCAAACTTTATCTAAATGGTTGATCCAACAGCCGAGTCCGAAGAATTATACGGTAGTCTAGAACAGGCTATTACATTGACAAAAAAAAGAGATCACAATAATAATAGGTAATCCTAATGCTAAAGTTGAGAAAGGAAGGATCGAAGATGTTGTCGGTGACTATGAGGTTTAATAAACGAAAAAGAGAAAAAGGTTGTGGAGAAACCAAATAGACTAATATCATCTCCAACAAGAGATTCAGGAATGTGATTGTTTGATAATAATTCAGCAATTAATTCTTTTACTTTTTGTTTATTTTTGTTGATAATAATTGTTTGATAAACTTTGTATAGATATTGTTAAAGTAAAGTTTTTGAGTTATTGCATTTATTCATGTTTGTATTTGTTTGCATCGGACCACTTATCTGCAGTTGAATCCTTCCAACAATTGCACGCCTTGAAATATCACGCGATGCACATGCACACAGAACATTTTGACTGTCAACCTGTTTGGACGTGTTTTTCTTTTTCTCCCGTCTCGTGAATTTCCACTTACCGATTCAACGCAGCATAATAATAATTCCCTGAAATTGCCCTCTCAGTTTTTTTTCTGTTTAAAGTGCTCGTCTTTGCGTTTACCTCGCTGTTTATTTTTGTTTATATTTTGCTCGCCTTAACGTTTTTCGCATTTGCCGTCGTTGTTCGTCGACCTCTTAGTGCATTTACTCGAAAGTGCTCGTCTGTGCAAGTTTTAAACTGACTTATTATAACAGTGGAAAAGCAATGTGGTAACGGAAATTGTGCCGAAAGCAACAACGCTGAACTGGTGTCTTGTAGTGGCCTCTGTGGGAAACCGTTCCATCCCATTTGCACCGGCATCAGCAAAAGATCAGTTACCTATATAAAAGAATTTTCAAACAACTATTTTTTCTTTTGCGATGAGTGCAAAGAAATTTCCCTCTCTTACATCATGCTCGCTATTAAGTGCAACAGTGATTCGACAAACTCGCTTTTCAACTAAATTAATCTCTCGTCCAAGAAAATGTTCTAGCAACTGGCAAAGTTTGATGAAGTCATTAAGTGTGTTGACGACCTTAATAATGTTATCGAATGTGCTAGTGAACTGAACAAGTCTAAATTCAAAAATATTGACATGCAACTTACGGAGCTAAACGAATCGATCTCTAAAAACCGCGACGCGCTCCCACCTTAAGGTAGAATTTGCTAAGGTCCTCGGCCCTCTCTCCATCCTAGTTACTCAAATCAACGAACTTAAGCTATCCCTACGCAATTCAATTCATGCAAACGTGCAATTAATGTGTGAGTCCCTGTCAAACCAGTCAGTTAAAATCGAATCTTTGGCTTCTAATATGGCGGTTCACATGAAACACGTAGAAGAGATCGAACTTTGCCTTAGATCTCTGAGAGACGAATCGGCTTCGACCAGGCTAGCTGTCATCGATATTGGAGAAGAATTGAAGTTCACTTCTAGCAAACTAGACTTAATCTCCGACAAACAGCCGCCTAATAACAAGTCCCTGCAAGAAGAACTCTTTAATGCCATTGATCTCGACGTTACACCTGCTGTACCAGCTCCACTTGCCAGATCTGTTTCACCCACATTACCTTTTGCCGCAACTTCCACTGAAGCTACAACAATACAAAAATTCGGAGCGCTCTGGACTATATCTGAATGGCATAGCAGAATCCAAAAACTTCACTCAGCTTCAAGACATAACTCCGAGGATCTCACCAGTACCCACACTTCCCGTCATAATACAAAGTGCACTGCGTACTGGCTGAAAGGTGCCCCTAGCCAACGTATCCTGGGTCCGCAAATTTTTCGAAAAGAAATTCTACATCACCAGTGTAAGATGCCTGTCTATCACTCGCTTAACGCCCAACAAGTTTCGCTGTTCTAAGGTAATGATTCCTTCTAAATACACTTGGCTTTTCAACTCTCTGAAGGATACACTCACACTCGGTAAAATAACGATTGCCCTTTGGATAGATAAGTCAAACAATAAGCATATCAATAAGTCTAATAACATAACTAATAAACCGAACAGACCCAATAACAGACCCTATTCCTCTCGCAAATCCAATAATCCCCCCCCCCCCCCACCCCTTCAACCCAGTCATCTAAAAAAAATACCAAAATCCGATACTAACTGGTCCCTCAAAATGGGCATATTTCCAGATTTTAAGTACAAAACTGCTTTCAACCGCGTGCCTTTTGACCTCTCTCCCGTTTCCTCTTCCTCATCTAACATAACTCCTGCCGTCAAGGACACACCCTCCGTCAGCCAAAATAACTTCACTCGCTCTCACACTCTTAACCCTTCTAGCCCCTTCTAGCGAAACTCCAGCTGCCAAGGACACTCACTCCATCAGCCACCCTTTCTTCATTCACTCTCACACTCTTAACCCTTCACCCTCATCATCGTCTGCCCCTTCTTTGACTACCCCTAAAAATTCCGCTAATTTGCCGACCTCTTCACACACCAGCGCTGCTAACTCCACCGTCGCATCATCTGGCTTTTTAGATCCGCTGCTACCTCCCACTGTCAAACTTACAAAACAGTTTGCAGATTCCGGAGATGACGGCCGCTACGTAATGTCACGTAGGAGACCCTAGAATTTACGATAACGTCCGTGTTTATCTTGCATACCTGCATGATAAAGCTGACTCCATCTGTATTGATGAAAAAACGAACACCAATATCAAGGTCTTAATCTCCCAGGAAGGTCTCCCAATTGATGAGCATGCTGTGATGAAAATTCTCATTCAGTTTCATGAGAGCTTCAATATACCACCTCTACAGGTAACAAGCGATCTCACCTCCTACGCGTCCTACATAACCTCTAAACGTAAGTCCCACCTCCAAAGAACTCACACCGACTTCAATAGTTACTTTCGCCCCTGAACAGTTCCCGTTCAACATCTAACGCCTCCTGATTACTTGTCCATTTACTACCAGAACGTAAGAGGTCTTCGAACTAAAACCTCCTCCGTGTTTCTTAATTCACAGAATCTCCCCTACGACGTTTTTGCTCTAAACGAAACCAATCTGTCCAGTGATTATAATAACAACGAATTATTTACCTCAGACTTCAATGCCTTTCGGGACGAGTGTCTTGAAAATGATGATAATTCCTCTGGTCGCGGTGTTCTCTTGGCAATACACAATCGCCTCGACTCCACACTCTTTAAAACCTCGCACACCGCTAATTTCGAGTTCATTTGCGTCAAATTAACTATCGCTGGTAGTAACATCTACATCTTCTGCTGCTACATTCGTCCAGCTCAACCAATCCAATGCTACCAACTTGCCATTGATGCGATTGATTCCGTGTTTAACATTGAAGACCCCGGCGACGTCGTCATTATTTTGGGGGATTTTAATTTCCGAGATCTTCGATGGGCTCTTTCTGACGATGAAACTCACTTTGCCGCTCCAAATCCCTCCTCAGATAAGGGGGTCCTATTCATCGGCTGTGTCTCTGACTCCGGCCTTTACCAGTTAAGCGGCATTACTAACTACTTAGGTAGACAACTCGACCTTATTTTCTCATCAGATGCTGACAACTGCGTCGTATCAGCGAGCAAACACCTTCTCTCCAAATTAGACCGCTACCACCCACCTCTATCTCTCACATTTTTTTACAACAACGGTAATAAAACTACACTCTGAAAACTCATACAGTTCTAATTTTCGTAAAGCAGACTTCATAAAACTGAATAACCTTTCGAGTAACTTTAATTTCAATGTTATTTTTGAAAATCCTAGAATTACTATCGACGGTGCTCTTGCTTTGTTCTACGCCGAAATCTTCAACTGTTTCACACAATCCGTCCCATTCATGCTCCTCGTCGTCCCCACCCTTGTTCATCAAAGAATTGCGCTCGCTTCGCAGTAGAAGAAATAAACTTTGGCACACGTGCCTTAAATCTCGTTCGCACTCTGACTTTTCCAATTACCTCCACGCACTTTTCCGAACTCTGTGAATCTCTATATCTCGAATATTTAGACCAAATCCAGCATACCACAATCTCCGATCCGAAACAATTTTTCCAATTCATCAACACAAAAAGAAAATCTGACAACTATCCAGCTACTTTAAAATTGTCAACACTTCCTCCGGTGATCCTAAGATAATCGCAAATTTATTTGCCCACCTTTTTCAGCCAATCATTTTGCAACCATGGGCTTGAAGTTGATCTTACTTCTCCTACATGAAAAGCTGTGCCCAAACCTCGTTAGTCTCCGTTGACATAACCGTGGAACACGTGAAAGAAAAGATAAAAAAAACTCAAGAACGAATACTCTCCTGGTCCTGATGGTATCCCTTCAATAGTACTGAAAAATTGCTTGAACCATCTGGCCCAACCCCTCACGGCTCTCTTCTAGATATCTATCGCACAAGGAGTCTTCCCCTTTGGAAGAGCTCTTACATAATTCCCTTTCACAAAAAGGGTCCCAAGAATGAAATCTCCCACTACCGGCCCATTGCTAAACTCTCCTGCGTTCCTAAGCTCTTTGAAAGCATTATTTACGATACAATGTTCTTCCATTGTAAGTATATCTTTTCCCCTAACCAGCACGGATTTCTTAAGGGAAGATCAACAACTACTAACTTAACGGAATTCGTATCTACCACTCTGTGTGCATTAGAGGATGGCAAAGAAGTTGATGTAATTCCTACAGATTTTAGTAAGGCCTTCGATAAAATCTCGCACAAAATCATTCTTTTTAAACTCAAATCCCTTGGCTTCCAACTGAGTTTCATTGGGTGGATTAAATCCTACCTTGAGGAACGTCAATACAAAATACTATTTAGATCGGCTGTATCCGACCCCATTAAAGCCACTTCCGGGGTCCCTCAAGGTAGCCATCTTGGTCCCCTGATTTTCATTTTGTCAATTAACGACGTTTACTTCATCATCAAAGACTCTTATCTATCCATCTTCGCTGATGACATGAAAATCTTCAGGCACATATTAAACCCCGCCGACTCTTGCCCACTTCAAGCTGACTTGAACAACTTTTCAACCTGGTGTCAAAAAAATTTTCTTGAGCTTAACGTCAAAAAATGTCAAGCTATTACATATTCCCGAAAGCGTCTTCCAGCCCCTAGATCCTATTTCATCTCTGACGAGTTCGTCCCTTCTGCGATTTGGGTGTTATCTGCGACAGAGAACTAAATTTCCGCTGCCATATTGACAACATTATTAGCAGAGCCAACTCTGCGCTCGGTTTCGTAAAACGCTGGTCTAAAGAATTCTCGAACCCCTACGTCACGAAATCTCTCTACTTCACATTTGTTCGGCCAATCCTCGAATATGCTAGCCAAGTATGGTCCCCCTATCATGATACCCATTCCCTTCGAATAGAGGCTGTTCAACGTAGGTTCATCCGTTTTGCTCTTCGCGGTCTTCCTTGGTCTGACAGGCATAACTTACCCCCCTATGAGAATCGTTTGAAATTAATTAACGTACAGCCACTTGAAATACGTCGAGAAATTGCTGACATACTCTTTGTACATCAGCTGTTAGCAGGAAACATCGACTGCCCTAATCTGTTTCAAATGGTCTCCCTTAACACTAACCCACGCCTCCTGAGGTCTGTACCCATCTTCCGTCTCAATTTTCATCGCACCAATTATGGTTGTAACAAGCCAATGTATAGAGTGCTACGTTTGGCCAACGGCGTGCACAGCTCTTTTGATTTTCACTGCAGCAGATTTGCACTTAGAAACGCCCTCCAGAATTCCACTTCACTCCTCCGCCCTAATAACTTTAGTTTTAGTTTTTAAATACTTGGCCTTAGTCTTAAGTTGTGTTTAGTAATACTCTAGTTTTAGTGTAGTTATTAGTGTTGTTGTGCTTGAATTGAGCTAAATAAATAAATACACGTAGTTGCAATGTGTAGGTGTTTTTTTTTTTTTTTTGATGCGCCAATGGATGTTGTAATCTTCTAAAGATACTAGTACCCCGGGTTACCAGCATGCACGATTCGTAAACCCGAATAATCGATAACAGAAGTGCGCCTACGTACTAATCCACACCCTTGCCCTCTTCTACCAGCCAATTATGATGTGATTCCTAAATTGGTGTCTTCATCTCGCCTTCTTTCTATTTTCCTGACCTCGTTTTGCACATTCGTGATGAGTGAGCAAATTTACCTCCAGTTCTCTTCTGACTGCAGCATGTGGTCAATAAGGTATGATGAGTTTGGAAGATTGCCTCTCCATTCTTGAAAGCGACTACAAATTAAAACAGCGTATTTTGCGTCTTTATCTTGGTCGGAACACTCTGGGTACAAGGGTGAATTATAGTGTCCAAATCTGTACAGGTGTTTTCGGTAGTCACCGTGTCCAGATAGGAACTGTGTGTGTGTGGTGGTAGTTACAGTCCCCTTGCGTGCGATTCACCCAGATGTCGATAGTCGCGATCAATTTGTGCGTCCATCGTCGTTTTGTGGTATTTTCTACACTGCGTTTGCCAAATGACTATAGTTTCAATATCCTTTCTTCTTTTTTAATATGTTTCCTCTACATCTCATATAAAAAAGTCGTCATCGAATAATCTACCAAAAATTGTAATACCATCATTCTAGGGGAATTTTAAAGAATTGGCCGTCATTTCATATTCTTTATTTTAGCTCCGTTGATAGTAATAGTGATCTCTCTACTATGCGACCAGCCTAATTAAACACAGGACCATTTTCGAGGCCAATTATATTGAAGCTTGGCATCGTCTAGAGAAGCGTTATAATCGGGTTCATTCGTTTATACCTTGTCATTGACTCCTACAATAAGTGCCAGTAATGTTCAAACATTACGAAAAATCACTGACGGTACGGATGAAGTTGTGCTCGGATTTAATGCCCTTGATACAAACGGTCGCGATCCTTGGCTAATCTATATGCTACTGAACAAGCTTGATCAGGACACAAAGCAAGTTTGGGCAAAAGACGTCGTTTCTTGAGATAATTGCACAATAAACGAACTTTTCAACTTCTTGCAATCACGTTGTGATTCGTTAGAATCTTGTCAATCGGTTAATTGGTCTGCTGCATCACTTTGCTTCAACTGCTTTCGTATAGGACATTCGTCGAACAAATGTCGATCTACATTTCGTTGTCGCGTTTGTCGCCCATTAGTCCATCCTAAAGATTCATATCATGCTTCACCGTCGTCTTCATATATCCAGGAGAATTTCATCAATTGTCGTGTCTTGCTAGATTCCGGATCCCAATCATCATTCGTCGTTGAATCCTTCGTCCAAAGACCAGGGTATTCTCGTACTCATGCTCGTCTACGGAAGTAGGCTATACAAAAGGCTGTATTTCCTTACAACTTTTCTCACGGTTTAACTCAACTCGTTTATTTGTGAATGCATTTATATTGAGTAAGTTAACTTCGAACCTTTCATCCCAATTATTAAATGATTCTTCGTGGCCACATATCATAAATCTAGATCTAGCAGACCCACATTTTAATCCAACTACATCTATTGGTGTACTACTTGGCGAGGTTTTTGATAAAATCGCGAATGATAATTCGACTTTATCTTCACTTGAATCCTCTATCGAGTTTTATGTGCTGTAGAAGTTTTGGGAGCTGGAGGAAGTGGCTCCTGCTAAAGATGAATGTTCTTTCAGCGACCAGATTGAGCATCATTTTCAAGAAACATTCAGTCGCTCATCGGATGGAAAGTACGTTGTACAGCTCCCTTTTAAAACATTGCATACATTCTTCGGTTATACATTACACTCAGCCATTTGTCGCTTGCGTTCCATGGAACTTCCATGGAACATCGGTTGTATTCCGACTTTATGCAGGATTGGTCACATGCGGCAGCTTCCCCCTAATGAAATCAAAGCACTACCGGGTAAACACGTTCACCTTCCACACCACACAGTGATGTTTTTGATGGTTCAGTAAAGGATTCGTGTGGTCAGTCAGTAGATCCTCCAGTAGGTCAGTGGGTCAGTAGGTCCTCCAATTCAAAGAGATTTGATCGGTGTGTGCTTGTGCTTTCGCGAACATCAATATGTTTTCCCCGCTGATGTGCTAAACATTGTTCGGGGAATCTGGGTTGTTGAATTGCATACTGACTTCCAGTGTATTGTTTGGCATAAGAACCATGCAGAAGAAGTACAACATTTTTGATTATGTACCGTGACCTCCGGTACCGCGTCCGCTCCATTCTTGGCAGTTCGCGTATTAAACTAGCTAGCTCTTTACTACAAATCAGAATACCCATCATCGACCAGAACAACCCTGTTGTAGAAAGTGTCGCGCTTATTCAGCGCTTTAGGGTTGTTAGCTCCTTTCATAATATTGTAGCATAATAATAACTACGCTCCCTAAAAGTATGATGCAACAAATTCCGAAGTGTCTTTTCATTCTGGCAGAATTTTGGTTTGAAGTGTCCTTTCATTCGAGGTTCGTGTCTGCGGTTTCCACAGTTCATGTCTACGAAAGAGACGGATAATATCACGGATGAGAGGGAATTATAACTGCAAGAATGATTGTCATCTTGGAATTTCTCTTGTTCCAGTGGTCGAAGAATTTGCTAGAAGTTTCTGGCTATCAGAAACTTCTGCTATATAAGGACAGATGGCGATCAAAAAGGGGGCAGTAGTTTCTAAACTGTGGCGAAGAGATTAGAAAAGTGATAATGGGCGAAGTTGTAATTTTGTGATAAATTGAAAGTTGAGATTTAACAAGAAGAAGTAATTAGTTTGGATTTGTGAATTAAGTAATCGAAAGGAGATAAAGTGATTTGAGAGGACAGAGACCTTGTAAGAAAAGAATTGCGAAGAATAGTATAGTGTGAATCTGAATTGTTCTATAGACTAGAAAATAAAGAAATAAATTTCACAGAATATTGTTTTATCTACTCGAGCCGTAGCTTGCATATTACAATATTGTTTAAAATCCTTTTCCAAGAACTGTTTTCTTTTTTATAAATATTCTGCATTACTTAGGACTATGTCCTTTAAAGTTTATTAACCCAGTGATGTGGAGACAGACAGGGGTATAGGGGAGAATCCTTGCAGGTTATAAATATCAGAAAAATATTGACTAAGGCAAGTTATTCCACATTCGTGTTAAAAATCTATCTTCGGAATGTCACAGTGCGCCCAAAAGCAGTCTTTAATGTATAAGGATGTTTGGAAGTTGCCACACGTGTATTGCGATTGAACGGACGAACTGGAGCTCATCCGAACACTTGTGATGGAAGTACCGGTACAGGAGCGCTAAGCATCCAACATTTCGGCGGTGTTCGAGCGGGGGAATTTGATTGCAAATGGACTGATCACCGATCTGTCTACATGCTTGTCGCTGAATACGATCGAGTAAACTCAGGCATGTGGTGGAAGAGCCCACCCAAATAAGCGAGTTATATACGAGTTTCGGACGAATGTAAGCTTTATAGATTGTAGCCAAGTCTATGGGAGTGAAAAATCGTTTACATCTTTTAAGGAATCCGAGGCATCTAGATCCAGCTTTAGCAGCATCTGCTACCTGCTGATTCCAATGAAGGTCTGAGCTAACATTCATGCCAAGCATTGACAAACCATTAGATTCCTCAACATCAACTCCGTTCATTTTGAGTTTGGCTACGTTAGTATGCCGCTTAAGAGACAGGAGACAGCACTGAGTTTGAGGTACCCCATTTGAACCTGATGATTTGTTACAATTGAGATCTCTAAGAACTGGAGCTATGAACGGGTTCGAAAAAATATCTGTCGCAAAGAATATTGAACCGGATTCAGCATAGGTGGAGAGAGAGAGAGAGCTGCCATGTAAGGTGGAATTTGCTGCGAATATTGAGCTAGCTTTCTCCTTGGAGTCCGTAATTTTTTTTGTCGTTGAAAACAAGCTCTGGGATGGTCGACGCGGCAGAGCCTTTAATTCTTTTAACGAAAGACCAACAAAATTTGCTGCCTTTTGGGACATTGTCATATTTTTTCTTCACTTTTTGATCCCGTTGGAATTTAGCATGTCTTAGAATGACGCTGCAGTCATTTCTATTAAATAGACTACGGTTTTTCTCAGATGGTGATTGCCGCCATAGCTTAAAAGCCTCTCCCTTCTTCCGGACAGCAGCTTCACAAGTCGGATTAAACCATTGTTCTTCTTTTGGTTTAAGGCTAACTGATTTAATTGGAATGAAAATTTATGTTGTCTACTTAATTAGATTTGAAAATTGGATGCTTTTATGAAGTTATAGATTTTGTAGATATTTTCAGGATTGGGTGTCATAGGGTGATACAGTTGTGTCTAGATGATTGTAATTTGATGATTGGCATGCTCATATGCCTAGAACGTAGCTAATGTCTATGCTGAAGTTGCATACCGGACAAGTTGAAGGATTATCATTTCTAAGGAGGTGTTGGTGGGTAAGAGTTGTATGCCCCAGACGTAATCTGTCAAATATCGTGTTCATCTGCTTAGAGGTAGTGGTGGGGTATATCGGGTGTAATCTATCCAAGTTGATTGATGAGTAATGATGCTGGTAGTTACGCCAATCGTCCAGTTGTTGTGCTTTAAGTTTTCGATTTATAACACGCAACAAGTCGAGTTTGGTGAGAACGGAGATTGAGTGGAGCATGATGAGCGGAATTGGCAGCTCTGTCACCGTTTTTGTTGCCTTGTATCCCTACATGACTATGGACCAACATTAGCCGCAACTTAGTGGGAGATTTTATGAGGCAGTCTCTAATTTTACTTATTATTATAGTGCTGTTGTTGGGATTTCTTAAAGCGTTTAGTACTGTCAAACTATCCGTGCATATAATAAATTTGCCATGCGACTTCAGTGTTACTGTTGCAGCTTTTAGAATCGCCGATGCTTCAGCAGTGAAGATAGATGCAGCCTTGTCTAATATTTCTATGCTTATCAGGGAGTCATCTTCGTAGGTTGCAGCGAACGATGTGCTATCCATGGTCTTAGAACCATCTGTAAACACAAAATTCCAACCTCTAGAATTTAGAGACGAGGAGATGCTGCGGAAAAGAGAGCAAAATGTATTTTTAGCGGTGTTGGTTTTGTGATAGACTGTCCAGTCCATAATGAACGACGTATGTTTAATGCACCATGGTGGGTAGAGTGGAAAGTATTGAACATGACAGTAGGCAGTTCCATTTGTTTAGCGCAAGTAAGAGCGAGGGATATACACCCCGCGCAACAAAAAAAGCCGCACATGGTAATTTTTAACAAAATGGAAGAAATTTAATAAATGATGACTAATCACTGCGTAGTCAATTTGTATTTTTGATGTTTAACATTTAAGTTAACACATTCCCCAATTTGACAATACATTTCGTAGCCTAATTGAAAATAAGTAATGATCGTGAAGATCAGACTACAAAATATCAGATATTACCCAAGTACTATCAATATTCATAAATTAAAAAAGAGCAACAATTTGAAAAGCAAATTCCTTTTTTCATATTTTTATTAACTAAGAAACCTTTTTACATAATTTAAGACTTTCATAATACTAAAAAATGATTCTAGTATTTCGTAGCACCACCCTTCGCCCTAACAACGTCATGAACCCTGTTTGGCATGGAGGCATAGAGATTACCGAAGTAATTGTTATTAATTTCATTGAACCACACTTGTTCAATAATGCTTTTTAGATGCTGCATGGTTTTTGGTTTTTTATCTTGGATCTTCTTTCCCATAAGAGCCCAAACATTTTCGATGGGGTTGAGATCTGGACTGTTTCCCGGCCAAATTAGGGATTCTATTCTTTATTCTTCTTTCAAAGTTTTAATCTGTGGAGGAACTTTAAAAATTAAAATCATAAGATTTTCAAAACACCCATAAATATGAAAAAAAAACCTCGAATTACTCACAGATTTTGCTCGGTGGCAAGGTGCTGAATCATCTTGAAAAATTGGTTTTGATGTTTCTGCTGTTATCATTTCCATACTCGGTACAACACCATCTAAGATAATTTGTTTGTACTGTATGGCGTCAACAGTGCCCTCGAGCATAATTAGAGATCCAACTCCGATTGCGGTGATGCATCCCCACACCATAACATGTGGGGATGCATTCACTGAAATGACAGTTGAGCAATAGACGTGTTTTCTGTGCGGCAATATTCTTTTCTGGTTTTACACTGCTTTTTCACCCTATTATTTACTAACTTCGAATTTAAAGTTTTCGTCAGCAATTATTGGTATCGGTTAAACGTTTATGAATTATAATACGTTTATGGTATAATTTCGAACAAAAACTTATAAGAAAATTGCCCAGTTTAAACGGTTTTACTCGCATACCAGACATCTCCCGCAATTTTGAGATCGCATATCAAAAACTTGCCTTCTACAATCTCTGGATCTGCTAACTCTCCAGCTACGAAATCACTAAAACCTAAAACTCCAAAGAGTGATTTCTCTCTTTTATGGAAGGAAATTAAAGACCAGGGTGAGTCTATTTGTAATAGAATACTGTCCTTGGAGGAAAATATCTCGATGAAAGTCGAAAAAATGGAACAAAAGGTGGCAGAGAGCTGCCAACAAATAAAAAATGAGATGTCTGCTCTCAGTGAGAGGGTTAGTGTACTTGAAGGCTGCATGAATGATGTAAACAATCTACGATCTGAAGTTTTTTCCCTCAAAACGCAGATACAGGAACAAAATCAAAAGAACATAGCTAATGATGCTATCCTTGTCGGCATTCCATTTTCACCTGATGAAAACCTTCACCTTATTTTTAACAACTTGTGCCACTCATTGGGCTGCCAACCACCAGTTCTCCGTCATATTTTTCGCACTAAGCCAATACACAAAAACACGATGGACTCCGTCATAATTGTCAAATTCAACTCGATGCATGACAAGGGTTTTCAAATCAATGGCTGGTTTTCGTAAATCAAAGGGTAGGCAAATTTCCCTTAATGACGTTGGACTCAATTCTCCTAAGCCAATTCACTGCCACGACTGTCTTACACCTGAGAACAGAAAAATACTCCAACACACAGTACAATTACGAAGACAGCGCAAGATTGAATCTACATTCATTTCGCGGGGAAGAATTTTCATCAAATGTCAAAACAATGACACGGCGTTACCTATTGACAGTGTGGAAACCTTAAATGATGTCGTTGCCAGCAGTAAAAAATTAACGCAAAATTCTATAAACACTTCAAGCGTCACATAAATCTAAACTTTTAAAATTTTCACTTTACATTTTAATTTTATATTTATTTTATTTAATATTTATATTATTTAATATTTATTTTTCAATTTTTTTTATTATTCTTAATCGTTCCTTATTATTTTCCTTTAAATTCAAACTTTTAAAATTTTCATTTTACTTTTTGTTATTTTATTTTTTATTTTTATTCTTAATCGATCATTATTTTGTTTCCCTTTCTTTCGATTATTTTGTTACTCTCTTTCTTTTTCCTTTCTCTCGTTGCAATTCACAACTCATATTTCACCTATACTCACACCTATTTGCATAAGTTTTTGGCTTTTTTTTCATTCTTAACTTTTTAAAGTGGTTATTTATGAGATTACTTGTCTGCTTTATTCTAAAAGTACATACTATTTTATGAGCACTTATACTACCTATGGTTCCAATGATTGCAGTGTGACGAAAGCTTTGTTAAATATTTTTTGTCGGAGAAAACAAGGATTACGCATTAGTCATCTTAATGCACAAAGCCTTCGACCAAAGATTGACGAATTTAGAGAGTTGTTTGAGGGTTCTATGCTTGATGTCATCTGTGTTACTGAGACATGGTTTATACCGGAAATACCTGACCATCTATACTCACTCGGAGGCTACAAGCTGATTAGAAATGATAGATCCGATAGAATTGGTGGAGGCATCGCCTTATACATCCGCAATGGTATTGCACATAAAGTAGTATATGTGTCGCAGAGTGATAACCCTTTGCATTTTATATTTGTTGAGTTGATGTTAAGGACAGAAAAATGTTTAATAGGATGTGTCTATAGACCCAACAAGTATATCACCCTTCAGTCATTCTATTCTGCACTAGAAGAGATTTCTTGCAATTATGATAATATCGTTATAGCTGGTGACTTTAATTGTAATCTGTTGAATTCGCATTTATCACAGCCATTTATCAATGAAATAACAGGATATAATTTGACTCCCGCTAATTGCAGTGTCCCAACTCATTTTTTGTCCCAATCTCAAACGTTGCTTGATCTATTTTTAGTCAATCAACTTGAGAAAGTTGTCTTTTTTGATCAATTATCTGCTCCAGCCTTCTCCAAGCACGATATAATTTTCTTAACATTAGATATCCAACATGATTTCTACCCGCAGACTATATCTTTTTGGGATTTCAAAGGCATTGACTGCAGTAACCTCTCAGCTAAACTAGATGATGTACATTGGCATCAAATATATCAAATGTATTCTAGCAAAGAGCAGGTCGAATTCTTGCAATCTAACGTAACTCGTATTTTTAATGAGTGTGTTCCATATAGATCAAAGCCTCTGAAGAGTCCTGGACGCCCATGGCTCACGGAAAGATTAGTAGGTTTGATTAAGTTAAGAGATTGTGCTTTCAAGCGGTGGAAACGTTTCCGAGTCCCTGCTTTTTACGAGGACTTTAAGAACCTAAGAAACTCTGTAACAAATTTAATCAAAAAAGAAAAGCATACATTTTTATCTAAGAAATTGAACCATGAGTTACCAGCAAAACAGCTATGGAGAAATATAAAAGAATCGTGCACGGGAAAAAACCAAAATAGTGTGCCAGAATGTATAGATGTTGATGAGCTGAACAAATTGTTCTCTGATGTATCATCAGTATCCTCTGCTTCAAACACAACATCTACAGCTATAAGTTCAGATATGCAACATCCTTATCTATATTTCTGCAGATGTGCTGAAACTGATGTGGTTGAAGCGATTCTTAACATAAAGTCGAACGCTATGGGGTATGACTCAATACATCCTCTATTCATAAAAATGATCCTACCTAAAATTCTTCCTTTTCTAACTCATATATATAATACGATTTTCATTACATCTAATTTTCCTCCTCAATGGAAACATGCAAAAATCATACCCATTGCAAAGAAGCGTTCATCTCCATCAGCTGCAATGGAATATAGACCCATAGCGATCCTCCCATATCTTTCAAAAGTTTTTGAAAGGCTAGCTTTCTGGCAAATCTCTTTATTCCTAAAGCAGAATAAACTCTTGTGTCCGCTACAGTCCGGGTTTAGAGAAAAACATAGCTGTATCACTGCTTTACTTAAAGTGACAGATGATATTAAGACTTCTATGGACGGCAAGAATATCTCGTTCTTAACACTTTTAGATTTTTCAAAAGCTTTCGATACCGTTAACCACGACTGCTTAACCTACAAAATTAAAAACTTCTTTCGCTTCTCCGAATCAGCAGCAGGGCTAATAAATTCATATTTAATTAACAGGGATCAGAGAGTCTTCGCAAATGATAAAATATCAGCAGCACTACCAATCACTCTAGGAGTTCCACAAGGATCCATTCTGGGCCCTATATTATTTTCCCTTTACGTCAATGATCTCCCAAGTGTTGTTAAATATAGCAACCTTCATATGTTTGCTGATGACGTACAATTATATCTTGCGTCTCCTATTGGTGAAATTAGCTTTGCTGTTGATCACTTAAATTATGATCTTCAGCAAATATCGATGTGGGCTGCTAATAATGGCTTAAGCTTGAACCCTAAAAAGTCGCAGTGTATGGTTATCTATAAAAATATGATTGACACCTCATCATTTCCATCTGTTAAGCTTGCCTCGACTCCATTAAATTACGTTGATAAAGCAGTAAACCTTGGCATTGTATTTGATCGGACGTTAAAGTGGGATGAGCATATAAACAAAATCTGCTCCCGAATTTACGCATCTCTTCGCATGTTGTATCACTCGCAATCATACACACCTGTATCCACTAGAGCTATGCTGGTTAAAACCCTCATTGTTCCATTAATAACTTATGGATGCGAACTCTTTCCTAAACGGGACTGTGTTTCTAATCGGAAGTTAAACGTTGCATTTAATAATGCGACTCGTTACGTCTATGGTCTAAGGCGATATGATCATGTGTCTGCATATAGGTGTAAAATACTCGGTTGCTCTCTCGACAGCTACTTAGCCTTTAGATCAATTATGTTCCTTCATAAGCTAATCAGGTTAAAGGAGCCCTCATACTTATACTCCAAGTTACGGCTGACTAATTCATCGCGGATTCTGGGTTTCATATTGCCGAGATCAATGTCGGTCTCATCACAAAATCAATTCTTTCATTACACTGTGAAATATTGGAACCATTTACCTATGTATGTGAAGAATAGCTATGAAATGAGAAACTTTCGGGATTTACTTTTTGAATATTTGCACACAGGTTTGTAAATGAGTGAAAGAAAAAGGAAATAGAGGAAATGAGGAAAAGAAAAAAAGAATATTTATTTATAGATTAGATTTAGATTTTTGTTATCTTCCTAATTTATGTATATATTTATACATGTATATTTTTATTTTTATTTTTTAAACTCCTAATTGTATGCAACACTATCTATATTCTTATTGTGATTGTCACTAATAATAATAATAAACTAAACTAAACTAAACATAACATAAGGAGAATGTTTTACGATGTGAGCTATGCATTCGTCGCTGTAGCGTTCCCCTTTTCTACGACGAACTATCTGCTTTCCATCCGGTCCGATTAGGTTAAACTTGGATTCATCAGAGAACACCACATTTGACCAATCTTGAACACTTCAGTTTTGCCTTTCCTTAGCTAAGGCGCGTTTTCTTCATTTTGCTGGTCAGAAGTGGCTTTTTCACTGGTCTCCTTGCTAGCAAACCCATCTCGTTGAGACGATTCTGGATAGTTCTGACGCTAACTTCAGCCCCAGTAGCTTCTCGCAGGTCAGCTCTTAACTCCGATGCATTTTTAAACCTGTTTCTCAAGCTTAGCCTCTTCAGTTCCCGGTCCTCCCGAACAGTGGTACATCTCTTCAATCCTGTGCCAATTTTTCTGTCCAGATTGTGATCCCGACGATATTTGTTACAGAATCTTCTTACAGAACTCTCATTGCATCCAATTTGTCGAGCAATTTCACGAAATGACTGATTCTGTTTGGGTAAGGCGACGATAACTGCCTTATTTTCTTTACTCAATTGTACCCTTTTAGACATCGCGATATACTCTTTTCATTTTTATTTAAGAAATACAACTGCACGCACTGTTAAATACTGCCAGAATGAATTCCGACACATTCCAAAATGTTCATTACCTAACCCGGAAGCAATAAAATATAATTCGGCGAATCCCTTAAAGGTAATTAGCGCAAACAAATGGAAAACCCGTATGCGGCTTTTTTTGTTGCGCGAGGTGTAGATGATGGAATGCGTTTCGGTGAATTCGTGTTCCTTGAAGAAATTATGTGCTTGTCGATAATTGAACCATTTGTAAAGGTAAGCTTAACAAATAGTTTAGCTCTGGTTGCGGCGATTCTGTCTTCAATAGAAGGAAGTCCCGCCTCCACTAAAATGTTTTTTACCGTGCTTGTGGGAAAAGCATTGATGCTTCTTCGAGCAGCTTGATGATAGGGAGCCTTTATAATATTGATCGTAGTTTTCGGAGAGTTACCGTAGATGAGTAGACCGTAATCAATCTTGCTTAGAACTACGGATTTTGAGATATTACATAGTGAGTTTATATGCGCATTAGATTTTTTACAAGCTAAGTAGTTTATTATGTTTGCCCTTGCAACTAGACTTTTTTTAGTTGTAAGCAGTGAGTTTTCCAATTATATTTATGATTAAACGTAAGCCCTAGGATACTTAAGCTATTTACATTTTCTATATTTACGTGATTAAAGCTAAGCGAAAAGTTTCTACAAGACGTTTTACGACAAATATGTAGGGTTTTGCATTTATCAAGCGAGAGTTTTGCACCAGAAGAGGTAGACCATATTAAAATGTCTTCATTTTGTTTACACAGAATGTATATGTCATCTGCAACTTGATTTGGGCTAACGAGCTTTTGGGATTCTATAAACCAGAGCAATCGTTTTGCGACTATTTTCTCCAGCACCTTTGACGTGCAAGGGATGAGCGATATTGGTCGATGACCATTAACAGTGTTACTGCTTTTCTTTGGTTTATGAAGCGGAAGTATCGTAGACAATTTCCTGTTTTGAGGAATAAGGCCTGTGTCAAGAATATTATTGTATAGACGGATTAGTCTAGATTTGATTGGAACTGGAAGGTTCCATAGGATACGATATTCAATTCCTACTTGGTGTTTTGCCCTTGAGTTTGGCCAAGCAACTTTCAAGTTTCAAATCAGTGATTGATCCTTCGATGTATCTTGCTGGTGCGGATGAAGCTCTGATTTTTGTGGATTCACTTAATGAGTTTACTTTTTTGTATTGAAAGTAATAGAAAAATTGTCATTCTTTGAAAGATTTGACCATGTAAGGGCAAAGTGGTTGCTAATTTCTGATGGTGTAAATATAAACCCAGCGGGTGTGACCATCGATTGTATTGATTACGAGGTGTAGCTACCACTGAGGCACCGAATGATGTGCTAGATCTTAGCTGGAGAGGACTTGGGACTAATCATCGAGGTAAGATCATTGAAACTATTTATTTTGCTGTTTTTAACTTCTCTGCGGAATTTAGCATTGGATTTTTTATACAATATTAAATTGTTTTGGTTTGGATATTTTTTTTTGAACCTCGCCATGCTTTGACTTTTTCTATTCGTAGTGTGTTAAGTTCTTGATTCCACCATGAAACCGTGTGATGGGGTGTTTTGGGAGAACTTTGAGGGATCGATTTGTTCGCGGCAAGTCGAATTGCTTTACGGAGAAAAGCAGCCTCTTGATTGATGTTGGATGAGGGACTTCTAACTGATAGATAGTCTAAGATTTGGTTGTGAAAACAAGCCCAGTTAGCGAAGTCAGTTTTGAATTTGGGAGTAATACTTGTTTTAGAAGAGACTGGTCCAATGGCGATAGTAGAAATAATAGGAAAATGATCGCTATTATAGAGATCGCCTAAAATTTTCCAAGAAGTCTACCATATAACTCGGGCGAACAGCTGGTTTTATGTCGATATGTGTCAAGGAGTGATGATTAGAAAAGTGAGTAGGCGAGCCATCGTTTAGAATTATTAGGTTAGAGTCGGTTAAAAACCTTTCCAAGATGGCTCCTCTGGGGTTTGTCGAACGGGAGCTCCACAACACACTCCAGGCGTTAACATCATCAGTTATTATAACTGGAGTATGTATTTGGTTTAGAATATTTACTAAATCTGTTTTGGAGAATGATTGATCAGGGACAATATAAACACACAGTGAATTTAATTGCGAGATGTATTTCAAGTGCTAAAGTTAGGATGTTGGAGTTAATGATAATTTCTTTATGAGGAATATTATTTTTAATTAACGCTGCTATACCTTGTTTTGCTGTTTGATTGTAAGAAAAGTTTTTGAAGTAACCTGTATAACATTTAGGTATCATTGGTTTAAAGTGAAAGGCGCAATGTGTCTCTTGAAGACATATAATGCAGGGTGAATGTTCTTTGATAAGAATGCTTAACTCGTCATAGTTGTTGACGAAACCTTTTATATTCGACTGTAAAATTTGAAAAGTCATATTAGTTTGCAGAAAATCAACATACCTTCATGGCATAGTTGCAATGAAAGTGTTGAGTAGCTGTATAAGATGCAATGAAGCATATTAATGGATAATTTTATGTTATTGTAATATGCAAGCTACGGCTCGAGTAGATATTTATTTATAGTCTATAGAACAATTCAAGTTCACACTATACTATACTTCGCAAATTCTTTTCTTACAAGGTCTCTTTCCTCTCAAATCACTTTATCTCCTTTCAATTACTTAATTCACAAATCCAAACTAATATACTTTTTCTTGTTCACTCTCAACTTTCAATTTATCACAAAATTACAACTTCGCCCATTATCACTTTTCCAATCTTTTCGCCACGGTTCTAAACCAACTGCCCCCTTTCGATCGCCACCTGTCCTTATATAGCAGAAGTTTCTGATAGCCAGAAACTTCTAGCAAATTCTTCGACCACTGGAACAAGAAAAATTCTGATGTAATAATTCCAAAATGCCAATCATTTCTTGCAGTTATAATTCTTTCTTATCCGTGATATTATCCGTCTCTTTCGTAGACATGAACTGTAGAGACTTAACCGCAGACACGAACCTCGAATGAAAAGACACTTTGGAATGGGCTGGAGGAGCGTAGTTATTATTCTACATTATTGTAGCATCCTTTCAGGAGATGTTACACTGCCCCCTCTTAGACTTGTTCGTCCCGAACAAGTGCGTCCTCACTTCGGCCATTGTATCGACTCAGTCGGTCCACATGAACCACTTTCATTTTGGCCCTTGGTCCTCGCTGGATGCGGTAGACAACATCGTTGATGCTGGTTATTATTCTGTAGGGACCCTCCCAGTTTCGCTGCAATTTAGGTTATTTCCCCTTTTGGCGATGGGGATTATACAGCCACACCAGATCTCCTTCCTGGAATCCTGACGTTGTTGCCTTGGCATCATACCTGGTCTTCATGCGGTCGCTCGTCATCTTAATCTGGCTTCTGGTCCTTTGGTGTATGTCCCTAAGCCTTTCCCTAAGGTCCGCCACGTACTCTTCTTCATTTCTGGGCTCATTGGTAGGAGATCCAAATTTCACCTCACTGGGTAAACGAGCTATTCCACCAAATAAGATTTCGAACGGCGTATGTCGAGTAGTACTATGCACGGCACTTCTATAGGCCATCAAAAACAAGGGAATCTGCCGGTCCCAATCCCGTTGGTAGTCACCTACGACCTTCGAGAGATGTTCGTCCAAAGTCCTATTGAAACGCTCCACTATACCGTCCGACTGTGGATGAAGCGGGGTTGTCCTTGTCTTTTTGATTCCGAGTTAGTTCTTCTCTTGGAAGATTCTTGACTCGAAGTTCCGCCCTTGGTCAGAATGCAATTCCAAGGGCACACCGAACCTGCTAACCCAATTGTAGACGATCTGCTCCGCCACGATTCTGGCTTCCTGGTTAGGGATCGGAAACGCTTCCGGCCACTTACTGAAGTAGTCCATCACTACGATCATATACCGATTACCAATGTCGGTTTCCGGAAAGGGCCCTGCGATGTCTATGGCGATTCGTTCGAAAGGTGCTCCCACGTTGTATTGGTGCATCTTACCTCGAGTTTTGATTCTCGGACCCTTGCTAGCTGCACACACGTCGCATTTTCTGCACCAGTCTTCGATATCTTCATTCGCTTTTAACCAATAAAAACGTGCTCGTACCTTTTCTAGCGTCTTATTCACTCCCAAGTGGCCTCCGGACGCCCCGCCATGCATCTCTTGTAACACCTCTTTGACCCTCGTCCGCGGTACGACAAGCTGCATTACAAACGACTTTCCGTCGGAGGATTCCCATTTTCTTCTCAGAACACCTTCTTGGACATGGAGGGAGTCCCACTGCGCAAATATGCCTTTAAGGTCGGGCTTCTGTGAGAGATGTCCTGATGATCCGGTTTCTCCATGTTCTCCTTCCAGGCCAGAATCGGCTCGATATCCGGGTCTTCCTTCTGAGCGTTCCGGATCTCATCTACGCTCCAGCCGGCGATAGGTTCGGCTCTCATTCTTTGGATGGAAACCAGCTCCCGTTCTTCCTGACGCGCACAATGTTTACAATCCGTTCTGCATGGTCTTCGGGACAGTGCATCCGCATTAGAGTGGAGTTTTCCTTTGCGATGCTGTATTTCGTAGTCGTAGATTTGCAGCCTTTCGATCCATCTTGCGACCTGACCCTCAGGACTCTTGAACTGTAATAGCCATTTTAAGGCTGCATGGTCTGTGCGAAGAACGAACTTTCTCCCATAAAGGTATTTGTGAAAATGCTTCGGAGCCAAGATCAAAGCTAGAAGTTCCCGCCTTGTCACGCAGTAGTTCCTTTCAGGCTTAGAGAGCACCTTGCTGAAATACGCGACCACCTTCTCTTGGCCATCATGCACCTGGGAGAGTACGGCTCCTACCCCGACATTACTAGCATCTGTATCTACAATGAACGTTTCCCCGGGAGTGGGGTATGCTAGTATCGGGGCATCACATAGCCGTTGTTTAAGTGCCTTGAAGCTGTCCTCGCACTCAGTTGACCAGTTGAATTGTTTTCCCTTTTCCGTCAACTGGTGCAGGCTCTTTGCGATCCCGGCAAAATCCTTCACGAACCGTCTGTAGTAGGTGGCTAGGCCCAGGAAGCTCCTTAGTTGGTGTTTGTCTTTGGGGACTGGCCAGTTTTTCACCGCTTCGACCTTCTCTGGATCGGTTCTCACTCCTTTCGCTGAAATTATGTGCCCCAAGTACTTGACTTCCGCTCTAAACAGGGCGCACTTCTTGGGGTCGAGCTTCAGGTGGGCACTTCGAAGCCTTTGAAACACATCCCTTAGATTGTCTCGGTGTTGCGCAAACGTTTTTCCTACGACGATGACATCATCCAAGTATACCAAACAGGTTTTCCATGTTAACCCTTGCAGGACACATTCCATCAATCGCTCGAAAGTTGCCGGAGCATTGCACAACCCGAATGGCATTTCCGTGAATTGCCATAGTCCATTTCCTGCGGTGAAGGCGGTTTTCTCCCGGTCTTCTGGATGGATCTGTACCTGCCAGTAGCCACTCTTCAAGTCGAGAGTGGAAAACCATCGGGCTCCTGATAGTGTGTCTAGCATGTCGTCAATCCGTGGCAGAGGATAGCTGTCTTTCTTGGTGACGTAATTGAGCTGCCGATAGTCCACGCAGAACCGCGTGCTGCCATCTTTCTTCTTAACCAGTACAACCGGTGATGCCCACGGACTTTTGGAACTTTCAATCAGACCTTCTTTCTCCATTGCCGACACCATCTCTGCAACTTCTGTCTGCTTTGCCAATGGAAGGCGCCTAGCAGGCTGACGAATTGGTCTAGTATCACCAGTGTCTATTCGATGTTGTACCAGGTGTGTTCGGCCGTATTCTCCGTCCTGTGAGGCAAATACATCAGCGTACTCATTGATAAGATTCTCTGCCATAGTTCGCTGCTCCTGATTCAGCTCACTGGACTGAAGAATCGTCTCTCTCGTTTCCGCTGCCCAAGGTGATGGGAGAGGTTTTGGAGCATCACGTTCAGATATTGTTGCGACGGCGGTAATCGGCGTGCATTTTCCAGTCACCTCCCCTCACCTTAGTTTGACAGTGTGTGGTCTCGCGTTCAAAACTCTCACTGGAACCATGGTGTTCTTTGGTTCGACTAACGTCTTTCCCACGATGTAGTCTTGAGAATTCTTCTCTGGGTCTGGTTCTACTAGATAGAATCGGTGGCTCCCAAGATCACCTTCCAGCTTCGTCCAAATGATTGTCTCTGAAGACGGCGTCAAAACTTCGTCTTTGCTGATGACTGTCCTGAGAGTTACGGCATTCTCGTTTCCGTACACCATCGCAATCTCCACATTTCGATACCTCAGTACTTGCATCCCGAAGTTGGTCCTTACGTATTGGGAAGTCTGACTGACAGGATGGATGTTATCACCGCCAGATGCTTCCTCTCTGCTTCTCCTACTTCCGCAATGTGGACAATTTCCTCGTCTAGGTGCACTTCTGCACTGCCGTTGTAGGTGTCTGGTTTGGTTGCAATTCCAGCAACGGATTTGAATTCCGCGAGCTCTGTCTTCATCCATGACGGCTGTTCTCTGGCATGAGCATTCCACGACGGACATTTCCCTGACACGGTGTATTCCCTGGTATGCTTGGTCCGCAGCCCTTGACAAAGCGAATGCCAATGCCTCGGGGAGTGTTCGCTTTTCAGTCATCCTTACAGCCATTCGCAGTTGTCTGTCCTCTATGGCCTGAATAAAAGCTTCCACCGACATTTCGTTGATAAGCTCCTCACCGGCTTTAGGGTATGAAAGATGGGCTAGTCGCTCTATATCCGCTTGCAACTGTTGGAGCGTTTCCCCCCTTTTCTGGACTCGACTACGCAGCTGAACCCTGTACACCTGCTGCATGTGTTCATCCCCAGACCGCATCTCGATAGCCTGAACCAGAGAGTCGTAGTTCTGCTGTTTATCTTCCGGGAAGGTCTGCAAGAGCTCCGCAGCTGGACCCCTCAGTGCAAGCGTGAGTGCAATAGACTTCTCTTCATCGTCCCAGCTATTGGTCGTTGCGGCCGCTTCGAATTGCCTCTTATAAATTGGCCATGATGTTTGACCATCGAAGATAGGAGGCTGCATCTCCTTTCTTCTCAGACCGTCAGTGGAATATTCCCGTGCTTTCTGTCTCTTCACGTTGCTGAGTTCCTTAGTAAGATTTTCGACTTGCTTTTCTACTTTTTCGAACTGAGTCTCTATTTTCCCGAAACTGAGTTTCATGCCTCTCAAAGTTTTCATCGAATCTAGTTTCGACTTTCTCGAGTTGCGTCTCGACCTTCTCGATTTTCTCTTCGATCGCTTCGAATTTGGATTCCAAGTTCTTGTTTGGTAATCAAGTTTGCTTTCCAGAGCATCTAGAGAATTCTTTTGTTCGTCCATTGCTTTCTTTTGGTCGTCCAGCTTAAGTTCTATAGAATTCCTTTGGACTTCTATTGCTTTCTTTTGTTCGTCCATGACTAACTTAAGTTGCAGGAGCAGACTTGTTATACCCGAGTCGGCTGCTGTACTTGCTGGTTCCTCTTCCACGTCAAACTCTATGTCATGCGGATTTTCACCTTCCTGCGTTACTGCTTCTTCCAAACGAATCAGTAGGGCATCTTTTCCCCCAGTTATGTCGAGGTTCCGCTTTCCTGAGTTCTGCCTTTAGTTGAGTTATAGTTAGTTTTCCCAATTTGCGACCCATTTTGCGCAACTAATTAACTAACATAGCAATATTACCCACAATAGAGAAGATCTTAGAGAAATTGTGGTAGAGAAGATGCGTAGTTTCATTGATAAACACAAACAAATCAGCAAAAATCAATACGGGTTCCAAAAGGGAAAAAGTACAAATCAACTTATCGGCGATTTTGCCAATTTAATCAACAGTAGTCTTAACAAAAGTCACCATGTATTAGTGCTCTTCCTTGATTTCAGCAAAGCATTTGACACTCTTAACCACGACAAACTTGTCGATGCCTTGGAAAGAGTGGGAATTAGAGGAAAACTAGCTGATTGGTTGAGAAATTACTTAACCGAGAGAATTTTTGGCGTGCGAATGAAAAACACCTCCAGCACGGAACAATTAGTTCAGTATGGCGTTCCGCAAGGTTCAAAACTCGGCCCACTGCTCTTCATTTTATACACCAATGAACTGTTGAAATGCCAAAAAAATAGTTTCGTCTTTGCATACGCAGATGACACGGCGATTGTGGTATGTCACAGGTCTGTCGTAGAGGCTGAGAAGATTATGCAGGCAGAGTTTCATGAAGCAACAAAGTGGTGCCATGATAATGGACTTGTAATAAATGGATCGAAAACTAAACTTATGCACATACGAAGTGTACACCATACTGCATCTGAAATCAAAATTCAAACTTTTAGCTGCACGGACCCAGACAACTGCGAGACCATAGAAGTAGTGGACACTTACAAGTACCTGGGCATAACTGTAGATAGTCATTTTCTTTGGGATGTGCATATCAATAATTTGAGAAAAACATTGAAGGGATCATTATTCGCACTGGCATGCTTAAAGTATAAGTCCTCAATATGCATACAAAAACAAGTTTACTACGCCCTAATAGAGTCACGATTGAGGTACGGTATATTGGCGTGGGGAGGGGCAGCACAAACTCACATCGACAAAATCCAGAGCCTACAAAACCAAGCAATTAAATTACTCTCAACAAGAAACACAGCAGAAGGTAGAGTGAAAGTCTTGAATGTAAAACAAATCTTTGAGTTGACTGCTGCGTTGGAGTACTACGATGACCAGTGTTTCCGGACACCAATTAGCCATAACTTCAACACTAGAAGACGAGCAGATGGGCTATACCAACTGCCTTTTTTTAACAATGTGTATGACAAAAGGCAATTACTGTACACTATCCCGAACATCCTTAACAATCTCCCGAATGACCTAAGAAATATTGTTCAAATAAACTTGCGAAAAAAAAGACTAAAAGAACACTTTTTAGAAACAATTACCTAAAATTAGTTAAAATCTAAAGTAACTAAACCGTATTAATCTAAAACAACTATAATTTCTCTAAAATTAAAATATATTTTTTTTTCTTTTGTCATTTTAACTTAATTCTTCCACTTGCAAACTTTGATGATAGCATACTAAATAGTTTTGAAAATAATCTCCTACAGATAAGCCACATGGCTTCGCAGGTTTAAATAAATAAATAAATAAATGTAAAATGTAAATAAATGTAAAAATGAAAAAATCAAATGTAAATGAATGAAATAAAATATCAAATGTCAACACAGAAATGGTTTTTTTTTTTTTTTTTTATTGTGCAATTTCACACCACGGAAATAGTTATTCACAGAATAAGTTTTATCCCGCTTCTGACACCAATGTAATATGCAAGCTACCGCTCGAGTAGATAAAACGATATTCTGTGAAATTTATTTCTTTATTTTCTAGTCTATAGAACAATTCAAGTTCACACTATACTATTCTTCGCAAATTCTTTTCTTACAAGGTCTCTTTCCTCTCAAATCACTTTATCTCCTTTCAATTACTTAATTCACAAATCCAAACTAATTACTTTTTCTTGTTCACTCTCAACTTTCAATTTATCACAAAATTACAACTTCGCCCATTATCACTTTTCCAATCTCTTCGCCACGGTTCTAAACCAACTGCCCCTTTCGATCGCCATCTGTCCTTATATAGCAGAAGTTTCTGATAGCCAGAAACTTCTAGCAAATTCTTCGACCACTGGAACAAGAAAAATTCTGATGTAATAATTCCAAGATGACAATCATTTCTTGCAGTTATAATTCTTTCTTATCCGTGATATTATCCGTCTCTTTCGTAGACATGAACCGCAGACACGAACCTCGAATGAAAAGACACTTTGGAATGGGCTGGAGGAGCGTAGTTTTTATTCTACATTATTGTAGCATCATTTTAGGAGATGTTACATTATGTATGTAACGAGGGGGTCGCAGTTTCCAACGGCGGGAAAGGGCGCAATGCCACCCAGGAATGGATGGCACTACTCCCTCCTCCATCCGTGAAAACCACGACCTGTGACTGGTGGTAGTTATATTATATTTATATGTATGTATATCCGCATCGGAAGTGTTCATAAAATAGGTCTTATTTATTAGCAAATTATTGGTAATTGTACTGAGATGTGAGCTTGGAATTACTGTGTTGGTAGTACTTTGTTTTGGTGGAGGAGGAAGTGGTTTATTTATTAGAGGTGTATGTAAATTGTTTTTGTTTAGATCATGCATGTTAGATTTGTTAATGTATTGGTATTGCTTGAGACGATCGATCTCATTGTCATGGGAGAGAGAGGTAGAGTTGTGGCTAAGGTTATTTTGTTGCGTTAGCTGTGAAGTTTTTTTTTGCTAGTGTTGATGGGGACGATGAGGTGGAGGGTGAAGAGAGAAGTATGTTTATACTATCGTTGGATGTAGTAGGTACTGGTTTTCTACATTTGCATTATCTACTGTGTTTTTGGTTGTTGGTGTAATACAGTTGGGAGCTGCTAAATTTAACGATGTTGAGTTTGATTTGGAGGAGGGTGGGGTGGGAACTGAATCACAATTGTTGTTTTTGGCGACAGTTGATTTTTTCGTAACCAACTGTTCAACGTCTGACTTTGACAAGTCAGAGTTTGAACCAGAATTGGTGGTTGTTTGGATTAAAATAGATTGTTTGGCTTTCTCTGAAAAGAGTTCTTTATTGGCGGTAGATTGGGTGGGAAATTGTTCTTTGTATATGCGTTTAGCATCTGCGACCCTTCACTTTTTTCTCGTTTTAATTTTTAATATTTCCTTCATTTAAATAAAGTTAGGACAGTCTTTGGATGAAGAGGGGTGGGGGCGAGGCAGTTTGCGCATATGGTTCTTGAACACTCCGAGTCAGGATGAGTTGGTAGGTTGCATATCTGACACATGGTATTCTTATTACATCTCTTTGATGTATGTCCTAGTATCTGAATTTCGGCACCTCATGGGATTCGGAATGTATTCCGAGACCTTGGTGTTATACCATCCTATTTCTACTGTGTTCGGAGGTTGGAATTTGTCGAACGTAAACAGCATTAAGCCAATTGCTCGTGGTTTGCCGTCGAACATTTTGGTGAATTTATACACCTCCTATACTTTTTGGGACTTCATCTCGGAAACGATTTCTGCCTCGGAAACATTGACCAGGCATGGAGCGTAAACAATGCCACAACATGGTTATTGAGACCGGGCAGAGATTGGAGAGGCTTTTAATGGAGGCAAATCTGTCGATGGTTTGATTTTTTACCAAAATTAAAATTTTTCCATCCCTAAGCTGAGAAATTTGTTCGTATTCGGTACTAATCGCGTCAATCGCTTTCCTCAAGGCAAAAATACTTATTGATGTAAGAGGGTTTTCTTCGGATTGAGGGGAAATAAGCACAAACCTTGGATTTTTCTGAGTCGATATATTGGGGAGATCGAGAAGTTCTTCTATTGGTGTTGTTTTGTTTCTTTTAGCCCGGGGCTCGGAAAGCGCGCTAAACCGGTTTCCAGTTTTTTTTTTTTAGGCCCTGAGGCCATGTGGTTGGGTGTTGCAAAACAACTGCAGTCGCGAAGATGAATTAACCGCACTTCTTAGGAAAGAGAGAAAGAGAGCGACTACAAAAAATTGTTGACTGATTTTGAGAGAAGAAAGCAAAAACAAAGACGCCGATAAGAGTGTGTGCACAGCACGAGAGCTAGTCGGAGACTGCGAAAATTTAAATAAAACAACAACGGTATGAGATATCAAATTGATTCTGGCTTTATTTTGAAGCTATGTTCATGGCATTATATATGGAATAGCACATCATTTAAATGGCCGCCTCAGCTTCGCTAGCAGTGCTTCAAGCAGTCGGTCCAATTTTTCATGACTCGGTCCAATTTTTCATGACTCGGTCCAATATCTGCGGCGTTATTGCGGCAATTGCGTCTCGAATGTTGGCCTCGAGCTCGTCCAAAGTGGTTGGCTTGTTAGCGTAGACTAAGGACTTGACGTAGCCCCAGAGAAAATAATCGAGGGGTGTTAAGTCGCATGATCGCGGCGGCCAATTGATGGACGCTCGCCGTGAGATGACCGAGTCGCCAAATTTCTCCTTCACCACTTCAAGCGTTGCGTCGCTTGTATGGCATGTAGCGCCGTCTTGTTGGAACCACAGTCATCGCATGGCATTTCATTCCTCCTTCGGCGTCTCATTTCGGTAGTTTGTGGTAGGCCGGTGTTAAATCGGTCAAATTACATCTACGCCGAGTAATCGGATCCTCAATTTTGACATTTGAAGAGTTTTACACAGAACTCACTCAAATTAAGAAGATTTAAACCCTTTAACGCCCGCTCATTTCCTTACAGGTGAATCATACACAGCTGTTCATGAGCCAAACATTCTCGACACACCTATCAACCGGTTGCAACATAGGAATCACATCCAAAACATGGTTCAAGGGTTTGGAAAAAGAGAGGGGGGACAGAGTACATAACTACACTTTAAGAACGACAACCAGGCAACTTGGTTGTATTCAAGGAGCCCAATCTACTACCAACAATGTGGCTTCTCGATAAAATCGAAGCGGTGACACCAGGATAAGCTTATTCGAGTAGTGAAGACGAATCGGGAGATCTTTGAACGTCCAATCACAAAACTTGCGTATTGTATTATAATTCAGCAATTAATTCTTTTCCTTTTTTGTTTATTTTTGTTGATAATAGTATTTTGATAAACTTTGTATAGATATTGTTAACGTAAAGTGTTTGAGTCACTGCAAGTGTGCAGAGATTAAGAAAGTTGTAGTAAAATCAGCTAGGTATTTACAATAAATTTGTCTGACAGAATGTATTGTTGGAGAACTTATGAACCTATATAATCTCGGTTGATTGACTAAAATCTACATTTGTAACTCTACCTAAGAAAAAACATCATAATGTGCTGAACACAGGACAATCAGTCTCATGAGTCATGCTCTGAAAATAAAAATAAATAAATATTTTGGCGCAAACAGCCCAATGCATGGCCTGGCCTTGCTCCTCGCAGCCACTCGTGCTGTGTGCCTCACGAATGTTTGGGACCTACAGTTTTACGTCGTTTCCGAAGGTCAATTTTTTCGATTGAGAGACGCTTTTCATGACACTTTTACTCTCGGATGTTTGTCAGACGTTCGCGAGAGGTGAGACCGTGAGAAAACATTTTTTTTTTATTTTTGTGTTTTCTTGGACTCGAACCTTGAACCTCTCGCTTAGTGATCGCGCACTTAATCACTGAACCACGTCTCCCACAAAAATGTTCCTTAAAATTATCCATAAAGCTCTTTACAGTTTGGATTTAGGAATGGCTTTGGTACACGCGGGGCATTATTGGCTTTCAATATAGTAGTCCAACAAAACTTATAAATGAACAAGATGATCTTCGCATGCTTTGTGAGTTCGAAAAAGCCTTTGACAAAGTTTAACATAAGAAAATGTTGAAAATCCTCCCAAATAAAAATATAGATAAGAACGACTCCAGAATCATCGAAAACCTATACTGGAACCAGAAAGCAAAAATAACCATAGAGGGAGACGAATCTGTCGAGATTTATATTAGAAGAGCAGTAAGGCAGGATTGCATTCTATCGCCACTAGCATTTAACATTTACACCGAAGAAATTTGTATAGAATGCATAATGGACAATGATGGCGGAATAAAGATTTATGGCGTGAAAATAAATAACTTAAGATATGCGGATGACGCTGTAATAAAGCAACCAATATACATGATGAATAAGTTGAGTCTTATAAGTGAAAATTATGGATTATTAATTACCACTGGAAGCCAATTTGTTTTGTTTTTTCTTATATTTTTCGAGCGCCAAAGGGAATATGAATACCCTTAAATTGTTTCAGGGCACGAGCGTTTAGGAAAAGTGGGAAGAGTAACAGAGGAGGAGCCTGTGCACGTTGGCTTTAAATGTTTAAAAGTTGTAGTGATGGAGAAATACAGAGCCTGGTAGATCAGTCCACATTCGTGTCGTTCAGCTTATAAACGAATCCCTATATTTGACAGTACTACCGAAGTTGAGCTTAAGTATTGTGGAAGAAATTTTGAAGGGGAGGAATGCAACTGGCTATTTCGCTGGAGCATTTTTTTGTATAAAAAAAAAACGATAAAATAGGGAAAGAGACATTTCTCCGGTGTTCAAGTGAATATTTGGAATTCACAATGTATGTGACCTATAAGTTTTAACGCGCGATTCTGTATCCTGTTCAGAATGTGCAGAATGGTCTTGGGTGCACCAGATCAGTGCAAAAATCGAATAAGCAATTTCGGTGTAAGAGTTACCCTGCTGCGTGTAGGGCTCCTTTCGGTCCCCGCCTTCTTCAAATCGTACTAAACAGCAGCGAGAACGACTACCGCAACAAACAATTGATGGTAACAAAAATGTGTTGAAATAGTGGGTGTACCAAATCTAAACAATAACAATGCTCTTTCAAGTTTCTTCAAAGGGTGCATGCGCAGATGTTTCTGAAACTGATATTGACAATTGCTACGTAAAAAATGTAAGGAAAACCAACAATGCAGATAAAAGTGAATCAAATATTTTAGTGGTTAAATTTGTTTCTAAATTTAAAAAAAACATTATGAAGAATAAATTTAGTCAAAAAATAACTTAACCTCAAAGATCTTTGGTTGCGAAAAAATAGTAAATTTTTTATAAATAGTTCTTTAAATGGTGCGACAAGATATATTTTGAAAGCTGCACAGAAGGCCAAGAAAGAAAAAATGTGTAAGTATGTTTGGGTTAAATACGGGAGAGTACTCATGTGTAAGAGGGATAACGGTAACTACATTGTTATCAACTCTGTTGAAGACCTTCTAGAACTAAATTAATATGTAATATCCACTAACAAATTTTTTAAGCTTCCATCTGTTAACTGCGTAGACGTTGACCCTCATGATCTCGTTTTTAACCAAAAATAATTACAGAATTTTCTTATTATTCATCAAAATATGAGAAGTATACGTACAAATTTTGATAACTTTCTTGTGTATTTAAATTCTTTTGTGAATAAGCCAGAGTTTATTTCTTTGTCGGAAATGTGGATTTACGAAGAAGAAAAGTTGCATTTTGGTATTGAAGGGTATGATTTAGTATCTTGCTGTAATAACGAATATGATGCTGGCGGTGTTGCCGCTTTTATTAAAAATACGATTAATGTGGAAGCGTATAGTTATAATTTGCATAGCTGTGATGTTTTAAAAGTGAAGGTAAATGATAAAAAGTTAGCATTATTTTGTGTTTACAGATTTTATGAGTCATCGATTAACGTGTTTTGCGAGGAATTAGAAAGCCTGTTATCAAGTGAGTCACCTCGTTTGCTTATCATCTCATTTTTTTCAAAATAATTTACATATACATATGTAATCCTGCAGTGAGGTTTTTGTATAAAAAATAAATTTATTTCAGAGAATTACATCATTAAACGTCAGTTTCGCAGATAACCGTAAAAACTGATGTAAAAGTTTGTGGTCTCCCTCTCCCTTGTTCATTCTGTTTGTGACAATTGAAGCGAAAATTCTGCGTAGTTACTTACGCAAAAGTCTGTTTTAAAAAACGTGCGTTCCTTGCCCATTCCATAGAGAAAACATATGAAGCCGAAGACTATTTACACAATTTGTCCAACTTCACCTCGAAAGACAACAACTCAGACAGCAAGAAGTTCTTATCTACTAACCAACAATTGAAGCCAAAGAGAACACTACTAAAAATAAATCGCTCTTCAAGCCCCAACGCAGACGAATTGATCGATCCCCTACCATCGTCAACACCTCAATTCAAATGTTCCCATTTTCCTCAAGAATTCACTCTTGAATTCGATTTAAAAAATCACTTAGAACTTCACGAAACCACACGCAAGTACAAATGTGAAATATACGGCTTTCGTTTCACCTTAATCTCTAATTTATGTGCTCATGTGCGACGACACATCGGTGAGAAACAATTCGCCTGCGATGAATGCGAAAAACATTTCTGTACATCAACCGAACTGAACACCCACGGACGAAAACATACCGGTGAACGACCTTTTATTTGTGAATTCTGTGGAAGTGCTCATGAAAAACGTCACACGCAAAAAAGCGACACAAATGCAGCGAGCGTAATCGGAGCTTTTTGCATCTACAAGTACTACGCGAACATATGAACACCCACACCTGACAATGAAAGACAGCGATTTTCAGTTAAAAAATGATTTAATTTTTCTACGTAATCTCCCTTGACTTCAACACACTTGGTCCAGCGTTTCTCCAACATCAGTATTCCTTCTTAGAAGTGAGAGTCTGGAAGGCTGTGAAAATATTGATCTACGGCCCTCTCAACTTCTGCATTGGATGCGAAGCGCTTCCCAGAAACAAATTTCTTCAAGTTTAGGAACAGATGAAAGTCTGAGGGTGGCAAATCAGGTGAATAAAGGGGGATGGTCGAGCAAATCGCACCCCAAATCCCGCAGTTTTCTCATCGCCAACGCACACTTGTATACAGGTGCATTGTTCTGGTGAAAGATGATTTTTTTTCTTTTTCAAGCCAGGCCACTTCTCGCGAATTTTGGTACCCAGCAGTAAATATAGATGTCCAAGTAGCGAGTGGCGTACGTGTGCACACACACTGCCACCCCTAGTTAAGTTGTAAATACACATCCTAGTGTGGACGCTCTTATTCTTTAAGCATATATGTATGTACTTCCACCACTCTTGTAGGGGAATGGAAATAAAAAAGCAGTGAGTCTGATATTATACACGAGGCGAGACAGAAGCAAAAAGAAATAAATAAAAATTAAACTAAACGGAAAGAAACTGTGCGTTTGATTTTGTATTAATCTTTAAAACTAATTCTCGGCTAAACTAATGGCATAATTTTATTGGGTGACATCAACATAGACATTTTACGAAATTCTATTCTAGTTGACAATTATTTATTTTTACTACCATCTTATGGCTTGGAATCATGTATAAACAGACCAACTCGTATTTCAGACTCTACTCATACTTGCATTGATCACATCATGGTGCGATTTTTTAGCTCAATTAAAGAATTGCTGAACAAATCAACTCAAAACGTACACCTTCAAAGCTTAAAAGTTAATATTGCTATCATCGCCATTATTTTGCCTCCGTCGGTAGTAAAGTGGTGTTAGATAGTTTTCCTGTTTTTGCTAAATGCGAATGCTTAGCTAATGTATGTCATCCGATCAGAGCTTCTTCTTTGATCCAATTACGTCTTCTGAATTGTACAAAATTATTACTCTAATTCTGCAATAACTCAGTGCTTTTCAAATAATTTCGTGAAGAAAATAGCTTTGAACATTTGTGACATTTCATGTCATATTTATAACAAGAGCATTTTTAATGGTGTGTTCCCAGGTTCCTTTAAACAAGCCGAAGTGATATCTTCATTTAAAAAAGGAGACAAAACATCATTAAATAATTATAAGCCAATCTCTTTACTTTCGGTATTTTCAAAGATATTTGAAAAAGCTATAAAGAACAGAATGATTAAGTATTTAGAGAAAATTAAATTTTTTAGTGAATCTCAATTTGGCTTTCGTACTGGTTTTTCAACTGAAGGAGCCCTCTTAAATTTCTGCTCAAATATTTATAATAGTTTTAATAACAGGAATTTAACTGCAGCTCTATTTATCGACATAACAAAAGCTTTTGATACCGTCGATCATAAAATACTTTTGGACAAACTGTACAAGTGTAGTTTTAGTGGAGTAAAGCATAATTGGTTTTGTTCGTATTTATTTGGCAGAGGGCAAAGGGTAAAAGTTAATGGACAACTCTGTTCCAATAGCATTATCACTTTAGGAATTCCTCAAGGTTCTGTGCTTGGTCCGATACTTTTTTTTAATTTTCATTAACTCGCTGTTTTCACAAAAATATCGTAGCAAGGTAAATGCTTTCGCTGATGCCATGGCATGTGCTTTTAACAGTGACTCGGTTCTAAATCTTTCTGCTGACATAAATCATGACCTGGAAGTTTTAAGTCATTGGTTCCAAATGCATAAAATGGTTATTAGTGGCAAACTAAAATTATATTTTTTAACGTGTGTGGTAAGGTGGTTGACTATAGACCTTTCCTTTTTCATTGTGCTAACTGCAACAAATATAAGCACAGTAAGCATATTTGCAATTCGGAAGATGTCTCGCAGACATTTTTTGAGTCGCGTACATGCTCTGATAAGTGTTTTAATATGGAGAGTATCAAGTCATTTAAGTATCTTGGAGTTTTGCTTGACTGGAAGATAAGTTGGTCTGCACATACCGATGCACTTAAGAAGTATCTTATGGCTACCACAAAGCAAATATAGTGCATGCTAAGCTTGAATATGGCATAGTTTCCTAAAAATCGCAGATATAGTAGTTTGATACTTTTCAGGAACTTTAAAGTTCTACCTCTGAAAGACTTATATTTTTATAAAGCTTTAAATATATTTTTCGCTAGATCTGGCTATTTACTGAACAGGTGCTCTTCTAGCTATAGCCTTAGAATAAACAATCAAAATCTGGCTTTAACACCTCACTACAATCTGCAAGTTTTTTTTAAATTTGTTTACGTCAATTGCTCCGAGACTGTTTAACTTATGCTTACCTTATTTTTTTTTTTTTTTATAATTTGCGCGCGCCAAATGGGATATGAATACCATTAAATTATTTCAGGGCACGAGCGTTTGCAGAAATTGAGAGAGAGAGAAAGGAAGATTGGTGTAGTGGGTTTGAAACTTAGGTGGTATTAAGTTTCAGTAAACTCCAAGGGTGGCATCCAGATAACTGGGGAGCTTGTTTGTTTTGCTTTTTGTCGTTGCTCATGATTCACAGTATTTTTTTCCCTCCACCTGATGTCATCATCACGATCAAGTTGCATTTAAGCCATATGACCACTCTACTGCCAGTGTTATGCCTTTGCAGTAGAGTTGACTAAGCTTTCGCAATTGATCGACTTTTTTATTTATTTCAAACGAAATAAATAGATGATTGTTGAGATCAGGATTTGAACCGTGAACCAAGAGCGTGACAAGCGTTGATGTTACCACTACACCACGACCACCTTATAGCATTAGAAGCAAACTATGGTTTTTAGACCTAAACTATGAAGATATTTATGATTCTACTATATTCTATGTATTACATTATGCGTTTAGGTTAGTATTTAAAAAGTAAAAAAACAAAAAAAAAAAATACAGATTTATACATATTGTAATATGCGAGCTCGGCTCGAGTAGATAAAACAATATTCTGTGAAATTATTTCTTTATTTTCTAGTCTATAGAACAATTCAGGTTCACACTATACTATTCTTCGCAATTCTTTTCTTACAAGGTCTCTGTCATCTCAAATCACTTTATCTCCTTTCAATTACTTAATTCACAAATCCAAACTAATTACTTCTTCTTGTTAAATCTCAACTTTCAATTTATCACAAAATTACAACTTCGCCCATTATCACTTTTCTAATCTCTTCGCCACAGTTTAAAAACTACTGCTCCCTTTTTGATCGCCATCTGTCCTTATATAGCAGAAGTTTCTGAAAGCCAGAAACTTCTAGCAAATTCTTCGACCACTGGAACAAGAGAAATTCCAAGATGACAATCATTCTTGCAGTTATAATTCCCTCTTATCCAATTACTTAATTCACAAATCCAAACTAATTACTTCCTTCTTCTTGTTTACTCTAAATTTTCAATTTATCACAAAATTACAACTTCGCTTATTATCACTTTTCGCACTTTTCCGTGCGGTTCGAAAACCAACTGCCCTGCCTCGATTGCCATCTGTCCTTATATATCAGTATTCCTTCTTGGAAGTGAGACTCTGGAAGGCTGTGAAAATATTGATCTACGGCCCTCTCAACTTCTGCATTGGATGCGAAGCGCTTCCCAGAAACAAATTTCTTAAGTTTGGGAACAGATGGAAGTTTTAGACTGCCAAATCAGGTGAACGATTTGCTCGGCCATCCCCCCTGGCCGAGCAAATCGTACCCCAAATCCCGCAGTTTTCGCATCGCCAACGTACAGGTGCATTGTTCTGAAAGATGATTTTTTTTCTTTTTCAAGCCAGGCCTCTTCTCGCGAATTTTGGCATCCAGCTGGTCAAGAAATTTGGAGTAAATCCCTTTCGCATCCCAAAACACACTGGTGAAAGGTCAAACGGCCATGACCTTTCCGGCAGATGCGATCGACTTCGCTTTCTTTGGCGCTGAACCACCGGCTTGACTGCTATTTCGTTTCTGGCGTGTACGAGTAGTGGTGGACCCATGTCTCATCCATAGTGACAAATCATTGACATGGACTCTGCTCAGTCCGTGTAAACTTTTGTCAACTTTGGATGAATTGCCTTAGGGGTTAACCCATCCAAAACGAAGAATCGATATATATATATTGTAATATGCGAGCTACGGCTCGAGTAGATAAAACAATATTCTGTGAAATTATTTCTTTATTTTCTAGTCTATAGAACAATTCAGGTTCACACTATTCTTCGCAATTCTTTTCTTACAAGGTCTCTGTCCTCTCAAATCACTTTATCTCTTTTCAATTACTTAATTCACAAATCCAAACTAATTACTTCTTCTTCTTAAATCTCAACTTACATTTTATCACAAAATTAGAACTTCGCCCACTATCACTTTTCTAATCTCTTCGCCACAGTTTAGAAACTACTGCTGCTTTCTCAATCGCCATCTGTCCTTATATAGCAGAAGTTTCTGATAGCCAGAAACTTCTAGCAAATTCTTCGACCACTGGAACAAGAGAAATAATTCTTGCAGTTATAATTCCCTTTTATTCCTGATATTATTCGTCTCTTTCGTTGACACGAGCTGTGGAGACTTCATCCCAGACACGAACCTCGAATGAAAGGATAGTTCGAACCAAAATTCTGCCAGAATGAAAACTCACTTCGGAATTTGTTGCGTCATACTTTAAGGGAGCGTAGTTATTATTATGCTACACTGCCCCCCTCTTAGACGTGTTCGTCCCGAACAAGTGCATCCTCATTTCGGCCATTGTATCGGCTCAGGCGGTCCACATGAACCACTTTCATTTTGGCCCTCGGTCCTCGCTGGATGCGGTAGACAACATCGTTGATGCGGGTTACTATTCTGTAGGGACCTTCCCAGTTCCGCTGTAATTTAGGTGATTTCCCCTTTTGGCGATGGGGATTATACAGCCACACCAGATCTCCTTCCTGGAATCCTGACGTTGTTGCCTTGGCATCATACCTGGTCTTCATGCGGTCGCTCGTCATCTTAATCTGGCTTCTGGTCCTTTGGTGTATGTCCCTAAGCCTTTCCCTAAGGTCCGTCACGTACTCTTCTTCATTTCTGGGCTCATTGGTAGGAGATCCAAATTTCACCTCACTGGGTAAACGAGCTATTCCACCAAATAAGATTTCGAACGGCGTATGTCGAGTAGTGCTATGCACGGCACTTCTATAGGCCATCAAAAACAAGGGAATCTGCCGGTCCCAATCCCGTTGGTAGTCACCTACGACCTTCGAGAGATGTTCGTCCAAAGTCCTATTGAAACGCTCCACCATACCGTCCGACTGTGGATGAAGCGGGGTTGTCCTTGTCTTTTTGATTCTGAGTAGTTGACACATCTCTTGGAAGATTCTTGACTCGAAGTTCCGCCCTTGGTCAGAATGCAATTCCAAGGGCACACCGAATCTGCTAACCCAATTGTAGACGATCTGCTCCGCCACGGTTCTGGCTTCCTGGTTAGGGATCGGAAACGCTTCCGGCCACTTACTGAAGTAGTCCATCACTACGATTATATACCGATTACCATTGTCGGTTTCCGGAAAGGGCCCTGCGATGTCAATGGCGATTCGTTCGAAAGGTGCTCCCACGTTGTATTGGTGCATCTTACCTCGAGTTTTGATTCTCGGACCCTTGCTAGCTGCACACACGTCGCATTTTCTGCACCAGTCTTCGATATCTTCCTTCGCTTTTAACCAATAAAAACGTTCTCGTACCTTTTCTAGCGTCTTATTTACTCCCAAGTGGCCTCCGGACGCCCCGCCATGCATTTCCTGTAACACCTCCTTGACCCTTGTTTGCGGTACGACCAGCTGCATTACAAACGACTTTCCGTCGGAGGATTCCCATTTTCTTCTCAGAACACCTTCTTGGACATGGAGGGAGTCCCACTGCGCAAAATATGCCTTTAAGGTCGGGCTTCTGTGAGAGATGTCCTGATGATCCGGTTTCTCCATGTTCTCCTTCCAGGCCAGAATCGGCTCGATATCCGGGTCTTCCTTCTGAGCGTTCCGGATCTCATCTACGCTCCAGCCGGCGATAGGTTCGGCTCTCATTCTTTGGATGGAAACCAGCTCCCGTTCTTCCTGACGCGCACAATGTTTACAATCCGTTCTGCATGGTCTCCGGGACATTGCATCCGCATTAGAGTGGAGTTTTCCTTTACGATGCTGTATTTCGTAGTCGTAGATTTGCAGCCTTTCGATCCATCTTGCGACCTGACCCTCAGGACTCTTGAACTGTAATAGCCATTTTAAGGCTGCATGGTCTGTGCGAAGAACGAACTTCCTCCCATAGAGGTATTTGTGAAAATGCTTCGGAGCCAAGATCAAAGTTAGAAGTTCCCGCCTTGTCACGCAGTAGTTCCTTTCTGGCTTAGAGAGCACCTTGCTGAAGTACGCAACCACCTTCTCTTGGCCATCATGCACCTGGGAGAGTACGGCTCCTACCCCGACATTACTAGCAACTGCATCCACAATGAACCTTTCCCCGGGAGTGGGGTAGGCTAGTATCGGGGCATCGCATAGCCGTTGTTTAAGTGCCTTGAAGCTCTTCTCGCACTCAATTGACTATTTGAATTGTTTTCCCTTTTCCGTCAACTGGTGCAGGCTCTTTGCGATCCCGGCAAAATCCTTCACGAACCGTCGGTAGTAGGTGGCTAGGCCCAGGAAGCTCCTTAGTTGGTGTTTGTCTTTGGGGACTGGTCAGTTTTTCACCGCTTCGACCTTCTCTGGATCGGTTCTCACTCCTTTCGCTGAAATTATGTGTCCCAGGTACTTGACTTCCGCTCTAAACAGGGCGCACTTCTTGGGGTTGAGCTTCAGGTGGGCACTTCGAAGCCTTTGAAACACATCCCTTAGATTGTCTCGGTGTTGCGCAAACGTTTTTCCTACGACGATGACATCATCCAAGTATACCAAACAGGTTTCCATGTTAACCATGTTTCCTGCGGTGAAGGCGGTATTCTCCCGGTCTTCTGGATGGATCTGTACCTGCCAGTAGCCACTCTTCAAGTCGAGAGTGGAAAACCATCGGGCTCCTGATAGTGTGTCTAGCGTGTCGTCAATCCGTGGCAGAGGATAGCTATCTTTCTTGGTGACGTAATTGAGCTGCCGATAGTCCACGCAGAACCGCGTGCTGCCATCTTTCTTCTTAACCAGTACAACCGGTGATGCCCACGGACTTTTGCAACTTTCAATCAGACCTTCTTTCTCCATTGCCGACACCATCTCTGCAACTTCTGTCTGCTTTGCCAATGGAAGGCGCCTAGCAGGCTGACGAATTGGTCTAGTATCACCAGTGTCTATTCGATGTTGTACCAGGTGTGTTCGGCCGTATTCTCCGTCCTGGGAGGCAAATACATCAGCGTACTCATTGATAAGATTCTCTGCCATAGTTCGCTGCTCCTGATTCAGCTCACTGGACTGGAGAATCGTCTCTCTCGTTTCCGCTGTCTAAGGTGATGGGAGAGGTTTTGGAGCATCACGTTCAGATATTGTTGCGACGGCGGTAATCGGCGTGCATTTTCCAGTCACCTCCCCTCGCCTTAGTTTGACAGTGTGTGGTCTTGTGTTCAAAACTCTCACTGGAACCATGGTGTTCTTTGGTTCGACTAACGTCTTTCCCACGATGTAGTCTTGAGAATTCTTCTCTGGGTCTGGTTCTACTATGTAGAATCGGTGGCTCCCAAGATCACCTTCCAGCTTCGTCCAAATGATTGTCTCTGAAGACGGCGACAAAACTTCGTCTTTGCTGATGACTGTCCTGAGAGTTACGGCATTCTCGTTTCCGTACACCATCGGAATCTCCACATTTCGATACCTCAGTACTTGCATCCCGATGTCCAAGATTACTTCATTTGCTTTCATGAAGTCTATTCCGATGATGCACTCGTCGCATATATCTGCCACCAGAAACGCATGGGAGAACGTCAGTCCTGCCAGAGTAATCGTAAGACGAACTTCTCCAAATACCTTCGCCATTCCCCCTGTTGCAGTCTTCAGGCAGTAGCTGTTGGTGTTGTGCAGCCAGGAGCTTCTGACGATATCTCTTCTTACAATGGAGGCAGTGGCACTTGTGTCGATGGTGGCTACGCACTTCTTCTTGTTGATTAGTGCCTCCACTGTCAGGCTCTTGTTATCCCGTTTGGTTTGCGAAACTTGAATGGTGGTCCTGGGGGCCTCGATTCCAGTAACCAACTTCTGCCCCGCGAAGTTGGTCCTTACGCATTTCCCGACTGCTGGTTTTGGGAAGTCTGGCCGACAGGATGCTTCCTCTCTGTTTCTCCTACTTCCGCAATGTGGACAATTTCCTCGTCTAGGTGCACTTCTGCACTGCCGTTGCAGGTGTCCGGTTTGGTTGCAATTCCAACAACGGATTTGACTTCCGCGAGCTCTGTCTTCATCCATGACGGCTGTTCTCTGGCATGAGCATTCCACGACGGACATTTCCCTGACACGGTGTATTCCCTGGTATACTTGGTCTGCAGCCTTCATTGACAAAGCGAATGCCAATGCCTCGGGGAGTGTTCGCTTTTCAGCCATCCCTACAGCCATTCGCAGTTGTCTGTCCTCTATGGCCTGAATAAAAGCTTCCACCGCCATTTCGATGATAAGCTCCTCACCGGCTTTAGGGTATGAAAGATGGGCTAGTCGCTCTATATCCGCTTGCAACTGTTGGAGCGTTTCCCCCCTTTTCTGGACTCGACTACGCAGCTGAACCGTGTACACCTGCTGCATGTGTTCATCCCCAAACCGCATCTCGATAGCCTGAACCAGAGAGTCGTAGTTCTGCTGTTTATCTTCCGGGATGGTCTCCTCAGTGCAAGTGTGAGTGCAATAGACTTCTCTTCATCATCCCAGCTATTGGTCATTGCGGCCGCTTCGAATTGCCTCTTATAAATTGGCCATGATGTTTGACCATCGAAGATAGGAGGCTGCATCTCCTTTCTTCTCAGACCGTCAGTGGAATATTCCCGTGCTTTCTGTCTCTTCACGTTGCTGAGCTCCTTAGCAAGATTTCCGACTTGCTTTCCTACTATCTCGAATTGCGTATCCACTTTTTCAAACTGAGTCTCTATCTTCCCGAACTGAGTTTCATGTTTCTCAAAATTTCCATCGAATCTAGTTTCGACTTTTTCGAGTTGCGTCTCGACCTTCTCGATTTTCTCTTCGATCACTTCGAATTTGGATTCCAATTTCTTGTTTTGCTCATCAAGTTTACTTTCCAGAGCATCTAGAGAATTCTTTTGTTCGTCCATTGCTTTCTTTTGTTCGTCCAGCTTAAGTTCTAGAGAATTCTATTGGTCGTCTATTGCTTTCTTTTGGTCATCGAGCTTAAGTTCCAGAGACTTCTTTTGGTCTTCTATTGCTTTCTTTCGTTCGTCCATGACTGACTTAAGTTGCAGGAGCAGACTTGTTATACCCTGGTCGGCTACTGTACTTGCTGGTTCTGCTTCTTCCAGATGAATCAGTAGGGCATCTTTTCCCCCAGTTGTGTCTAGATTCCGCTTACTGAGTTCTGCCTTTAGTTGAATTATAGTTAGTTTTCCCAATTTGCGACCCATTTTGCGCAACTAATTAACTCAACACAGAAATGTTTTTTTTTTTTTCTTGTGCAATTTCAAACCACGGAAATAGTTATTCACAGAATAAGTTTTATCCCACTTCTGACACCAATGTAATATGCGAGCTACGGCTCGAGTAGATAAAACGATATTCTTTGAAATTTATTTCTTTATTTTCTAGTCTATAGAACAATTCAAGTTCACACTATACTATTCTTCGCAAATTCTTTTCTTACAAGGTCTCTTTCCTCTCAAATCACTTTATCTCCTTTCAATTACTTAATTCACAAATCCAAACTAATTACTTCTTCTTGTTAACTCTCAACTTTCATTTTATCACAAAATTACAACTTCGCCCATTATCACTTTTCTAATCTCTTCGCCACAGTTTAGAAACTACTGCTGCTTTCTCAATCGCCATCTGTCCTTATATAGCAGAAGTTTCTGATAGCCAGAAACTTCTAGCAAATTCTTCGACCACTGGAACAAGAGAAATAATTCTTGCAGTTATAATTCCTTTTTATCCCTGATATTATTCGTCTCTTTCGTTGACATGAGCTGTGGAGACTTCATCCCAGACACGAACCTCGAATGAAAGGACAGTTCGAACCAAAATTCTGCCAGAATGAAAAGTCACTTCGGAATTTGTTGCGTCATACTTTAAGGGAGCGTAGTTATTATTATGCTACAATATATAAGAATCGGTATAAAACGAAGAAGCACGATATTCAAGTTTATCCATTTTAACGAAAAACACGCAAGACGTCTACTGCAAAAATTCGTGTAAAGAAACTACTTGAGAGATCAAGTTGAAACTAGCCATACTAACTAATGAGAAGTGCACCCAGGCAGGAAACATACATTTTTGCCGATTGGAACACCATCTCTGCGTCAGGCTGAGAACTTTTCACCTTGCCCTCGTATGTACATATATAAGAATCGTTATTTTTTTTTATATATATAATTTGCACGTGTGAAAGCGGATAAGAATACCCTTATACTAATTTTAGGATACGGGCGTTTTTGTGGAAAAGGAAAGTGACAGAGAGAAGACAAATTGGTGTAGTTGGTTTGAAACTCAGGTATTATTAAGTTTCAGTGAACTCCAAGGGTGGCGTCCAGGTAACTGGGGAGTATTTTTGTTTCGTCGTTGCTTCTGATTCACAGTATTTTTGTCCGCCCTCCTCCCGATGTCATCATCGCGATGAATTTGCATTTTAGCCATATGACCACCCTTCTGCCTGTGCTATGCCTTCGCAGTAGAGTTGACTAAGCTTTCGCAATCGATCACTTTTTTATTTATTTCATGCGAAATAAATAGATGATTCTTGACATCAGGATTCAAACCGTGAACCTGCAGCGTGACAAGCGATGATGTTACCACTACACCATGGCCACCCTCATCGTGATCCCATCATGTTATATTTGTATGATTTGCCTGCTGCTTTCGCCTCTAGTTCCTTATGAACCATAGATTGCAGATTCTTCTTTATTAATATTAAATAAATATAATAATAAAAAATAAATAATAATAATAATACTAATAATATGTGATCTTTTCATCGAAGCTGGTTATTAATACACATACCAAGAATGAAAAGTCTTTCGGTTTCAATGATGCAAGTACCATCCATAGATAATGGTCGAGGGTTTTGGTTTCGCTAGAGACACAGAAGACAGCATTTTGTTTTGGAAGTATTAAATTCCACAGTGTTGGTTGAACCCCATTTGATTATGCTGTCCCGGTCGGAATTTAATTTTTTTAACATACGTTGCCGTTCCTCTTCCACGGCCTAAGAGCAAGGACGTGAGTTAGGGAACGAATATGAAAATCTGAGGGTACTGTCGTCAGCAAATGAATGGATTTGATTAGAAGTTGCAGACAAAAGAACATTTATAAAAATAAGAAAGAGAGTCGGATACAAAACAAAGCTTTGGGGAACACCAGGATTTATTTGATGAATTGCAGACTTGAAGCCGTCCAAGACAACTTGTATTGAACTCCCCGAAAGGTAGTTTCTAATCCATTCGATGTATTTCATAAGCTGACGATTTATCAGCGTTTCCATGATGGAACTTGAAGCTAGCATCAATTCAGCCAAAGGTTTAACGCCAGGGTTAGATAGGATTAACTATAATTTGCTAAAAAAATAGGCCGCAAGTTTTTAAACATCGGTTACTCTCTTTATTTGACGAGATACTAAGTAATAGCATTATTCCCTTAGTATGGAAAATCGCTATTGTGATTTCTATACTTAAGCCAATCAAACAACCTACTGAATTCGACGAGTGCTGCACAATATCACCCTCTCCATGCCTACATAAGGTTCTAGAAAACATCGTTTCAAAAACGTTATTTTGGTATATGGAAAAAATGACTTAATCGACATTAGTTAAGTTGCATTCAAGCATGATCGAGGCACAATCGATGCACTGCTAAACATTGATGACTATATTACCACTGCTTTATCCAGTAAAAATCATGTCTCAATCCTTTCAATTGGTTTTGAAGAAGCATTTGACCGCATAGGTACCCATGTTATTTTAAATAAATTGTTTAAATACATTAAATCCTTTTTGACCAACCGAAAATTAGTCAAATAAATGGGGAATAAAAGTGAATTGCGCTTTCTCTAATGTTCAAAACCTAAGAATGAGTTCCCACGAGGTTATGCTATCTATAATTGCCTTTAATGAAATTAATGAACTTCTCTTAAAAAACAAACAAATAAAACGTTGCCTTTATGCTAATAATTTATTAAGCTTTACAAAATGTAACGATCTTGAAATGCTCTCAACATTGATTGCAAACATTCAAGCCGATCTTAAAGACTGGTGCAGCTCATAAGACTCTAAGATCTCAGCCGAAATACATGTTTGTAAGAAAACTAGTTGGCCTAAGCATATAGCTCTTAATTTCGATAATACTACCATTTGTAACGTGAATTCTATTAAAATATTAGGTGTACCTTTTGATAATAATCAAGGATCACTGTTTAGAACTTAAGAGAAGCCTAACTACCAGGTTAAATATTACAAACTTACTAGCATCTAATTATAACTCCGCTCATGTTAACACATTGAATAAAGTCGCCAAATGTCTGGCGCAATCCTTTCAAAAATTGACTACAGACTGGTAATATATGGCAAATGCTCAAGATCATTATAAAAAAAATAAAAAATAAAAAAAAAAATAAATAAAAATAAATAAAAATAATTACTCATCGTATTAAAAAATAAAAATTCCATACTCATCGGCTCGGCTAAGTCTTAGAGCGTTCAGAAAAACACTGATCAAAAACATTCTTACAGAAAGTGGTCTCCCATCAATCGAATATAAATTTGAATACCTAGTACCTGGTCGCCAAAATCGCTGAATCACACAAATCGCCAATAACTGATGATGTCAAAAAGTCAATGAAACGAAAGATGTTAGTTAAATGCCCATTAGCATTTTAGAATTTAACGCACTTTTTCCAAGAAATTAGACATACCCTTCTACAGGGAAGTCAACCGATTAGTTACACACCCACCCTGGTTATTACCCACGGAATAACTAGTGATGGGCATAATCGAATGGTTTGAAGAATCGAGACATAAGTATTCGAATAATTTGAAGAATCGAATGATCATTCGAGATACGGGTGAATGAAAGAAATTTGAACTGTTGTGTTGAGACACTGTTTTTGTTTTAAGTCAAAAAAAAGTGTTATTTCATTTCCGTAAGAAAATAAATAAATAAAAAACGAGTAGACTTCTTGCTATAATGCTTTTGTCCATACTAATTGTCTTCTCGTTATTTTATTTCTCAGCACATAAAAATCTCGAGAAGTTCTCGAAAAGCTCTCACTTATTGTGTTCTCGATTCATTCAAAGTACATAACAGCAAGTATTAATTCGAGATATGAGATATGCATTCATTCGAGTTAAGCATATGAAATGCGAATGAGATATACCATAGAAAGGGCATGAAGAAAATCACTCAAGATATGGCCTTGAGTTCTGAGTGAGAGTAGTAAGTAATGAAATGACATAAGGGATGAAATATTGTAGAATGTCTGGTGCCTTTCGCCAGTGCAGCCATAAGAGAAAGAGGACACGACACAAACATACACGACACGACACAAACATACACACATATGCATACACACGCATCACGGATAATGCGTCCATTGGCAATATAAAATCTGAAGAGTAAGTGAATAAGAGAAAAGTAACAAAATAGAAAACGAAATCATTCGAATGATTTTCGTGCGAAGAATCGAGACATCTCAAGACATTTTCATAATCAATTATAATCGATTCTTTCTTTCGAATGCGCCCATCACTACTTTCAACCCGTTCAGATCGTAGTTCTGTCAATGGTGTGTTCTCTCATTGCGATCAATTCATCCTCTTTTTTCATTCATTTTGTCTCCCTCTTTCCCGGATTTAATCTAACTTTTACGCAAGTGTGGTCTACTCTTAGTGGCAGTGTTCTGCAGTTTTGCGTAAACAACATGGCCCTGGGGTCAAATACCATGCCCGGGAATGGTTTTGCCGACTTAGGTGAAATGTTACTTTCCGAGCCTCGTCCAAAAAGGAATAAATTATCCTTATTAACTCCCGACGAATACCCAACCTTTCCATCAAAATCAATATCAAAGAACCCACGTTTTGTTTTGATATCCTCCAAGAATGTCGAGAAACCTTTAACTTTAATTAGTGTATTCTTATTGACAAAAGCTATTGACGGTATAAGCAAAGAATACGAGCAAATTTCGCAGTTAAGAGATGGCAGCATCCTAATTTCAGCAAAAAATCAAAATATTGCAGTCAAATTTCTCGCTGTCAAAACTCTAGTAAACACATGTCCAGTATCAGTTCAATTACACTCTAACCTCAACTCTTCAAATGGTGTAGTTTACGCGCCTTGCCATATTAATATCCGAGAATCCGACATCATTTTAGAAATGAGGACACAAGGTGTTACTGAAATTTCCAAAGTCACTAAACAACGAGACTGGTTTAATGCTCATTACATTCGATCTTTTCCAACCTCCTAATACTGTTGAAATTGGCTGGTACAGGGCGAAAGTGAATGAATATTACCCCAACCCCATGCGGTGTCGAAACTGTCAACTTCTCGGATATACAACCAGCAATGGGAACATGATTTGCGAAAACTGTAACTCCCTCCTCATGCCGATACCAATTGTACTCGAACAATGTGCGCCAATTCCCTTGGAACATATTCCACTGCATCCCAAATATGTCCAAAATATATTCAATGTAAAGAAACGCTAACAACTAAAACGAAAAAAAAAATGCAGTGTGGCCAAAGCTAAACGTAAATATAAAGAACAAAATGCCATTTTACCCACCACCACTGCATAGCTTTTCCCTGATAAAATCAAGCAACCCGCCAAAAAAAAAAAAAAAAATTAAAACATCACTGAGAAAACCTCCGCAACTATCAGCCTTCCAAAACCTCATCAAATCAAACCAGCAACCCACGCCTCAAACCCCAACAAACCAAAAGGATTAGCTCCTCCCCTCGTTCCATCTCGCAGCCTCAAGCTAGTCGCTCTACCTCACGTGAACACAACACACAAATAAAAACTATGCAACCTCAAGTTCCTAACAGCTTAAATATACAAAATCGAAACCCAGCCGTATCAAATGCAACACTCACAAACATACCGCATGCAATTTCAAACACAACCCTAAATTCACCCCCACATATTCCCGACAACAATTTCTTTATGGACATAACTAATGATGACACAACCCATTTGATTAAATCAAGACACAAACCAAACTCAACTGGTCATCCATCGCCAAACACTTATTCCACAGCAACACTTTCTAACTCACCTACGAGTATATCTACTGTAACCCAATCTCTTATAAAAAAACAACCAATATTTCGTAAACCCATCCCAACGCGATGATACCAACATCTAAAATCTGTACTTTTACTCATAATCTCTGCAGTTCAGGGATTGATTCACCCGAGCTCCATTAGGATCTTGGATAGTTCAACATCTGGATTTCAGAGTCAGAATATTTACCCCCCGAATTTGAACTGACCAGATTTTTCTCAATATACTATATATGTACATACATATATACTAGATATATAGATTATATTGTACAAAAATCTTCTGTATCAATTAAACCAGTATTAAAGGTTTCTCAACGGGTCGCTATTATAAAGGCTACCTATGATGGCGGTAAATATCATGTCTTACACAACGGTAAAGTGTCAAAGGAATTTGAAGTCCGCACCAAGCTGAGACTGTTCCGATTAAACGTGGAAACAGTACTACTTTATGGGTATAATACTTGGAAAGCGACCAACACCGTCACAAGGAAGTTCCAAACCTTCATAAATAGATGTCCTCGCAACATCCTAAGGATCTTCTGGCCGAATCGTATATCGAATGACCAAGTACACGCGATAAGGGACAAGAGCCAATAGATATCAAAATACGGAGGAGAAAGTGGCAGTGAATTGGTCACACCTTACGGCGGATTGGTCACACTTACCCAATCAAGCAGATGAGTGGGCCGCCCTAGGCAGACATTTCGATATATGTACATCCTACCAGAGCAAAAATTTACCAGCAAAGATCTTGGAGATGTTGTCAGAAACTTCCAAACATCAATTCTTTTGACAGGCGACTTCAACTCTTGGAATCTGCAATAATCGAGCAGTTTCTCAACACCTCAAATTTGGTAGTTTTAAACGACGACCAGCCGACCCACTTTCCAACCCAAAAAGACCTTCACCCATATAGATTTGACCTTTGTATTCGCCCAACTCTACCCCAGTACTTCATGGACAATCCTCCCTGACTTACACGATAGTAACACTTGGTAGACTACATAATCAGGTTAAAATCGCACCACTATTTCAAACTGAGGTCTACATTTAAAACCAAAGTCACCAATTGTTTAATACACAGGGAATCATGTTTAAACATAAACAAAGAGGCGCCACGATTCAAAAATCTATTCGCTATGCAGCAAATCTGGCAATCCCTCAGTCAAAAAATAACTCGAATAAATCAAGGGTGGACTAAAGAAATTGACGAATTGCGACAGAGCTAACAAAATGCTTGCAAAATTTTCAAAATCTTCCCAAATAACTTCAATGTAATCATCTACGGTAGATCAAATGCCCTTTTTAAGACAATTGTGAAAGCAGCAAAAATCTCGCCTTTCAAACGGTATACAGCAAATATAAACCCTAACGCTAGTTATAAAAGCTAAGGGTTGATGTTAATTGCCTTACGGGCTACTATATACCCAGGTCTATCCAAGTCATCAATTCTGACGCAACGAACCTAACTTGTTCAATCGAAATAGCTCAACACTTCGCAAAGACATTGTCTCAATACCCTGATGACAGTAATTTCTCTTCTAAATTCCCCCACTCAAAGTTCTTAGCAATATCGAACAGTGCCCCAACAAATAATATTGACCCATCAGCTAAACTCATTGAACTCCCTATTAATTCAATTGAATTAGAAAGCTGCCTTCGATCAGCCAAAGGGGAGACGCCCGGTTTTGATAGAGTGGCATATGCAATACTCAAAAATTCTCCACACATTAAAAAGAACGGCTTCTGTCTTTATACAACCAGATCTTAACCGGAGGAGTGATTCCACAAACATGGAAAATAGCCAGTATCGTACCTATTCCTTGCACCGGGAGAATACTAGAAAAAGTAATCGCTAAAAGGGTACTCTGGTTTCTTGAGAAAAATAATTGAATAAACACTAATCAGGTAGCATTTAAACATGGGCGCTCTACCATTGACATACTCCTTCACATCGATCATTTTATAGCACCCTGTCCAATAAAAAACACATTTCAATTCTTTCAATCGATTTTGAAAAAGCATTTGATAGAATCGGAATTCATATAATATTAAACAAATTAATACAATAGAAAATAGGACCCAAATTGTACAGCTGTATTAAAGCGTTTTTAACCAACAGGCAATTTTGGGTAAAACTAGGCAATTGCTATTCATCTTATCCTATGCATTATTGCATTTGATGAACTAAGCAAGGTCGATCTTAAATTTACAGAAGAACATTCTTTACATGCAGATGATCTCGCTTTGCTCTGCAAATGCAAAGATCTTTCAAAAACAGCTACAATTTTTTCAAATATCCTAGCGGACCTTTCAGGCGTGTAATCACTCTGGGGCAAAGATATCGCTGGAAAAAAGCAAAATCTTACACATATGCAGGAAAACTAGTTGTTTAAACCATATGTACATATATCTCTAAATTATAATTTAGTATCTATAAACAATGTGAATACTTTAAAAATACTTGGCTTGATTCTAATTTTAATTTTGAAAAAAAAACACTGTTTAAATCTGAAGAATAGCTTATCTACCGGGTGCAATATTATTTAGTACTTAGCCTCTAAGAATAGTTTCTGTCACATTAATTCACTCATCAATATCATCAGATCTATCAAAGATTGATTATAGATTAAGTATATATGAGAAATGTTCAAAACCGTCGCTAGCACTTGTAAAACCAACCTACCATGCAGCCATACGACTAAGCCTTCAGAATTACGTCCATCAAAAACATTCTAACTGAAGCCGGACTTCCTTCCATTGAACAGCGATTTGATCGCTAAACCGTCCCTACAAAACACCTATTATCTGCCGTTAAAATTCTTATAGTCTTCGATCAGTTAGTTTTTAACATTAAAAGAAAACAGTAATTCAGTAAAAAAGAAAAGAAAAAGAAAGTACAGTTCGTGCCACGGTACCACGATTAAATCAAAAGGAAAAATGGCACCATTTTCAATAGAAAATATATACAAGAATTAAAAGAATGTAAAATAACATTATGAACAAATTTGTAGTAGATTTACTTAGAATGATGTAGATATGAAACCAGTGGCTCCACAAGTGGCGGTAACATCTATCACTATCGACACAACAAAAACACTGTCTACCGACAATTTACAACGCTATATTACACGCAAGAAACATCGGCATACCAATTCCAACTAAAACATGTAAAAACCCACTTCACCCGGCATGGACCTTTAAGCATAAATCCATCAACCTTAGACTTCACTTTCTCACGAAAATATCTACTACGGATAGAATGAACAAACAAATGTTCCTCGAAATTATGGAGCGTGAAAAAATACATCCGTGCTGTTTACAGATGGGTCAAAAACTAACCTCGGGTCAGCTTTTGCAGTTGTTGATCAAGACGGAAGAACTATCTCTAAAGGAATGCTCGAAGAATTCTCAGTTCTATCGGCTATGGGGATATATCAGAGAGAGTCTATTAACAATCGAAGCCATTTAAAAATTATAACAGAACACCAATAGTCCAAACCATCAGAGACAAGCTAATAACGAGCTACAATAAAATCAAACTTATGTGGATATCGGGTCACGTTTGTATAAAAGGAAATGAGGCAGCAGGTAGGGTCGCAAAGACGGTAACAAATGAACCATTACTTTCTTTCTACATACAATCCAATAGGGATATAAAGAGAAACATTAGGACAAAAGATAAGAAGACTGGCAGCAATACACCCACCAATATTCTGCAATAAATCCAAACGCTGAGAAGGCTATTTACCCAGTTAATTGTTCAAAAAATTATTTCAAATTATTCTTGACTTCGCTTAGGACATACAAATCTTGCACACAGCCACTTCTTCTTTTCTCCCACTTTATTGCATCCCTACTGGTCCGCCTGTGGGGTTTGCCGGTTTGACCTCAGGAAGTACCGGCAGGCTTCCCGGTTTCAGATCACTTCGTCACTGTCGCCAATCAAAAGCATCTTCATCTCAGCTGCTGATAATTTGCCCTCATACATTTTGTACATTGTGCAGCATTGTGAACCGTCCTTTCAGCTTAGGGGACATTTTTCGGTCACAGAAGATTACGGAGTTTTCCCGCCACTTCATCCACCCTACGCTTACGCGATGATTGATGTCATCATCACAAGTTGCTTCGCTATTGATCATAGATCCCAGATATTTGAACTTTTCGCACTTGTGAAGCACTTTTCCATTCAAGAAAATATCTGGAATAGGCCTGTATGGATCAGAGAACCACCAGCACCAATACTCTTTTTTGAAGTAATACGGTACCCATTTCCTTCCAAAACATCCAGCCGTACATCAAGTGCTCGTTGCAGGGACATTTGATCTTCACTTATGGTAGCTCCATCGTCAGCAAAGAATAACTAATGCACTTTGGGGTCCGTCACTTTTTCTTCAAGCAGATAATCAAGGACTGCAATAAATAGCAAAGAACTGAAGACGCTTCCCTGGTGTACACCGACTTTGATTGGGAAAGTTTCGGTGAATCCTGCGGGACATCTTACTCTTGTCCTTGCTTCCTCATACATGTCTATGATCATGCGCACGTAGGTTTCTGGAACTCCTCGTTGTCTTAGTGCCACCCATAAGAGATCTCTTGGTTGTCTATCAAAAGCTTTTTCAAAATCAACCAACACCATATGTAAGTCCTTTAAGCAATCACGATGTTTATCCATTATGATCCTTATACTTTAGATTGCATCTGTTGTTGATTTACCTGAGACAAACCCGCACTGGTCATCAGATAGCCGTATTATTTTCCTCAGTAGGCCATCTAATACCCGCTCAACAATCTTCATGGTGTGTGACATCAGCTTGACAGAACGGTAGTTTCGCATTTTCGCGTATCGCCCTTTCCTTTGTGCAAAAGAGGAAGATAACTTTCCCTCCACTGATTGGAGATAAGAATCATGAGCCATATGGACCCAATGTCTCCCATCTTTTTCGAGAACTCAGAGGGTATCTCGCCTGGCCCAACAGCTTTTTTTTTGGAGTATATGACCGCATTTCTAACTTCTTCGACAGTAATGTTGGATACTTCGTCATGGTTAGGAGCGGCTCTTGGAAAGTATACCCGGGGAAACTTCGTTCAGAAGTCTTTCACAATACTGTCGCCATCTGTGGAGAATTTTGTCGTCTTCCACAAAAAGCTAGCCTTGAGCATTGTTAATGAACTTTAGGGAACGAATCTCCTGAGCATTTCTTCTTCTCTGGGCGGCTATTTTGAAGATAGTTGTTCTCTTATTCAAGTTATTTTGTTGAAGCTCCTGGGTAGCCTGGTTCCTATCAGACGCCGAAGACGATATTTCCTCCAACTCCCGATAGAGGCCTTCCATTCTTGAAATTGGACGCACTTCTGCGCGATACCTTAAGGACATAACAATTTTGTATTTAAATAAAACGTAGAATAATTGAGATATCGGGCTGAAATTGATTCCAGGTGTAGTACACATGTTAAATTTAAGTATGGAATTCGATCGCGTTCATATGACCACCGCGTGCATGTTTGCAGCGATCGATTCTTTGGAGCCAATTTTCCACCACTCTTCCAAACACACAGAAGTGATCATCATTGAAGTGAACGGTTGGCCTTATAAGTGCTCTGAAATTGTGATTGAAATCTCTAGAAATAGGAATGTGTTCTACAATTTATATACAAATTATTTTTTGTTTTTAAAAATTAATATAAATATTTCGATCAATAGACGTAATGTGTGTGCATCGCCGCTCCTCTCTAACACAGTAAGTACAATACCTGTGTGCGATAACTGCAAAGACGAATTGCCCCCAGTAGGAGAATTCGTCACCTGTCCGTTCTGCGCTCGTAAGCTGGACTATCAATGCACCACTGTGACAGAGATATCTTGGCGGTAAATGGGCTCAAAAAGGGAAGTTTGGAGGTGCCAATTTTGCAGGAACGCCAACGAAAACCCTTATAATGCTTCTTTCGACTCCTCTTCGCTTCCTCTTACATATACAATACACCTGAAATACAAACAAATAAAAGGAATCGGACTGAAATAAACAGTACAGGAAATAACCAAAGCACACATGCAGTCATAGATAATCTGTCAAGCACAAATACCAACAACATCATGGCAGAATTAAAAAACATGAAAGCTGAAACCAAAGATATAGTTGATTTCTGTAATTTTGTGTCACTGAAGTTCGGCGAAATTAACCAAAAACCTCGAAAAAGCAACACTTTTATGGAAACACTTATGAATGAGGTCCAAAAATTGAAAGATTCACACAAAGAGAAAGATGAATAAATATCTAATATGCAAGCACAAATAAACAAATTAGAACAGCAACAACTCAAACAGCATGGAAATAAAAAATATACCACCAAAACAAAATGAAATTTTTTTCACAAATTGTCAAATCGGTAGGAAAAACCATTAACCACGAAATCACAAACCAGGATATCGCTGACCTTTATCGCACTAGAACAAAAAATGCAGAAAAATCTTCGATAATTGTCACTTTCCACAATTACCTGAATAAAACAAAATTTATGCAGAATGCCCGCACAATTCGCCCGCAGATAATCGCCAAACTAAACCAACATATTGAAAACAGTGCAAAAGTTAGCGAGATTTACAACAACAACAGCATATTCATCAATAACCAGCTGACAAACGTAATCAAACAGTTGCTGTGGCACGCGAAGAAGAAAGCGAAAGAGGAAAACTGGAGATTCGTATGGGAAAACACCGGCAAAGTTTTCGCGAGAAGAGAAGAAACAACAGAAGCATTGTTCATTCGATCTCTTAGCGATATTGCAAAATTAAACGTCATTAACTCTTTTTTTTGTGTATATATATGTATGTACATGAAGAATAAAGAATTTTTTTTGTATAATGATGGATGACAATATAGAAGATCTGTTTGATTTGCATTACATGAAATTTAATAATTTGAATAAAGCAAAATAAGAATCACAGAGGATTTCATAAAAATAACAAACGCGAAAGAAGAGAATAGTGACACGATAATTTTAGGGAATATTATAATAATATAGACACTAAAGACAAATTAAATACATTGACATTTAATTATCAGGATATACTGGCTTCGAGGGGACTTTCTAATGTCAACAAAGGGTCTACCAGAGTTGATCTTAATATATGCAGTTGCACTCTAGTCGGTCATATTTTGGTCAGTATTCAAGAGGCCGGAATGTTTTCAGGTGTAGTACAAAATGATATATCCGATCACTTCAGTACGCTATATGGAATCTAGGAAGAACATGTAAACGAAAGTTACACTCCCCTCGGCTTCATTATAATACGAACGAAAGTGAATGAATTAATTCGCGTTACTGACTGGACCTCCATACTAGAAGAAAATGATCCAGAAAGTATAGTGAGATCAGTAATAGGAAAGATGGATGATATTTATTCTAATTCGAAAGTAGTATTCAAAGCAAAAAGTCATCGAAAAAGTGATGCATGGATTAACAGGGACATTCTAGATAGCTATAATGAAAGACACAGACTATACCGCAGGTGGAAAAACAATCGCAGAAACCTGATCTATGAAAACGAGTACAAGCTGTTACGGAACCAGGTAAAGAAAAAAATAACTCAGACCAGAAATCAACATGACAAAGACAAATTTGAGCAAACAAGAGGTGATATTAAAAAAAACATGGGTGATAATAAATGAAGGGGTAGGACGACGAAAACTATCATTGGATGACACCATTATGAAACATTTTTCATCTGACACAGAAGCGCTTGCAGTTAAATTTGGAATTCATTTCTCTAAACAAGCAGAGTCTGTCATTCACAAGTGTGATGTTGTAACATCCAGGCATCAAAATGCGATATTGAGTAGATCTATATATTTTGGAGAACCATATTATGCAGAGGTAAAAAACTAAAGGAGGCAGTTGTGCGACCTATTTATAAGGGAGGGATTAAAAACCACACCATGAACTATAGGCCAATTGCAATCTTAAATCGTTTCGGATCGTATATGATCTGATCTGCAAAAGCAAGTACGGTTTTCAAAATGGAAATAGCAGAAATAAACTTATTGGCGACTTCGCGAATGTAATTAATACAGCTCTCAGCAGTCGACACTATATGCTCGTCCTGTTTTTGGATTTCAGTAAGGCATTCGATACCCTCGATCACAACAAACTCATCAGTGCCTTACATAAAATAGGAATTAGAGGCAGAATATCGGATTGGTTAACTAATTACCTTGCAGATAAAGTACAATATGGAGTACCTCAAGATTCAAAGCTTGGTCCTCTACTTTTTATTTTGTATACAAATGAAATGCTCAAATGCCTCAAAAAAAGTATATCATTTGCATATGCTGATGACAGCAGTTGTTATGTGTCGCCAGTCGTTGAAAAACGCAACAAAGGTGATGCAGGAAGAGTTTTATGAAGTAGCTAAATGGTGCCACGATAACTTGTAATAAACGAGTCGAAAACAAACCTTATGCATATTCCAATACCAATGTACCCAGCGTCAGAAATTGTTCAAATGTGCCAGAGCGCCTAGCTATGAGCAAATTGAAGTCGTGGATACTTACAAGTATCGTATTACAAGTATGTCGATGATGATCGATTGCCACTTTTTTTTGGGAGCCAAAAGCAAACTGAGAGGGTCTCTGTTTGCGCCCGCTTGTCTGCAGTACAAAGCCACGATGTGTGTACAAAAACAAGTATACCACGCACTTATAGAGTCGAGGCTACGTTATGGCGTACTAGCGTGGGGAGGTGCAGCGCAAACACACATAGGAAAGCTGCAAAATATACAAAACAGTGTAGTCAAATTGCTGTCAAGAAGTAACGTCTCTAACGTAAAGGTGCTGAAAGTAAGGTAGATATTCAACATAAGTGTGGCACTGGAGTACTACGAAGATGCAAGTTTTCGCACGCCAATTAGTCATTAGTTTGGTACCAGAAGACAAGCGAATATAGAAGACTGATGTACACCAACACTTGAGAAACATCAACCAGATTAATGTACAAAGATTAAAATAATTTTTCTTGGAATCTATAATTTAATTTTAAATTTTGAATTTAAATGCACAAAATTAAACATAAAAGTAACTTAATCTGAAGTAAATACAATAATATTAATTTAATACAATTAAAACTAAACTTGAATTGTTAAATTTAAATTTTTTTTTTTCAGTCGCAATAAGATACTATAAATTCTTACCTAGATGATTGATTATTGTTAAAAATATTTTGCAAATAATCTCCTGCAGATAAGCCAATTGGCTTCGCAGGTCAATAAATTTGTTTTTTTTTGTTTGTAATCTGCGCGCGCCGAAGGGGATATGGATACCATTAAACTGTTTCAGGGCACGGGTGTCAGGGAAAAAGGGGAAGAGGAACAGAGGAGGAGCCTATGCATGTTGGCTTTGAATGCTTGAAGGTTGTAGTGATGGGGAAATACAGAGCCTGGTAGATCATTCCACATTCGTGTTGTTCGGCTTATAAATGAATCTCTATATTTGACAGTACGACCGAAGTTTGGCTTTAGGGTAAACTGATGTGCATTCGAAGCATGTCGCGTATTGCGGGTGAAATTTTGAAGGGGAGGAATGCAACTGGCTATTTCGCTGGAGCATTTTTTATTAAAAAAAAACGATAAAACAGGGAGAAACAGGAAACATTTCTCTGATGTTCTAGGGAATGAATGGAATTCACTATATCTCTATCACCTATAAGTTTTAACGCGCGATTCTGTACCCTATCAAGAATGTGCAGAACGGTCTTGGGTGCACCGGACCAGATATGGGAGTTATATTCCAGCTTAGGGCTGATGAATGTCTTATAAATTGAGGCCAGATCAGATGGGGTAAAATATTTCTTGCACCGCTTAAGGAATCCTAGACATTTTGCAGCATTTTTGGCGACCGCGAATATGTGATCGTTCCATCGAAGATGGTTGTTAATACACGAGAATGGCAAATCTTTCGGTTTCAATGATGCAAGTACCATCCATGGACAATGGTTGAAGGTTTTGGTTTCGCTTGAGAGACAGAAGACAGCATTGTGTTTTGGAAGCATTAAATTCCACTCTGTTGGTTGAACCCCATTTAATTATGTTGTCCAGGTCGGAATTTAATGTGTTTAACATACGCTGTCGTTCCCCTTCTACGGCCGAAGAGCAAGGACGTGAGTTAGGGAACGGATATGAAAATCTGAGGGTACTGTTGGCAGCAAATGAATGGATTTGATTAGAAGTTGCAGACAAAAGAACATTTATAAAAATAAGAAAGAAAGGCGGATACAAAACAAAGCCTTAGGGAACACCAGGTTTTATTTGATGAATTGCAGACTTGAAGCCGTCCATAACAACTTGTATTGAACTCCCCGAAAGGTAATTTCTAATCCATTGAAGAAGAGACTCATCGACGCCATATGCACGCATTTTCGACAAAAGAGCCTGATACCGAAGTGATGGAGAGATTGGTTCCACTTCTCGGTGAGATATGCCATCAAATCACCAGTGGACCTGTTGCTACGAAAAGCATACTGCCGATCATTAAGGAGTTTTCGTGAATCGAGTTATTTCATAAGCTGACGATTTATCAGCGTTTCCATGACCTTGGAAAGAAAGGACGTAAGTGCAATGGGTCGGTAATTAGACGGGGAGGAAGGTTCGCCTTTTTTAGGGACGGGTTGGACAAATGCTGTTTTCCATCTACTCGGAAAGAGCCCTGTCATGATGACATCATCAGACAGACCATCTTTATATTCATTTTATGTCCCCAGCTAGTCAGCATTTTTTATTTAGTGTTATATCGCTGATGGAGAATGTGCACCTGCTGTATATATTTGTAAAGTTAGCATTAATTTAGTATTTAAGACATTAAAATAAAATAAACGGGTCAGTTCACTTGAACGAAAAGAAAATACTTTTTATTTCTAAAAGACTTCCCCCACCAGCGGTAGGGGTCTTTAATAATAATATTTTCAGCTGCCGAAACAAGCCCTGCAAAGTAGGATAGACAGAAAAGCTTACGCAGAGGTTTTGCCAGCGTAGAAGAACACCTCTTCAAAACTTTGGAGGGATACCATCTGTACCAGCGGATTTGTGTATGTTAAGACCTTTGAGTGCTCCTGCAACTGTTCGAGTGCTAAAGTGGACTTGTCCCATGGAAAATTTGACGCTCTAAATGAGCGTGGGGATGGCAGACGAGGCGGAATTTTTAATATTTTTGACGAATGACCACACATTTTTACTACCTTTGGGACATTGTAGGATTTTTTGGTCATGTAAGAATTTTACACGTCGAATATGGGCATTGCAGTCTTTTCTGGCTTGTTTAAACTTCTTTCGGTTTTCCTCAGATTTGTTGGCTTTATAAGACCGAAAGCTTACTTCTTTCAACCTGATAGTCTCTTTACAGCTCTGGTCAAACCACGAATTTGCCTTAGGTTTAATGCTCTTTATTCTGTTAGGAATAAAGTCCTTCATACCTAAGAAGATAGTGTTAGTGATCATATCGGCTGCGGCATCTACATCGCTATCGAGGAAGCATAGCGACCAGTTAAAACTCCTAAAGAAGCTATTAAGGCCGTTCCAGTTGGCTTTCTCGTATTGCCATACTTTTCTTTTAGGAGTTTTTTCTTTAACTGAGTGGTCGGAGTACGAGAATTTATCTGATACGATATTATGGTCAGACCGACCTAGAGGCGCTAAAACATCAATAGTGTATTTATCAGGGTGCGAAGTAAGAAACCAGTCCAAAGTGTTGGCGGAATGACTTTCAATGTCCAGTATACGTGTAGGCTCATTTACAAGCTGAGTCACATTGTTTACCTCAGCGAAAAGTTCAACATACCTTCCTTCGGGTGTTATCTGGCCAGAATGTTGAAGCCAATCCGAATTGCGTATATTGAAATTGCCCGCAATGGCGATTTCAGTATGAGGATACGAGGAGACAATTCGAGTGATGGAATCGGACAGCGCATCAAATTCGTCAAAAGTTGAGTTGCTGTCCGCACAAGGGCTTCTGTAAATAAAGCAGTGGTGAATTATTTGCTTACAGACGGTGAATTTTAGCCATTTGAAATTAAATTCCGGGTTGGAACAATGCAATATTATTATTGGGAAGCAATATTACTACGGACGTAAATGGCGAGGCCACGGTGGGGAAAGAATAATGACACTAAGTTATATCGAGGCAGTTTCAAATCGGAAGATTCTTCAACTACCTGTGTTTCGCTTAGTGCCAAAACAGCTGGTTTATGGGAATGGGCGTGAGCGTACACATCAAAGAAATTCATTCGAAGCCAACGAATGTTTGTAAAATCAACCCTAAATTCCCTCATCACTACAACATAGAAGCACAAAAAGACACAACTCTGACGTAACTAAGCAAAACTGTGAAGTGAAGATCCCATGAATAGTTCTCCAAAACAAACTGTCGCAGGTGCTATATGTATGTAACGACAATCAGCTGAGGTCCGTTATTCGGATAAACATTCACAGTCCGCTATGCATCAAATGTTACACTCTCTCAGTCATCGCAACTGGAAGTATGTACATACATAATACGTACTCCAATTGCGATAACAAAGAAGCGCAACAGCGAGTGAGTGGGGGTGAAAGATGGGAAGCACCGGCACTGAATTATTTTTTATTTTTTCCACTGCACTTTATAGCACTGGTTTTTTATTTATTTATTTTACCACTGCACCACACTGAATGCAATTTGACGCGCACGAACAGTTATTGTTTGTCGATGGAATTATTTTATTTTTTTAATTTTTTTTTTGTAGCGATCTTATTCTACGTGCGCGCTCGACGGCAGGCAGCAGGCAACTCTATGTTTATATATATGTTTATATATTTTATAAAGGGTGGTTAAATTTTAAGGCCTGATGTTGAATGTGAACCACACCTAAACGTCAATTTTTTTTCTGCATTTCATTTGACATTGCTCAATTTCAGACTAACTCAATTTGAACCATGGAAAGATACACAATCGAGCAACGCGTTAAAGTTATTCAGGCTTATTATGAAAATTGGCGTTCAAATCAAAATGCATATCGTGCATTTCGTGATTCTTTCGGTCAATTTAATCGTCCAAATGTGCGTACAATCGGAAAAATCATGCAAAAATTTGTACAAACCGGGTCTGTAGGAGATGTGAAAACACCAGTGCATGCTCGTACAGCTCGTACTGCAGAAAATATTGCTGCTGTTCGCGATAGTGTGGCTGAAGAGCCGTCCACCTCAACTCGTCGTCGTGCCCAACAATTGCACCTCTCACGCTCGTCGTTGATGAACATTATGCATAAAGACTTGCATTTACGCGCTTACAAGGTGCAATTGACTCAAGAACTAAAGCCTCTTGACCATTTCAAGCGTCGTCTATGGTCACAATGGTGGCAAGAAATGGCAAAAGAAAATCATCTTCAGTGGGCATTTGGGCGAATGATAATCCAAGAGTGATTGTCGAAAAACCAATGCACCCACAAAGAGTGACTGTTTGGTGCGGTTTATGAACTGGCGGTATCATCGGGCCTTATTTTTTCCAAAATGAGGCCGGTCAGGCAGTTACTGTGAATGGTGTTCGCTATCGTAAGATGATTTTTATGGCCCGAATTGGAAGATATGGATGTGGACGATATGTGGTTTCAACAGGATGGTGCCACTTGCCACACAGCTAACGAAACAATGGCACTTTTGGGCGACAAATTTAATGGCCGTGTTATCTCACGTGGTGGCGATGTCAATTGGCCGCCTAGATCATGTGATTTGACACCGTTGGACTTCTTTCTTTGGGGTTATTTGAAAGAAAAAGTGTACGTCGATAAACCAGCAACAATTCAAGAGCTAAAGGATGAGATAATTCGGCACATTAACAGCATAGAACCTCAATTATGCCTCAGCGTCATCGAAAATTTGGACCATCGGATGGTGGTGTGCCACCGAGGTCGCGGCGTCCATTTGGCCGATATTTTGTTCCATACATAATTGAACCATACCAATATTATCATAATAAAAAGAAATGACAGTAATTTCCTAAATAATTTGTGTTTTATTCAAAATCAACATCGGCCCTTAAAACTTAACCACCCTTTATATGTTTATATATTTTATATATGTTTATATGTTTTATGAAGTTTTTTTTTTATAATTGTTTATGATTAGAATCCTAATAAAAAAAAAAAATTTTCTTCATGAACACTTACTAATTTACCTTATTTTGCCATTAGCTTCTTCGCATTGTTTTGTTCTTTTTTATTATTCCTATTGCTCTTCTAACGGATACAACTATGTACAATTTTAATAATTGTTTTTCTATTAACATTGTAACGATTTTGAACCTTCTTTTGGATCGAGACGCCGACGAGTAAGGTTGTAAGCATAAACTTATAACGCATAAATAAATTATAACTCTTCTCATCTTTATATTCCTCATCTATATATATTTTTGACTCTCATTCAAATTGTGTTTAATCCGAATCATGGTCCTTCGAGCCGGATATTTAGTGAAACATTGAACTTTAAATTCATCGAGAACTATAATAATTAGACTAATAAACCACGTGTGTGTTTTTTTTTTTTTTTTTGATTGTGTGCTTAGTGAAAACTATATCCCCTCGCGACAAAGCCTTACAATAATAACATCTTATTATAATTAATTAAGGTGTTTACTTCGCTGTTTTGGATTTTTGTTAGTGCGAGAATGTTCACTCAATTATTTTTTAGTTGATTTCCCGCCACCTAGAAGATCTAAAATGACCTCTAAACAATTGATAGGACATGTAAAGTCTCGCTTGACTCGCGCGTCCGAATTTGCGGCAACTATCAATAGTGAGGTTGATACGGAGATGTTAGAAGTTCGGCTTAATAAATTAGAGAAGTTTTGGGTTCATTTTTCGGTCTATCATCATGCATGCTTAAAGGGACAGATGAAACAAATGTTGCGGCATTACAAGCATTAGAATACGATTTCGGTAAATATGAAGCCACGTATTTCTCAACGCGAAACAATCGCCTTCAATACGTGCTCATTTAGCTGAAACTCAGAGAAACAAGTCGTGTTGTCCTAAATGTAAAGGTGAGCACATTTTGTCACAGTGCTCGGTATTTATCGGATTAAACATAACATTGCGTCGAGCATTCGTAAAGGAGAATGCTCTATGTTTTAACTGCCTTCGCGTTGGACACTCATCGAACAAATGCAAGTCCTCGTTTCGCTGCCGCGTCTGCAAATCGCGCCACCATTCACTCGTCCATCCAGAGGATTCAAGTGCCAGTTCACCTTCTTCTTTAAAGCCTGCTCTCGGCTTGCAGGTAGACTCATCGTCCTCGACGCAGGGTACTAATGACACAGCCCAACCCCACTGTAATTCTGCTAACCCCTTGATAACAAATCATTCACTTGAACTTAGCCCTCGCCACCAAACTATTCTTCCAACAATTCTTGCTAAGATTCGAGATAGCCAGGGTCAGCTCATTGATTGCCGGGTGCTACTAAACTCAGGGTCACAGTCTTCATTTGTAACGGAATCATTAGCTTTATTCTCGGAAAAATAACATCAGATCTACCCAGTCAATCTTTCGATGCATCCTCATGAAAATACATTCAAGGTCTCGAGTTGGCAGATCCGTATTTTAACATCTGCAAGTCTGTAGATGTGTTGCTAGGAGCTGACAGGGTTTGGACAATTGTAACGGCGGGACAAGTTCGTGGGCCGGAAGGAAAACCATTGGCCCAAAACACATCTTTCGGTTGGGTGATTACTGGTGAACTTATTGATAACACCAATTCTAATGCCCCTATATCTGCGCTTCATTCTACCGTAGACATCGATGCTTTACTACACCGTTTCTGGGAATTGGATGAAATTCATTCAAATTCAAAACCATGCAGTGACGATCCTGCCGAAATCCAGTTTCGAGAAAACGTATCACGTTCGCCAGATGGAAGATATGTTGTCCCACTTTTACTTAAAACTCTCTCTCCATCATTTGGAAACAGTCTTTCTGCTGCGGTTTCTCGAATGAATTCAATGGAACGACGATTTCGAGGGAATTCTAAGTTACATCAACAATATACAAAGTTCATGCAAGAGTATCTTGACCTCGGTCATATGTAACTCATCCCATCTACAGAGATAGTAACAACCAACGGACAGCAATTCTATTTGCCACATCATGCCGCGTTGTGTTTGACGGTTCAGTAACCGATTCGCTTGGAAATCCTTAAACAGTCAGCTACTCATTGGTCCACCTATTCAGCATGACCTAATAGGTGTTTGCCTTCGTTTCCGGCAACATCGATACGTGTTTACGGCTGACATAGTGAAAATGTTTCGGAAAATCCTAATTCGTAACCAAGAAACTGATTTTCAGCGAATTGTCTGGCGTCAAGCTCCTGACGAAGAATTAAAACACTATCGTCTCAAAACTGTCACATATGGAACAGCGTCCGCTCCCTTTCTTGCTGTTCGTGTTTTGAAACAGCTCGCCGATGACTATAAGGAGAAATACCCAAACGCAGCTAAGGTCCTATTAAGTGATGTTTACGTCGATGATATTATGACGGGATCTAACTCGATCGAACAACTATTCGAATTACAATCAGAGCTCATAAATCTTTTATCGATAGCTAACATAAAACTCAGGAAATGGAGCTCTAATTGCTGGAGTCTTTTGGCTCAATTACCATCGGAGGATTGCGAATATTCGTTTTTCGATACAGAAAAATCACAAGCTACAATTAAGGTTCTAGGAATGTACTGGAACCCAACTTCTGATATGTTTTCGTTTCGCGTAACTAAACTTAAACAAACCCCTCAAATCAGCAGGAGAATATTGCTTTCGGAAATAGCTCGGATCTTTGACCCATTAGGCTTCTTGACACCTTCAGTAGTCCTTTTTTAAGGTTATGTTTCAGGAACTCTTGTCATCTGATCTAGGACTTGATTGGGATGATCCCCTACCACCTGAATTATCTACTCGATGGATGAGCTACCGTGATAATCTGCATAGTTTTCAACAAATCCGGATTTCGCGAAATATCTTCGCATCTTCGGAAGACGTAGAACTACATGGGTTTTCGGACGCCTCGTCAGTTGCCTATTCAGCCGTAGTTTACGCTCGATCGAAATTAGCCACTGGTGAATTCACGGTCACCATTGTTGCCGCGAAAACGAAAGTGGCTCCTTTAAAACCTCTTTCGATTCCGCGTCTTGAACTTTGTGGGTCTTTACTCTTATCGAAACTTATCTTGTGAAATCCTCGTTTAATTCAACCGGAATAAAAATATCAGCGTGGTGCGACTCGGAGGTAGTCTTGCACTGGCTTTCTTAACCCCCTCGACGTTGGACTACGTTTGTTGCCAATCGCACTTCTAGTATACTTGAAACGGTCCCTAGATACTCCTGGAACTATGTCAAATCCGAATTTAATCCCGCAGATTGTGCTTCGCTCTAATAAATCACAATCTATGGTGGAACGGTCCACCTTGGTTGTTGGAAACGGACGAACAGTGGCCTAATTCTTCACTGTGTATCTCTCCACAAGTCGCGGACAGTGAACCGGTTAAATGTGAAACTCGTCCCCCTCTAAAACACGCCCTTGTTACATCGCCCGAGACCAATATAATTCAAATTCTAATTGATAAAATTTCGTCGTGGTTCCGTCTGGTGAAGGTAATTGCACTCTGTTTTCGCTTCATTTCAAATTGTCGGTCGCAGTCCTTCCTTCGTACTAGCCATGGTTTGCGATTCAAGGAATTCCATGCTGCAAAAGTATTTATTTACAAGTTCGTGCAACTCAAATACTTTCCCATGGATATTAAGGATCTTAAAGGTAGTAAATGTGTTTCAACCAAATCAAATCTATCAAAATACTCTCCATTCCTGGACACCAATGGAATTCTTCATGTTGGAGGACGAATAAGACACGCAACTATTTCATACAATATGAAACATCCTATTATACTCCCAAAAACTAATAATATATCGTTTCTTATAGTTAAAGATATACATCAAAGATACATGCATGCGGGAGTATCGGAAACCTTTGCAATTGTCCGTCAACAGTTCTGGATTTTGGGTAGCCGCAATTTAATTCGAAGAGTCATTCACATCTGCAAGCCGTGCTTCATGCAACGCAAAATAACCAGCCGTCAACTAATGGAAGATCTTCCAAAGCAACGCATACAACCTAGTCCACCCTTTGCCAACACAGGATGTGATTACGCTGGTCCACTGACGATAAAGTTGTCTCGTGGTCGGAATCCAAAATACTCGAATGCATACATAGCATTGTTCATCTGCATGTGCACGAAAGCCATGCACCTTGAGGTGGTCAGCGATCTCACCACCGATGCCTTTCTGGCTGCCCTACGCCGATTTGTTTCGCGACGAGGACTCTGCCAGAATATCTATAGTGACAATGGTACCAATTTTCAGGGTGCCCGACGTTGTTTAACAAACACATTATGTCGCAATCGCATAACGACATTATCTCATCGGGTCTCGCAAAGGATGGAATCGCTTGGCACTTCATTCCACCATCCGCTCCACATTTTGGTGGATTGTGGGAGGCAGGTGTGAAGTCAGTTAAACTACATCTGCGCCGCGTCATTGGGTCGTCAATATTAACCTTTGAGGAGCTTACTACCGTAACTACTCAAATAGAAGCAATATTAAATTCACGACCTTTATTTTGTCTATCTGATAGTGATTTAAATCCTCTAGCTCCTTCTCATTTTTTAGTAGGTCGACCATTGACAGCGGTTCTCGAACCAAATCACCTGGATACGCCATTGAATCGTCTATCTCATTGGAATCATCTGCAAAATATGACCCAAGGCTTCTGGAAAAGGTGGAGTAAGGAGTATATTACGACCCTTCAAGAGCGATGCATATGGCAACGAAAAAAATCGAACCTCAAACCTGGAGACGTTGTCGTTATCAAGGAGCCTAATTTGCCACCAAACAAGTGGATCCTAGGCAGAATTGAATCCGTATATCCAGGATCGGATGAACTTGTTCGCGTAGTCACTGTTAAAACGAGTACAGGGACTTTCGTTCGACCAATATCCAAACTGGCTCTTCTACCATTATCCTGAAACTCGTTCAGGGGTGCCGGGATGTTTATGATTAGAATCCTAATAAAAAAAAAAAAAAATTTTTCTTCATGAACACTTACTAATTTACCCTATATTGCCATTAGCTTCTTCGCATTGTTTTGTTCTTTTTTATTATTCCTATTGCTCTTCTAACGGATACAACTATGTACAATTTTAATAATTTATTTATTTATTTATTTATTTATTTATTTATTTAATTTCATCAAACAGAGCACACAATCTCTTACAGACTAATTAGAATTAATAAAATAATAATAATAATATGGTTCAATATTCAATAATTTAAACAATTCATTAACACTAATTTAAATATTAGTATATACATATATATATACATATATATATATATATATGTAAACAATTAACATTAAACACCACGAGGCTGATTTAAAATTACAATAAGTTGATTTTTGAAGCAATGCCTAGAACAAGTAATAAATAAATCAATTTGTGTTATAATAGAGTTCACCTCTTTGATGCAACGAGCAATTGGCTCATTTCCGGCATAAATAGTTCTATGAATATGTTCACGGAAGTGAAATTGACTACGAAGATGTCGCGAAGGTGAGTAAAAATCGAGTATGGAAAGCAACATAGGACATTGAATTTGACTGTGAATTAAATCTCTTACAAACATAATAGAAAAGTACTTACGACGACATTCAAGAGTATTTATATTTATTAAGGAGCACCTGGTTTTATAGGAAGGCATCTCAATTTCCCAATTCAATTGGAAAACCATAAATCTAGTGAAACTTTTTTGTATTCTTTCAATTCTATCTGAATGTAAGACAAAAAACGGATTCCAAATGATACACCAATATTCTAGATGGGGTCTAACCAGGGATATAAAAAGCGTTTATAACGTATAGGGATCAGTAAAGTCTTTCGAATTTCTTTTAATGAAACCTAGCATCGAGTTGGCTTTACAAACAATGTAATCAAAATGGTCTTTGAAAGTGAGACAAGGATCAAGTATTACTCCTAAGTCTTTTTTCGATGTTACTCTATCAAGGAACTTTGATTTAATGGAATATCTATACAAAATAGGGGTAAGAGACCTAGTTAAGGTAAAGCATTGGCATTTGGAGATATTTAAGATCAAGTTATTTCGATCACACCATTCATCTACGGCAACGATATCATCTTGAAGAAGGTTGCAATCATGTTCCGATTTAATTGGACGAAATAACTTGAGGTCATCTGCAAACAGAAGACATTCAGAGTGCTTGATGGCTAGCGGAAGATCATTGATGAAAAGCAAAAACAGCAAGGGGCCGAGGTGACTACCCTGCGGGACACCTGACGCTACTTTTATCGACTTTGACAAACAATCATTAATTTTAACATATTGGACACGATCACATAAGTAGGATTCGATCCAATTTAGTAAGTTGGAATGAAATCCAAAATCAGATAGTTTTTGGATTAGTGTTTTGTGATTGACTATGTCAAAGGCCTTTGCAAAATCAGTAAAGATCACATCCGTTTGCCAACCCTTTTCAAAATTTTTTACAACTGAATTACAAAAAATTGCCAAATTAGTAGAAGTAGATCTTCCCTTCATAAAACCGTGTTGATTATTTGATAAAATATTTTTAACAAGAAAAGAAATCTTGTTGCAGATTATCTTTTCAAATAGTTTAGGAATTGATGAGATTTTACAAATAGGTCGATAATTGCAAACATTTTGTTTAGATCCAGACTTGTGAATCGGAATAATGTGAGATGTTTTCCAAATATCTAAAAAGAACCCACATTCGATCGACTTGCTAAAAATAAGGTGAAGTGGAGTTGATAGCGACTTTGCACAGTTTTTTAATAATATTGGAGCAATACCATCCGGGCCTTCACTATGAATGCTTTTCAGCCCATTTAGAGCATTTTCAACATCTAACTTATCAAAAGGTAAATCGCCAAGATCAATTATGGGCTGATAACTATGCGGGTATGAACTAACAGAGTGGACAGCATCAAGAGAATATACCGATTTAAAATAATCAGCAAAGAAATTGCAGATAGTTTTAGTATCATCAGATGATGAATCTAAAAAATACATAAGACTAGGTAATCCATTTGTATTTCTTTTAGAGTTTATGAAACTCCAGAAATAATTACTATTAGACTTTAACTTACATTCCGTAGAAATGATGTAAGAACGATACAAAAATTTGTTGAGAGTGTCAAATTCCCGTTGGCAAAGTAGATACCAAGATTTCAACTCCATATTTGCTTTATCATCTCTGAATCGTTTGTATGCCTTATTTTTTTTGTTTTTAAGGTTCGAAAGTCTCCTATTAAACCAGGGTGGGTTGGCATTTAACTTTGTTTGTTTTTTTTGGAACAAAGCGACTCCTTAAATCAGAGATTATTGAAAAAAATATGCCATACATATCTTGCAAATCGGTGTTATATAAAACAATGTCCCACGATACTGATTCCAAGTAATTATTCATTGCATCAAAATCAGCTTTCTTATAATCATAACACAATTTGTAGTTAATATTAGGTTTCTGATAGTGATAAATTGAAAATTCAACTACAATGGCGATGTGGAACAGTGTATTATTAAAAATAGGTAATGTAGCCACATCAATGTTAACAACAAATTCTTTATCGACAAATACAAGATCCAAAATGTTATTGAAATTATTTTTAATGTTATTAACTTGGACCAAATCATATTGACTAAAGAAATCTATGACTTCAACTTCTATATCTTTGTTAACATTGAAGGGTACAAGATAATTAACATCTGTATCAAAATTCCATATAATGTCTGCCAAATTAAAGTCACCAGTGAACACAACATGTTGAGAAGGGCTAAGATTATCAAATATGAAACGACAATTGTTTAAATGCAAGTTGTAAAGATCAAGAGAGCTATGTGGTGGTAGGTAGCTGACAATTAAAAATAACTCGAAGTCAGTTACAAATGAAATTTTTACAATTAACTGATCCCCTATACTTTCCTGTAATGTTCACGCAGCGATCTTTACAGAAGACATTATAGAGAGAACAATTTAAAAATTCTGAAGTGAAATGAGTGTCAGAAAGCCAGGTCTCAGTAAAAATTATAATATCAAAGCATAATGCCGATGAAGATAAAAAAAATGTTTGCATTTTAGTTCTCATTCCTCCGACATTCTGATAATATAAAGAATAATTACATTTAGGTTGATTTATTGACGATGCAGCATGAGTTAATCGTTTTTTGGATGGATCCGGGTAATAGCAGGATTTGTTGAATTCGATGAAAGACTCCTTGAGGCACTTCTAACCCGAGGAACAAACTCGTGCACCAAAGTTCCAGCGGGCCAAAAATCTTTAGAAAGAAGTTGATGAAAGATAGCTTCAGGTATAAGCAGTTTAAACGATGCAATTTCCCTTGGTTCATTGAAGCTGTATTTGAAGCATTTAATGAACGGCGATGGAGAGGGTATTTTAATTCTAATGTAGTTCATTACGTCATCTACGGTGGTAGCTGATGCTAATCTCGATAAGAAAATAGACTTACGAGGAGCTTGATGTACTACAACCAGATTCACAGTAGGTGCAGTCTGGTCCGAGGTCTCCTCAATAGGTGGAAGAGGTTGAGGATCAAGTGCTTGTTCAATATTATCGGTAGCATTATTATCTATAGGGACGACTACGGGCAGAGATGAGTTTATTGTAGGAGTTACGCAGCATTCCGAACTCGATGAAGCCACGGCAAGAGGTTCGCCGGTTGATATCGTAGGGACCGCTTTTTTAGATTTAGGGATTGCTTTAACTCCCCTAGGCAGCTTAGGACGAGTGGCATTGGAAATTTGAAAGAAAATTGTTTTTCTATTAACATTGCAACGATTTTGAACTTTTTTCTGGATCGAGACGCCGACGAGTAAGGTTATAAGCATAAACGTATAACGCATAAATAAATTATAACGTTAGTGAGAACTTGGGTTTTTTTAACTATATCTCTTCTCATCTTTATATTCCTCATCTATATATATTTTTGACTCTCATTCAAATTGTGTTTAATCCGAATCAATAATATCGGTCGGAACGTTGGCAATTTCGCTTTCGATATTGTTCCTAAGCTCCCCTAACGTTATTGGTTTATTGACATAAACCAACGAATTAACGTAACCCCATAAAAAGAAATCGATCGGCGATAAATTGCATGACCATTTCGAATTTTCCCTTCAATAGATCAATTGTTTGACCAGCTGTGTGGCATGTGGCACCATCTTGTTGGAACCACATATCACTGATGTCAAGTCCATAGCGAACTCCATTGACCGTAAAATGCGATCATTTTCATCGACGAGAAAATACGGTCCAATCACACATCCGGCATGAAATCCAAACCACACGGTCACTTTTTATGGATTCAATGGAGTCTCTTGAAGCACATGTGGGTTTGTTGATGTCCAGTAACACGTATTATACTTATTGACAAAACCATTAAGCCAAAAATGAGCTTCATCGCTGAAGATGATTTTTCGATGAAATTCTGGATTTTCTTCAAACTTTTGTAGAGCGCAGTCGGAGAAGTTTCGACGCTTCAAATGATCAAGAGACTTCAGTTCTTGAGTTAATTTGATCTTGTAAGGGTGTCTTTAAGCAAAATTAGCCACAATGTGGACAGAGAGAGATTCATGTAAACGGCGTGGAATCGACTGATTTGGCTCATTTTGAACTGAAGCACTTACAGCTGCGATATTTTCGGTACTTTGACCAGTGCCACTCAGAATTCCGGTAGTAATTTTTAATAATTTCCAAACTTTGCTCGTTCGTGAACTTCACCATGATAAAAATGTAAACATTGACAGTCAAGTCCTTGCATTTTGAAAATACCATTAAATCGTCTGCGAACATATGGTCTATTTTTTTTGCTACTTGTCAATTATTTTATTGATTTCGTTGAATGCTATGATAAATAGGACGACTGATAAAAGGCAATCTTTGGGGGATACCATTTTCCAGCTTGTGTATTGAAGATAAAGTACGTATTGAAGATAAAGTCTGTTGCTTAGAAATGAGTTTATGTATGATATCTTGAAATGTTGGGTTCGACTTTCCATTCGACAAGTTGTTTCGAATAACGTGTATGCCGATTCAGTCGTAGACCTTTTCGAAATCAATAAGCAAAACAGGTATGATTCTTCTCTGATAAAGATGAGATGAATTCATCTAAGTGAAGAAGAGCGTCTATTGTGCAACGCCCTTTCTTGAATGCAACTTGACGGTTGTCGATTAAAATGTTTTTTTTTTTTTTTATTCCGAGAAACCAGAACAGTCGGCCTGGATATTATTTTTTCCAATATATTGCCAGTGCAGGGAAGAAGGGATATTGGGTGGTAACCTGACACGTTAGAGCTGTCTTTATTGGGTTTTGGTATGGTGACAATGTTAGCCACTTTCCACATGCTTGTGGAATTGTACCAGAGTTCAGGATTTTATTGAATAAGGCTATTATTCTTGTTTTTAGGACTGATTTTTTAACATAGGATAAGATATACGATCGAATCCGGGGTTTTCCCCTTAACTGAGACTAGGGAACTTTCTAGTTCTACTATGTTTATGGGGCCTTCAGTAAGAGCGGCAGAAGGGTGGATTGTGTTAGGCTGGTCTGCGTAGAGTGTTTTTCGTAGATGAATTTGCGATGGAAATTCGAGTCGCTTCCGAGATGTTCCCAAGTTTTTGCGAAATGCTCTGCAATTTCTCCTGGGCAAGTTATTGTCTTTGTTTGGGTCTTGATTGCTTTTATTAAACGAGAAATATAGTTCCCTGTGAGGTTTTTTATGTCATCCTATAATTTTTTGAATGTGGAGTATTCGAACCCCATGAGGAGCTCCAAGTGGGCGTGTCGTGGCGTAGTGGTTAGTGTGTCGGATCACTACGCAAGAGGTTCCAAGTTCGAATCCCAGAAAACACCAAAAAGTTTTTTCACGATCCCACCTCTCGCGAACATCTGACAAACATCCGAGAGTATTGTTGTCACGAGAAAGCTTCTCAAAACAAATTACCGTTCGGATACGGCACTAAACTGCAGGTCCCTTCCATTCGTGTGAAAAAATATAACCCACACAACACGAGTGGTTGCGAGAAGCTAGGCCCTGGCACTTAAAGAGCTGTTGCGCCAAATATTTATTTATTTATGAGGAACTCCAAGAATTAAAATCCCCTCTTAACAGAATGGTCGTTCTAATAGCATTCAAAATGCTATCGAGGTCATTGTACGTGAAATGTTGGTCTGGTGGGATGTAAATGGACACTAATGTAAGTTTTATGTTAAGATCTATTATATTCCTACAGCTATAGATGATATGTTTGAATTAATTCTCAGAGACAGGTTCATTGTTTTGCGGGGAAGTATTTGAATTAGGGTTGTAGAAGTGGGTGGCAAAGGTTGAAGATTGTATTTGATGTGCGTTTCATGTAAGGAAATGATACGAATAGATGTTTTGAGGTCAATAATAATCAATTGCAGCTCATGGTAATTGTTAAAATAACCCTTAAGATTCCAATGGAGAACCTTAAGTACCGATTTAATTGGTTTAGTCGACTTTTGGACAGTATAATCTGTGTTATACTGTGAAGAGACTGGATTAGGTAAAATTGGAGGGTGTACACTTCGACTCTGCGAGTCAGATGTTGAGGCATGACGCAATCCCTGAATAGTGAGTGTCACTGTTTTTTTTTTTTTTTTATGCCATTATCGTCGAATTCTGACGGGGGTGTGAAGTATTAATTTTTATTTAAGAGAGATCGAGTTACTGTGGAGATAGGTGAATGAGTAAGGGTTGCTGTTTGGTTAATATTTGAGTTTTGGGGAGAAGATATGGGTGGTATGTGGAAAATGCTGTTATGTTGGAGTTGGTTATAGTTTGGTTATCATATGAATATGAGTTTGTTGGCTGAGTAGGTCTAGAGTTAAATGTAGGTTGCTTCGTGGGGTTAGTAGTGAGTGGATTGTGTGGTTTTAAGTGTGTGTTCGTTGAGAACTTGTTTGATTGTGTTTTTTTGTTTTCTTGTGGCCATTAATGCAATTATCGGGATATCTTTCACCTTTTCTTCGACGAACCACCGCCAAACAAAATAAATTTGGACTCATTCGAAAATGTAACTCGTGCCCATTCGGCCTGAGTTTTTGTCCATTAAAGCCTTTGTTTTCTCATCCGTGGTTTTTTTTTTTTGCAGGACGCCTTTCATATAGTCCCCTTCTTTTGAGCAACCTCGATTATTTCCGATCACTTACGGTTTTCCCAGTTTGGTCCTTAAATGACCTGTTAACATCCCCTGCATGTGCAAACCGGTTTCTTAAGGAAATACCCTGGATTAGACGCTGATCTCTAGGAGATGTTTTTTTGCGTCTTCCGCTTCCAGCTTTTCGAGCAATGGAGCCCTTTAGTAGAAAATTTGTCAAAACATTCCTCACACCATTTATTTATTCCTACTCGACGAGCAATATTTCGATTTGACACGTTTTTTTTTATGCAAAGCAACAATATGCGCTTTTTCTTCTCGAATCAACACCATTGCAAATCTTTCAAAAAACTAACAATTTATGACTTATTACAAAATTAAAATAATATCGAACACTTACCAGTATTCTTGGAGAATATTCACGTATTAAAAATATTGGCAATAACTCAAAAAATATATGCTAACAATTTACTTCATTATACGCAAATTGTCTCGCTTTGGAAAAGAGGGAATAACAATTGTATATTCCTTTAGCACCTCGATTTGTTCTCCGTTGTGATGCTACTTTTCGTTCACTCTATATATGCCTCCACCCTTTCTGAATATCAATACTTTTGATTTTTCGAAGTTGACCAGTAGACTCCATAGACTGCAGTATTTCAGTAAATCGTAAGCTGGAACGCCTCAGGTATATATGCCAGCATAGCTATGTTGTCGCTGAACAGTAGAGCTTTGATGCAAGACCCTGCATTCTCAACACCCCCTGGCAGATAGTCAATCAAACCCTTTCTTGGACCTGATTTCACCTCAAACCACTCGGTTCTTATATCGCCATTCCATACTGCGGCCTGCGTATCTGTATAGAGGTTTTGTATAGCCTGTCTAAACTTCCACGATATACCAAAAGCATAAATCTTTCTATTTGGATTGAGAAATGACGCTGCAATGCTTAAATATTTGGTCGATTGTAGGTAGTCTAGCTTAAATCCTGTCTGATATTATATTAAAAGACTATTAGTTTCTGTCTATGAACTAAGTCTGGGCAGGAGAAGTGTTGTAAAGATCTTGTAAAATACATTTAAGAAGCAGATACCTCGATAATTGCCGGATCCGAAATATGTATGTATATCCTTTTTTTGTGGATAGTGAAAATTAAAGCCTTCTTGAATTGTTGGGTATTAAACAAAAAGACGCACTCGAGTAAAGCAGAAAATCTTGACTTTGACTTGCTCTATTCACAGAACTATTGAAAGTTTGGAGATATATTTTTTTAATTCGTAGCATGTAAATCAATCTCAATTGATTTAACCACAAGAAACAAAGCAAAGGTCGTATTATTTCAGAAATAAAACGTTAATTATTATAACTCCTTAAAAATGTGTCTGTATGTGATTTATTTTGTAACTAAGTCAAATCTTATGAAAATAGATTTAACATTACTTTATGGGTTTTGTAAAGGTATTCTAGTTGTAAGAATTGCAACCAAAAACTTTTTTTTTTTTTTGTGGCCGCCTTTGGCTTTTGTTACTGAATCAACCCTTTTTGGCATTGCATCGTAAAGGCTGGTGATATATAGCTAGTGTAAATTTCTTTACACCAAATTTGTTCGATGTGGCTTCTTAATTCCTGTCCGAACTATTTACGGGTCAAGCTAGAGAATTTGTCCCCAGTTCTTCCTTGTAGGTTAGAACCTGGAGGAAAATTAGTTAAAACCGATTAAAAACACAATAAATATTGATCAAATTATCAAAATAACAGTGGACAATTCATTATTTAGTATCGGTGTTAGCATGATGGCAATGCGCTGAATCGTTCTAAAATACGACACCTGTGTGGTACTGGTTCACTTCTTCTATGTAAGTCACCTCGGGTCTAATTCTGCTTTTCTATTGCCCATTCCAGGTGACTTTTCTTCATTCTTGGTGTAAGAAGCGTTCTCTTTATCAGGTTATAGATTGTTCTTTATCAGGTTATAGATTGTTGCGTTAAGCCTTTTTTTTAGTTTTCGGTTATCCGCTCTTAAACAACACTTTCTTCGTATTTATTGTAAAATCTTATCGTCGACTTGTTGAATTCTAATTGGCAGGAAATTTCTCTAAAGAATCTACTTTCCTCCTTAAAAGCATAGATTTGACCCTTTTTTAAAAGTGTAGACTATTTCCTGCACTTTGTATATTTTTCACTTCACGATTAAAAAACTTCACCAACAAAAAATTCTCGGACAAAAAAAAAAATTAATTAATTAATGGATAATGAAAGATTTTTCCTTTCAATAAAAAAACAAAAACTGTTTTTCTCAAATGCAGCTTTTTTTGGGCATTATAGTGTATTAATTATATATAAATATGTAATATATTACCTGGCCTGCCCGGTATTCGGCCGAGTGTTTGATTTAATTTTACTAATTCATAGATTTTCTGCTCCTCGATCAAAATGGTTAATCGCGATCAGGAAATCGGTCTGTCACCTATGACTTTGGTAAAGCGAGATGAGTGCGTTGTGGAACTGGATTTAACTTAAGCCGGCTCACAGAACGAGCTCAGTTAGTTTTTTTTACGACAGAACTGTCACGTTTGGAAAATATGACAAATTCAACAAATTCGGTTAAATTTTCAATAAAACTTATTAATTGAGAAATGTAAAATCTTAGTTAAGCGGCAAAATCAGCTTTACTGACTTGTCTGGAGGGAACGTTTTGAATTTTATTTCTTGCATTCACTACCAAACCGAATTCGGAACATTCCTTTTCGACAAGTAGAGAAAGCCATACAAAATCAAAATCGATACTCGAGACAAAGCCATCGTCAACATGCCTAAACCAATGGATTTAAAAGATTTCGAGGCATTCATTGGTAAGCTAAATTATTACAACCAATTCTCACCAAAAGCTTTGCACAATTAGCAGTCCCATTAACAAACTGAAAGCAAAAGCCGAGCAGTTTAAGTGGGGACAGGATTAGCAAAAATTCTTCGAACTCTTTAAAAATAAAATTCGACAGGTTGCAAGACTCAGGACTGGTGCACTTTCAAGACGATTTGCCGTTCATGTTGGCTACCGATGCATCATCGCATAGAGTTGGTGCAGTCATTTCCCACGTTTTCCCCGATGGAACTGAGATTGCTTTCGCGTCGATGACTATTGTTTTAAGGTGTTGAAGTGTTTTTTATGAAATCTGGTAATTGAAATTTCCGATTAATCTCAAACTATAACTTACGTGAAAACTTTTCGTACTCTGTATCTGTTCCTCCTTTCCATACTACTGCCTATCGTAATTTTTATTATATTTCGTCTCTTCGTTTATTCAACAAACTTCCTCAATCGTTCAGAACAATCACTTTACCTGAAATGTTTCTTAAACGAGTAAATAATTGGCTTCTTAAGCTCAACTTTGTTGGCATAGAATCTGTTCTTTCTGACTATCTGGTATAAATTAAATCTTAGGTTTTTCTTACACACTATTTGATGCTATAAAGTAAATATGTTTTCTTTCGATACTCCTTAATATTGTTTAATAAAAATACTATTTTTTGTAATTTTTTTCAAGAGTCACCCCACCCAAATAAACTAATTTTGAACTGTTTATAATTCATATTGAAGTGGCACTCAACACTATTTTTATTACTTATGTATAAAAAATACAGAATGCCAAAGGAATTTCTTATATTTCATATCTATTTTAAGTTTTATTGTTATGTTAATTTTCGAACTGTGAATTAATACTGTATTCATATAAAGAATTTTCAATAATAAGTAATCTAATCTAAAAAAATCCATTCTCTCTATACGTCAGAGTGTAAAGGAGGCCCTTTCGATAATTTTTGAGTCACGAAATTTCAACAATATCTGTGTCAGTTTGAGCTTATTGCGGACCATCAATCATTGGCGACTGTTTTTAACCCTTATACAAAATTACCACACATGCCCATTCAACGTCTTGGACAATCTTGTTAATGAGATGTACATACACCATTCGATAACGACCTACAACGCTGATCGTTATTGGGACGCTGACTGCTTGTCGCGGTTACCAAGCCGAATGGATCATGTCACCAAATAGATGAAAGTGCAGTCGTGGAAGTCAACGCTGGAGTAGTCGCTAATTATTCAAAACAAAGCATAAATATTCGTAGTCATTGATTACGTGTAGCAAGGTTGGCCAAGTCACCTGCCAGCGGCAGAAAACCATTTATTATTTTCGTAGAAGGATTTATCTTAGTGTGTCTACTAACGTCTTTTTTTTTCCACAGCGAAAATTCGAGAGTAGTTATACCAGTCGCACTGCAGAAAAAAGTTTTGGCGCTTCTACATTAAAGGCATTGGAGCGTAACTCACATGAATAAACAGCTAGAAGGGACTAGAAGGCCCAACATTGATGTCGTAAATAGTCGCAAAATGCAGCGTGTGTCAGCTAAACGCCAGTCGCTTACCCAGAGAGTACTCCAGTTGGCTATCATCAGAAAGAAGTTTGGGAGCGCATCCACGTAAATTGTGCAGGACCGTTTCAAAGGGCTATGTGGTTGGTCGTTGTGGATTCAAAATCTGAATTCCCTTCGTTTTCCAAATGTTGTCCACGATTTTGCAGACAACCATCCACGCCTTGTGAACCATTTTTGTTCAAGAGTGATTTAAAGAACCAGATTCGACCTAATGCAGTGAACAATAACGACACATCCACATAACTGATACGCCCCGACGAAACTATGACTGGAGGGAGGACGTAAAATAAAATTTTCTAATATGAATTTTTTTCTTAGAGACACATCATCAAATTACAGCCAGCACCAAAGTGACTTGAACGAATCCGATTTGTATATTTACTCAGACGCAACTACAACAACAGTGGACATATCAGAAGACCACCATTCGTCGACACCCGAAACGGATTTCAATCAAGAAGTGCAGCCACCCACGCCAAGGAGATCTGAGCGCCTACGAAACAAACGATTTAGATTCTCTTCAAATTAGACGAAGGGGTAAATGATGCACGCTGTGCGATAACCACTATTTTAAGATCGTAGAATCTGATTAATATTAAGATCTCAAAAGTCATTTGTGTCATTAGGCGCGAGGTTATAGAATTTTCCCTCGCTTTTTGAAGTATATATATACATTGCCATCCATAAGTTTCCGAACAGATCATTTTTTTCCACAATTGTACGTTTATCTATCTGTGCAGAAGGAAGGAAAAAAGTGCAGTTGAACGTTTTGGCACAAAAATCTTGCATAAAGAAGGGCATATAGTGTGTGCTATTGCAGATATGCTTAAAATATCGAAGTCGACAGTGCACGATTCCATATGTCGCTTTAAAGAACCATCGACTCTTAAGACCCGGAAGTGAAGCGGAAGGCCCAAATGAACATCAAAACAAGAGGACCAGACTATAGAATTAATACGCAAGTGGGATCGATGGCTTACAGTTCCAGAAATCTGTACAGAGTTCAACCATTCGCACTCCAAGCAAATAACCGTAACAACGACAAAAAGGTGTTTAGTTTGTTGTACGACTTCAAAACAAAGTCAAGCGGCTAGATTGGGGAATAGAGCACCAGTATTAGACATCAACCGACTGGTCGAAAGTCTTATGGACGAATGAGTCCATACTTGAAGTTTTTTTTTGACAGAGAAGGAGAGCATACGTTCGGCGGTATCTGAAACATTCTTCCAAGCAGTGCCGAGGATACATGGACCAAGAAGAATAAGAAGAAACACTGAAAAATATGAAAGGGTCTGCCCAATCACCCGACCTGAACCCAATAGAGCTGTTTGGGACGAACTTGACAAAGAAGTTCGAAGACAATGTCTAACATCGGAAGACAAACTTTGGGAGCCTGGAGATCAATAATATTGGAAACTATCAAGAAACTGATCGATAGAATGCCTAGATTGACGACCAAAGTGGTGCAACTACGAGGTGAATAAATTTTGGTTATTAAAATGAAAAAGACAAAGAGTTTTATATCAATTTCTCTGAGAGAATATATTGTCTGAATACTTATGGACGGCTGTGAATTCGGCCACTGAATTGTGAACTCTTCTGTTAGCTTTAAGTGTTAAAATAATTAAGAAGTAATTCTCAAGATTATAAAAGCTTATATCAAATTAACAGAGAACAATTGTGCCAACTCAAAATAAAGGAGGATTTGTCGTAAATTTATTTAAACATGTATTTATTCATATATAAAATTAAAGCGAAATATTCGAGATATGTAGTAAGTAAATTCGCTTACTATTTCATGGTTCTAATCATCTTAATTTTCTGTATGATTGGGTTGATGTTATTAACTTTATGCCTTTTTGGAGTCTTTAACAAGATACAGTTAATTTAATTTTTTTTTTATTTTTGATTAGGCACTGAAATTTTAAAAAAAAAAAAAATATTTTTTTTAGACTGGGCTGAGTTTGTATTTTGGTTTTTGCATTATTGAGTTTGAATTTTGGGACTCTAGGTAAATGCTTTACCCTAGAGATCCCACCGCTGCCACCAAATGTTAGATATCCAGGAGTAGATATAGAAATGTAGAATCGAATTAAAACGCTAACACAACAATGTAAGTTGTTTTAGTTTGTTAACTTTATTTAATTCGTTTATTAACTTGAAACGACTTGCTTCTATTCGTAACGAGAATAGGGGCACAAGTGTTGCTTTGTTTTGAATTAGGAAAGAGTGTTACCGAAACGTTGTGGGGTCTCTTGCGTGTGGTCCCTTGTTTGAAGGTTGAGGTGTATGGTCTGTTGATCTGTTCATCCAAACCATGGTGTCAGTTCAAAACCTGTCGACACCATGGTTTGGATGAACAGATCACATAAAATGAGCGCCTTCCCGACTACTACAACGTTGCAGGCTGTTCCAAAATATTTCGAATTCAGGATATGAAAGTTAAGAAAAGACAAGCAAAAAAATAGGAGTAGGACCCTCTTCGAGAAGGAGTTTATCGAAACTTGCGCAGATCCCTTGTCGAGGTGTCAAACGCCTCGAAGTAGGCCAAGAAAGCAACGACTTCTAAAGCTTTCTCCGGGATGGTTAAGAGAGAATCTCCTACGTAAATTGGGGGCTCATTGAAAGCAAAGTGATAAATTGTATTTACGAATGTATGTACGAGTATTATACACCCCAACTTTTCGCCCACATTCAAAGATGGTGACTTTGTCAAGTGGTTCGCCTGCGACGACCAAAATTCGGTGGATTTAATCACTACTGTTATTGGCTGTACTGGTGAGATCTTGCCAAGAGGCAAGCTCAAGGTAGTGGGCCGGAGTCAGATCTCAAATAGGTCGAGATCAGGGGTTTGGATCCCTCTCGAACAGAGCGATCCTGTCAAAGTCATGACAATCATTGCTAATTAAAACTCTGACTTGCCAGTCAGAGACTGGAAATTGGTAGAGGTGTCATCGAACTCCAGAAAAGTTATATCCTTTACCGTCAAATATTTTCCTTTGATGCATATAATGAACTTTATGATCAGGTAAGGTCTTAAGGAAGAGATGAGGGTTTTCAGAACGGAGCAATCCAAAACGGTAAGACCGATACTTGCGGAACCCGTCTGGGTGGCATCAGGTTACCCTTCACATGACCACCCGAATCCGCATCCTAATAATGCCGAAGCGGTAAAGGAAGTTGAAAGGATGAGGAAGGCCATTGTGCTGGGTGTAATTCTAATGCGCACCATGACTTATGGGGTAGTACTGATAATAACCTCCGAGATAAATCTATTTTCTAGTATCTTTTAGCATTAAGAGTGTAAGATGCAGCGAAAGAAGTAGTCCCACATTTATTACTAAAACCCGATAAGAGTTGATAGTCAACACCCTTGGGATAATCCCGAGAATTGAAATAGTATGTGACAAAAATGTGAATGTTATACAAAATACAATCGAAAAGTATTTCAATATTTTAAAAATAAAAAAAATACGTAAGTAAATTACATAATTAATACATGAGCTAGGTAGCACTAGCTGCCGGCTTTCGGCTAAAAACAAAAATCTTATATTTAGCTCACATTGTTTAAATATTTTCTTTGATTTTTTTTTTCGAGATTCCGTGGTTGCTTTCCCGGGATTATGAGTTGTTCATTTTACTAGTTTTTGTAATAGTTTTTGATATAAATGGGATCCCTCGTTTACATCAAAAACTATTACAAAAACTGCTCTTTAAAACACCAAGAATTCTGGGCAGAATCTGAAGAAGCGTCGCTGAATCTGCTAATGGACAGACTCTTCTGCAGAATATGCTGTAGGCCCTCGAATCTCTTCTGACCTCATAAGTCTCAACATGCATGTTGTGCCATCTGCCCAACAAGAGACCAAACACTTCAACCTTCAAACACAGCGTTCCGGTGACTCTCTTCCCTAATTCAAAACAGAGCAACACGTGAGCCTTATTGTCGTTACAATTACAAATGCCAACCTACTACGACACATGTGTTTCTATTCGCGTTGTGTAACGCTGACCCACTGCACTGAATACTTAAGTGTTCGCAATAAACAAACGAAAGAAGTCACAGAGTACCATTACCCATTGCCACGTATTTTTGCCGGCTTGCACGAACAAGGGAATGCAAGAAGACCTCAGAAGGATCTACCTATGCAACTAATTACTGAACCCTCCTTCAATTTGCACAACAAACGATGGAAATAAAAGACATAAAAGAAGCATGCGAAACGATGAAGAAAAAGACTAGTTTGAAAGCAAGTCGCTTCAAGTTAATAAACAAATTACAAAAACTATATAACAAACTAAATCAACTTACATTGCATTTATAGCCGTGGGATCTCTAGGAGCATATACTAAAATACAAACTCAGTGCTCAACCTAAAAGAAAAAAAAATAAAAATCAAGATCAAAATTCAGGGCTTGATGAGTTGGTTTGAAGTGGCCCTCGATGAGGTACAAGTACCAAGAGAGATCCATTATGCTGCCACTAGGTAGGGACAGGTAGGTCACGCTGTCCGCTCCTGGAACCATTGCTTTTCCTGATGAGGCTGTTTATGTTTTCATTGAGATCATGGAAAAGGTAATGACCATTATCCATGGATGGTACTTGCATCATTGAAACCGAAAGACTTGCCATTCTCGGTATATGTATTAATAACCATCTTCAATGGAATGATCACATATTCGAGGTCGCCAAAAATGCTGCAAAATGTCTAGGATTCCTTAAACGGTGCAAGAAATATTTTACCCCGTCTGATCTGGCCTCAATTTATAAGGCATTCATCCGCCCTAAGCTGGAATATAACGCCCATATCTGGTCTGGTGCACCCAAGACCGTTCTGCACATTCTTGATAGGGTACACAATCGCGCGTTAAAACTTATAGGTGATAGAGACATTGTGAATTCCATTCATTCACTAGAACATCGGAGAAATGTCTCCTGTCTCTCCCTGTTTTATCGTTTTTTCCACAAAAAATGCGCCAGCGAAATAGCCAGTTGCATTCCTCCCCTTCAAAATTTCACCCGCAATACGCGACATGCTTCGAATGCACATCAGTTTACCCTAAAGCCAAACTTCGGTCGTACTGTCAAATATAGAGATTCATTTATAAGCCGAACAACACGAATGTGGAATGATCTACCAGGCTCTGTATTTCCCCATCACTACAACCTTCAAACATTCAAAGCCAACGTGCATAGGTACCTCCTCTGTTCCTCCTCCCCCTTTTCCCTGACGCCCGTGCCCTGAAACAATTAAAGGGTATTAATACTCCCTTTGGCGCGCGCAGATTATAAAAAAAAAAAAACCTAGTGTAGCCTTTCTAATGTTAGCAAGTGCAGGACACGTGCACAGGAAGTGCATGACTTTCTCTTCTTCTTCCCCGTCTCTGCAATTCCTGCAGAAGTCATTGTGGGGGATGCCCAACCTTTCAACATGCCTACCCATCGTAGAGTGTCTGGTTTTTACATTGGTTGGTGTGGTCTATTATGCTTTAAAAGTCCGTTAGATCTACTTTGGTCTAGCGGTGCGGCATTGGCCAAAGCTAGTTCCATCTATTGTTAGCTTTGTTTAGCGCATCGGCGTGAATGAGATATTTAGCATTAGACAATGGTGCGTCAATTTTGGCTATAATTATGCTATTAGTACCAGAAGGCCAACAAAGGGTGAGGTTGTACTGTCCAGCTATCTCGTTAAAAGATACGCAGCAGTCTTTCACTGCTCTAGATATTGTGATGCTGTCTAACTGTGGATATATATAACAATGGCTTGGCGAATAGCAGTGACCTCAGCCTGAAAGACGCTGCAATGGTTCGGAAGGTTGAAGGAGAGGCGTATGCCTAATTCCTTCGACGTGAGTTTTGGACCCATACGTAAAAATGAACAGCGATCCGTTGTAAAGGACATTGCGTTGCGTCCATTCAGATTTGTCCGGTATCGAATGTTTGAAGCCTAAGTTGAAATTAGTTTCGGTAGGCAAGCGGTCTGTGACCTTGGCGAGATGACGATGCATCATAAGTCTGTTGGAATGACCAGTGTTTTGCTCTTTCAATTGTCGAGAATTTCTTAGTCGAAGTGCTCAACTGGTAGCCATTTGTTTAACGACGATGTCTATCGGGGGGAGGTAAAGCATGGTTTGAAGCGCCGCTGTTGGAGAGGTTTTTAACGCACATGTGATGTTGATACATGCCACTCGTTGATTTTTTTTTCATTAATTTTAGTTTGGAGTTCCTCTCCACAATGTATAAGATAATCGGTCTTATCACCGTCCTTTTACATTAGTACAGGGCAACCATTGCTTTTTTGACACGTTAGTTGTCATTTTGTCCCCAGTGAAGCTTCTGATCCCAAATAGTTAGCGCTGTTTGATAGGCTAAGAGTGGAGCCTCGCAATGTGGGGGCGAGAAGCAGAAGTAGCAAAAGGACCAGCTACTATCTTTGAACATGAAAGATGTCAGGCTAATTGGTCTGATATGTTTGGGAAGTGTATGTGAAATTTTGGCTGCTTTGGGTATGAAACCCACCTTTACCTCGAACCAGGCACTGGGTATAGTTCCTAGTGCCAGACAGACTTTCAGAATGCAGGACAGGTTCTGTCGTATGATTCCGAACGCCATCTGGATTTGAACCGGAAAAATGCCCTGGTCAGGAGAGGTCTGTGAGCGTACGGAATACTCAGTGGCAGGTCTCTGATCAATGATAGGCATACAGCCGGGAAGCGTGTATCTAATAGCAGATTGAGATCCCAATAGATCTTTGGGAATTCGCCCAGATCCATTGGGATTCTTTAGGACAATCGGTACGGTAGGTATTTTTGAGAGGACTTTGCGCAGCCTAGCAGATTGAGACGTGTTATCAATTTGTTGATACATGCGTAGGTGCGAAGTCAATTTAAAACTTAACTCTTATGATATATGTTTGGGCCAAATCTTAACATATTTCTCCTGACACAAACACTGTACCCTCCTCCCACAACAAACCCCAAATGACATTTGACTCGTCATAAGCCAACAAACTAATATCTGAGTTTGATGGATCATTAAAATCCCTGTATCGTTTCCTTCATTAGTCGACCTACAATCCGGAAAAACTACGGTAGAGGATGACAAAATAGAACTACTTGACATAGTAAAGTCGAAGTTAACAGGCAGTTATTAACGAAATAATAAAATATTGTATAACTATTATGATGAATAGCCTTAGTTAAAGGAAGCACTAATTAAAAACAGATGATACAGATAGAAATTTTCCGATTTAGACAGGGCTATAATGAGTCCGTCTCATCCTATTCAAAAGGTACCAATTCATTGTAAGACAACGCCAGTAGTGGTGATAAATTTACCAATAACTAATACGTGCATTGAATACTAACACGGTACTGCACAGCTTCTGTAACATTCTCATGCCCCATCCAAAAACCTTTGTGAAAAGTGCAAGATGTAAGGAAAGGAGCTAGATGAAGCTGTTGACATAGCTATAGAAAAGAAAAAACTTCTCACCTACAAGCAGACAGTACATGTACAGCAAACACAACATGTACCATTTTAACAGTAGGACAAATATCTACAATACTAGCGAGTGTCGCAGGCAACGAAACTTTATGAGTAAAACAAACATAAATCTTAATTCCAACAATACAAGTTCCTACAACTCCCCAAATCACAGACAAGCTCCCAAGAATGGCCAAATATTTGTAAAGTGTCAAACAAATTCCAAAACCCAAATGCATACATAAATCGAGGTCAAAATCAAAGTAAAAATCTAAACCTAAACAAGTTATTTCAAAATCAAAACCAACATCTACTCGTAAATCGAGGTAATACAACTCTAAATCCTAAATCGAGATAGCATATCTCAAAATCAGAAGTCAAACTCACTAACACAAAATCAAATTGAAAAGAAGTACGTATTTTTAACCGAAAGTTATACGAAGAATCGAACTCAAAGCCAAATCCAGAACTTATATCAGTTCTTAAAAACAAATCTGAACTGAGAATTGGATAATATCCGAAAATCTCTTAAACAACCGAGAAACGAATCTATGAATGTTCCTAAACAAACCGCTATCATCGCATATAAACGGTAATCCAACGTAATGTTCTCGATACGGGCTCAAGTCTCAGCATAACAAAATTAAATAAATTAAAGGGGAACCTATGGGTAGACACGGATAAAATCACCAATTTGACAGCTATAAGCAGCATACCTGCGGCAACTCTGGGTACAATTTAACTGAAAATGGAAATCACCCCAGGACAAAATCTTAAGCAATTCTATTTGTATAGTCCCAAACGAATTCCCCATAAAACAACACGGTATTATATGTGAAGATTTTTTTCAGAAAATTTAACTACTTAACTTTACTTAACGGGCTCCCGACCCGTGAAGAGTCTCTGCCTGAGACACTGTAGCCTTCCATCCTCTGCGATCTCGGGCACGTTGCTTCCAGTTATTCAGACCAAGCGCTCTGGCATCCGCGATGGCTTGGTCTTTGAAACCGAGGTTCGGTCTTCCTTGTCGTCTCGAACCTGGCGGCTGGGATTCGAAGATCCTCTTAGCTGGAGCATTATTGTCCATTCGCTCGATGTGGCCGAGCCAATGTAGTCGACGTATTTTTTCCTTTTGGATTACATCCACATCTTGGTACAGCTCATAGTGTTCGCGGTTGTATCTTTTCCTCCATTCGCCCTCCTCGCACACAGGACCAAAAATACGCCGAAGAATTTTTCTTTCGAAGGAGCCCAGTATCACCTCTCCCTTCCTGCTTATCGTCCAGCACTCGGCGCCATAAAGCAGAACTGGCAGGATAAGGGTTCTGTAGAGCATACATTTTGTCCTACGAGTTAGGAGTTCTGAACCCAATTGTTTTGCCAAACCGAAGTAGCAGCGGTTTCCTAGGGTAATACTTCGTCGGATCTCCACTAGGATGTCATTTGTGGAGTTCATGTTTACTCCGAGGTAGATAAACTCCTTAACTACCTCGAAATTGTTGCTATCAATAGTGACGTTCTATCCTAGGTGGTGGACAGATGCTTGTTTGTTTGTTGATAGCATGTACTTAGTCTTATCCGCTTTACTACAAGGCCAACAAATTTCGCCTGTTCTTCACGCTGGGAGCGACCGATGATGTCGATATCGTCTGCATACCCCAGTAGCTGGACGGATCTGTTGAAGATAGTGCCTTCCGTGTTGACACCTGCCCTGCGCACTATCTGCTCTAACACGAGTTTAAAGAAGTCACATGATAGTGCGTCTCCTTGCCGAAATCCGGCGCATGTTTGGAATAGTTCGGAGGAACTACTTCCAAATTGCACGTTGCAGCGCGTGTTTTCCAGCGTCACGCTAAAAAGCTGGGTCAGTTTTGCCGAGATCCCGAATTCGGCCATCGCCACATGAAGCTCCTGACGATGAATGCTATCATATGCGGCCTTGAAGTCGATGAATAGGTGGTGAGTCTCGACTTGAAATTCATTGGTCTTTTCCAGGATTTGCCTCAGTGTGAAAATTTGGTCTATAGTCGATCTGCCGGGCCGGAAGCCACACTGGTACGTGTCGATTAGTGTATTGCAGAATGGTTTGAGACGTTCACACAGTACGTCGGATAGGATCTTGTATGCGATATTAAGCAGGGATATGCCTCGATAATTCTTGCAAGACATAGGATCGCCTTTTTTGTAGATGGGGCATATGGAGCTGATAGTCCAGTCATCGGGCATGCTTTCTTCCACACCATACCAAAACATCACCACCGTATTTGAAAAACTCCGATGGTAAACCATCAGAGCCGGCGGCCTTGTTGTTCTTAAGCTTTTTCTATTGCTAAGCCAACTTCTTCTATACTGGGTACTGGAACTGGGGTCGAATTACGACATCAGTTAACGAGTGAATGAAATCCATACGCTATCGAGTGATCGAGTAACTACATTGGGATGATGACATAAGAATGGGCACGTATCGAGTGCACTTTGCAAATTGTACTAGTACAATTCTACTACATTGAATTGAGATGGCTGACAAATGTCAAAACTATTTATTTTTGTGTGAGGAAAAGTTTTGCATTTATCGTCTTCAATTAAAAATTGAATATTTACTTAATTTTTTATCTTTTCATCAAATAATCGCTATGAGTGTATTGAACGAAGCCTTTTAAGAGATAAAAGCGATCCCTTCTCTTTACAAGACACTGCGTACGTATACAAAACTATAATTTTCTGAAAATATATTTCACAACATACACTTTTGATTGCAGTTCTATCGAAAAAGTCAGGGCAAATAAGAATGCATTCTTATTTATAATGGAGAAGATAAATTTTAGAAGATACACCTAAGCCGCTGTCCCAGCTCATAAAATTTGCCATAATTTCCTTTTGCAGACTCAGCCTGAAATAAATTTCAAACAATAAATTTAAACAAACGCAAACGTAATAAACAAAGATATTCTCACATATTTTCTCCCAAATGCACCTCAGCTTGTCAGCAGAAACCATATCGAATAAATAAATACACGATCACTGATGACAGAATGCCAAATTTCGATACTCGATCTCTTAAGCGGTCATGTCAAATCAACATTTATCAGTCACGTGTTGCTCGATAACTGATGCGGTAATTCGACCCCTGATTCTTCATTGACTGGACGTGGTTTCTCTTCTTGCGCTATCACTCTCTCTTCATGATGCCCATTTAGCAGCTGCTGGAAGTGTTGCTTAAACACATCTACTATTCCCTGTGCTTCGGTGACTAGATTTCCTTCGCTGTTTCGAAGAGCCTGTGTCCCGGCCTTGAAGCCAGCAGCCAGTTGCTTGGCTTTCTTGTATAACTTCCGGATGTTGTTTCGATCATGAGACTCTTCGATCTCCTTGAGCTGGGAGACTGCGCAGGCCCTCTTCTTTCTCTTTGATGATGTCGCGATACTGGGACCAATAGATGTTGGCGTCTGTGGTAGGCGTTTTCAATTTGTACATTCATAGTAGGTTGTAAACAGAACCGTTTGCAGCAAACATGGATATTTAAATTTTTTACTTGCACTTGTAAGAACAAGTATTGATTTCCGGAAAACTTTTGATCAATCTTGATACCACTATAATAGAGAATCTCAAAAAAGTTTCTATGGCAGACTACAAACTAAACGGCTGAACAGATTTATTTCAAACTTTATACATAGGGTCTGTGGCTTTACAATTTTTATTCTAATCCCAAAATAAATTATATTGAAAGAAATATGTTTTCTCGGAAACGATTCTAATCATTTCGATCAAATTTCATATTTGAGATGTAGTAAGCATATGCATATGGTACTTGTCTTATCATCACCAGTTTTTTTTTTAATTGGCTCTTTCTTAGATATGACTCAGGCGATTTTATTCAAAATCTATATCTCAACAGTATTTGATATATACAAAGTCAAGGCAAGGTTTTTGAAAATTGTGAAAGAAGTTAAATTTCTAACGTATTTTTTTGTAAGAAAAATTCGTTTTAATGATGTAGTTTAAATTTCAAATTGAGTGATTTGCAAATAATCAACGCGAGTATGTCGTTTTATATTAAAATGTAGATTATTTCGTTAAGAGACAATAAACATTTAAAAAAAATAAAATAGAAGATCTTTATACACCATGGATTTATTACGGTAAACTCGCAACCAGTTTTTTTTTTTTGCATTATCATATATAACAGGTCCAAATCATTTCTAAAACTCCTCTTTGTTATCTCAAATGTTCAGCTTGGACTGAAATTTGAGCAAATCCTTTCGATGGCAATACCTTTAGATGGCATCATTACAACATGTAGAAAGAATGAACTGAAGACAAAAAGTTCGGTTGGGAGATTTTCCTGATTCGTCCATATGAAACACTCAGAAGCTGCAGACCTCACCTTCGAAGGCGTGTGTAATTTTCAATTAAATATTTAAATTAGAAACATATATTTGCGCTGTTTTTTTCTTAAAAAGTCACACTTAATTGTTTACCAGTTTTAAAATTGAGGGAGAAGTCAAGCAAAAATGTTTGCCTTATGGTATTTTTAATGTACTGCTGACTGCAGCATAAACGGCTAGATGGATTTACTTAAAATTTCATTTCTGTGGTCTGTGTGTGTTATTAATATTTTGTCAATGTGTTGCTTAACTTACACCTATTTACATGACGTTAACTTATTAATTGTTCAGACTTGAAATGGTTAATATGTAGAGTAGAAATCGGTTACAGCTGTACCAGCTACAATGATAAATCGGGTGTAGAGATCGATTTTAAAAGTCTCGGCAAATTCACCTCTAACTCAATGTGATTTGCTCCAGATTTTAACGGCGTCAGTTATTACGATGAAACCGGCTATGCCTATTAAATTTCCTTCATTTCGTCTAATTATAACTCTATATCTATATATAGAATTTTTAATTTAGTCTCAACATAAAGATACTTTACTAAGGCCCAATTTTGAAAGATTGCAATTTTCTTGACTTACACGAGGAGAAGGTGAAAAGTTCTCGGTCTGACAATGAAAGACTGCGATTTTCAGTTAAAAAATGATTTTATTTTTCTACATAATCTCCCTTGACTTCAATACACTTGGTCCACAGTTTTTCCAATATCAGTATTCCTTCTCGGAAGTGAGAGTCTGGAAGGCTGTGAAAATATTCATCTACGGCCCTCTCAACTTCTGCATTGGATGCAAAGCGCTTCCCAGAAACAAATTTCTTCAAGTTTGGGAACAGATGGAAGTCTGAGGGTGCCAAATCAGGTGAATAGGGGGATGGCCGAGCAAATCATACCCCAAATCCCGCAGTTTTTCCATCCCCAACGCACACTTGCGTACAGGTGCATTGTCCTGGTGAAAGATCATTTTTTTCTTCTTCAAGCCAGGCCTCTTCCCGCGAATTTTGCCATTCAGCTGGTCAAGAAGGTTGGAGTAATATTCGCCTGAAATTGTTCTGCCTTCCTCAAGGTAATCAATTAACAGGATCCCTTTCGCATCCCAAAACACACTGGCCATGACCTTTCCGGCAGATGCGATCGACTACGCTTTCTTTGGCGCTGAAACACAGGCTTCCACCCACTGCTTCGACTGCTGTTTCGTTTCTGGACGAGTAGTGGCGGACCCATGCCTCATCCATGGTGACAAATCGCCGCACAAAATCGGTCGGATCCCTATTGAATCGCGATTGCCGCGAAAATCGTTTGCGCATTTGCTTTTAATCGCCATTCAGCAAATGCGGCACCCATCTTGCGCAGAGCTTTCGTATCCCTAAGTTTTTGTGGAAGATGTTTCGCACCCTCTCTTCCGATATACACATAGCCTCCGCTATCTCACTCACCTTCACTCGCCTATCGTCCAACACGATATCATGCACTTTTTCTATGGTTTCGGGTGTGGTTGCGGTTTTTGGCCGTCCTTCGCGTGGGTCATCATCGAGGGATGTGCGACCACGTTTAAATTCAGCTGCCTACTTTTTAATGGTTGACATGGATGGAAGGAGCAGAGTCACCGTAAACTTTTTTCAACTTTGGGTGAATTTCCTTAGGGGTTAACCCATCCAAAACGAAGAATTTTATAACCGCACCATATTCAAGTTTACCCATTTTAACGAAAAACACGCAAGACGTCTACTGCAAAAATTCGTGTAAAGAAACTACTTGAGAGAACAAGTTGAAACTTGTCGTACGAACTAATGAGAAGTGCACCCGGCAGGAAACATAAATTTTTTCTGATTGGAACTCCATCTCTGCGTCAGGCCGAGAACTTTTCACTTTGCCCTCGTAGTTTGTTGTTAAAAAATCGAATAACGGCTCTTTCTCAAAGACGGCTTAAGTGAATTTATTTCGTAATTCCTTTATATCTAAGAAATTTTCAACACGTGATGACAAAGCATTCATATTTTTGACATATCTTTGGACATATTTGCATATGCGGAGCAAGCTTTCGATCCAACTGTGCTCTTTATTTTATATCAATTGAGATTCCTCTTATTTTTAAAATAAATCTGAAAGAAATAAATAAAAAAGACCATTGATCATTGCGTACTTTTTGCGTAATTTATGGAAGTGCTTCTGAACTTTTCACAAAATTTCTACTAAGTTTGTCATTATTAATCGTAACAATTTCATGTTAGTACTTAAAAAGGGAATGATAACGAAAATCTAATGAACAAGAGAAAATTTAACTCTTACGAAAAATTGTAATTTGTACAATACCTATTATAATTTGTTGTAAAGCCCTTTGTCATAGTATTTTCCAAGATATGAATTAAAATGGGAATTAAGGTTCTTAAATTGTAAAGTATTAAAGTAGTTGTTACTAATCTATTGCATCACTCATAAAAGCGACACTTTCTATATCAAGCGACAATCAACAGGGCAATAATACAAATTTCTGTTAATAATTAACACTTAGTTTTGTCTTGGTAATTGCGTCCTTGTTTACTAACGAAATGTTCTTTCATTAAATTTCATGAATTGAATACAACATAAATCTGAATTAACACTTTGTTTTTTTTTTTATTTTCCCTTGTTTTTATTTCTTATAGAAAGGTGTAAAGGAAATGTTAAATAAGTTTTTACCGAACAAATCATCATGAGATCAGTTGCTACATAAAGTTATATATTCTTCCCATACAAATATTAAATTCAAAGCGACCGAAAATAAATTTCGAAATTAGAACTTTTATTATATATATATATCAAAAGTACTAAACACATACATAATTGTTGTTTTTTTTTCTTAGAAGTCGGTTATCTCTTTAAGAGTGTATATTAAGAAATAAAGGAGATGTTGTCAAGTTTATAAAAAATAGAAAAATGAGCTTGCCAGTTTATTTTTTTTTACAATTTATCTTGCTTTCAAAATAAAGAGATATATTAAGTATCATGTTATATATAGGTACTACAACACTGTTCTTCCACAACTTCTACCTAAGCAAATGTATAAAACTGAAGTTTTTAAACATGCATATATAATTAGCTTTTATTAATATTGTTCTCGTACAAGGCAATAAAATATTTTTATGTTTAACTTCATTCTTTATTTTAAATAATGTTTTTTTTATATTTATTATACTTTTTTGTATGTTATGTTTTTGTGTTAGTAATTAACGAAAATTGGGCCGTATTGTATTTATACAACATTTCAAAATCGAAAATGTTGGTTGATTTGAATAATATTACACAAAGTTTTGGGTAATTGGAATGAATAAAATTTGCAAGTTTTTTGAGCTTATGTGCAAATTTGTACTAGAGTGTTGTAATAATTATTATGTAGATAAAAACAAATCGTGTACAGAGAACTTTTTTTTACATATATTCGTAAAATGTATTATTACACAGTCGTTGCTCAGTGATCAAGTGCGCGACCACTGAGTGGGAGATTCAAATTTTACTTTGTTGTATTTGGTCTAGCAAAAGTGTATTTTTTGCATCAAAGAGTGAACGCATTCTTTCGTATTTGTAGCAACACTGAAGCTTAGTCAAAATCACCTGATTTTTGCTAAAAAAATATTACAATGTGTAAATACACCACATTTCCCTCGTCCATATTTCAGCCAATTCTTCCATTTAAAGAAATTTTATTAATTGTAAGAAAGAAACGATAACAACTAGCTGTCAAAAATATATGTTCAATTCAATGTTACACGTTTACTCTCTACGTAACAATAGGGTTGGAGAATTGTTAAAGTGGCCAGATGTAATGAAGCGTGAATAGCCCTATTTATTTTCCCAAAGTATCCATAGATCTGTCTGAGCAACACCAAATATATATATTTTTAGAAATATGGTGTGGGGTATATATACATATCAGTGGCGTGGCATCCATACAAGCCGATTCCTTTCGGCTTCCCTTTTCAAATATCAAACATTTTTATTTTGCCACTTGCCAACCATCACATTCAATTATTTGTTCATCAAACCACTTCGGTTGTTTATTCATTTTTACTCATACACAAACTCGCACACATAGGCGAGACAAGTATGAACTTCTCTAGCGAGAGAGCGTGCAATGAATTTTTTTGAGAAGCCGTTCAATTTCCAGCTTATGCATTCATTTCTTCACTGTACGAACTTTCAACTCTATTCCTTTCTGGCATATAGTAAAAGTTTATTTGCGATTTCTTTGTCTAACATACATTCGCTTATGAGGAAAATAACCCGCGATTTCTCGGCTTTTGTGGATGAACATTGGTGGAGGAGAAAGGTTTTAGTTCGAAGGAGTTTTTTTTTTATTGTAGGCAACAAAATAAGCCGACGAAAATCGGGTTATTGGGTGATGTAGTGGTTCGAACGGCGTTTAAGGTTTTTCTTACTTGTTGAGTATTTTTTTTTTTTGCAAATTTGAAATGACAGTTGCAAATCAGTTGTGTAATTGTGCGTGATTTATTGAAAATTTGGATGCAAATTTTTGTGATTTTTGTGACTGCTAATTATTAGAAAATTTAAAAAATTTAGCAATTACATATTGGTAGTTAAGTTAGTGTTTTAAATTATTAAATTATTATAAAATAGTGAGTGAGCTAAGTGAATAGTTATTAGCTATATACCAAGTAAGTAATTATAAATCTACTCAGGAGGTGCCCCATTGAACATTCTTATTATTCTTAGACAAGATGTCTCTAGTTAATTTTGAGTGTTGTTTAACTGATTTTCTTCTAAAAGAAACCCACGAGTTCAGTAAGCTTTCTTTAAGTTATAAAACTAGGTCGCTCGACACCATCAATGAAAATTGATTATACTCGAAAGGATGGGTATCAGAAACATTTTCATGAGTCTTTTTACAAAAAGAATCCATGGACTGGCAGTTGCAAATTAAAAAGGATGTTTTGTTTTCCTTGTCTTCTTTTTCTAATTCTCTTAGTGTTTGGAGTCACACAGGTTTGTTTGATATAAACAATTTTATTAATTCTTCCAAAAAACATATTCAAACAAAAAAGCATATACGCAGCTGCTTGCATTTGCATGAATTTGGCGAATATCGCATAGAGACTTCTTTAGGGAATTCTTACGAGGCTCATAGTAGAAAAGTTGATCGCAATCGCGATTTAATGAAGCGTTTCATAGACACTGTAGTTTTTTTTATTAAAACAAGAGCTGGCATTCCGGGGTATCAGAGATTCGATGGCAATATCATTCGCGTATAGTGACCGTCTTATTCAATTGCAGAGAAGACATAGAGCTTGCGAAGCAAGAGATCGAGGGTTTTGAGTCATGGATTCATTCTGAATTTGTAAACCCATTTAACTCAATCTATAAGAGCGTAAGTAACTGCTCAGAACCTCCACGCAAACGCCGACTACTTAATATTGATTCAAATAGAAATAATATCCGAATTTTTGTAGCAATTATAGATAATGTTACAAGTTAGATTAAGAATAGGTATAGTTCATTTAGTTCATATATTTTCTTTGATTTATTAAACGAATCAAAATATGAATATTTTTCTAATTCAATGCCGGATTACAAAATATCTTCTTTAATTACCCTATTTCATGGAATTTTTAATTTTACTACTTTAAAAAAGGAACTCAAAGTTTTATATACTACCCCTTCACTTAAAAAGCTTGAGGTTTTTCAACTTTATAAGCATTTTAATACGGAAATGCTTAGAGATACTCTAACATTGTGTGAAATCTTTTTAACCCTGCCTTTGACTGTAGCCTCTGTCGAAAGATCTTTTTCGACTTTAAAAATAGTCCGCACTTAAGAAATTCCCACCAAGAAGAAAGACTCTCAGACCTGGCACTTTTATCTATCGAAAAGCACCTTCTTTTAGAAATTAAAAATAACTCAAATTTTTATAAAAGAGTTTTATCAGAATTCGTAAAAGGGAATCGTAGGATAGCTTTAGAGTACAAATAGGTAGTACATAATTGTAATTGCTAAATTTTTTATATTTAACAACGCTCCGAGTTATCAATAACTTATATAGATTATTCTGCCCAGAACGGCTTTTTTCGAAGCCACTTTTTTTATGCGATGAGCTCATTGTCTACGTAAATTCCAATGACTTAAAGTATAACAAAGGTGGCTTAGATTGCATATCTTAAGTCTGTGTTTCGAATAAGCACCAATATGGTAAGTCTTGAATAAAACATTTTACTTAAATTTTTTTCGGCTTCCCTCTTGAAATTTCACCCCACGTCACTGATACATATACATATTTGACTTGTGACCAATGTCAATAAACCATTTGCTTAACAAGCAAGATTGGTGCTGTTACACATTTTAATTATTATAAACATTTTAATAACGATACATTTAATACGTGCAGGGATACATTTTAATGATTCTTTTAGAGATTACAATATTTATATATTAAAGTTTTCGTTTATTTTTTTATTAAATGCGTTTCTTTTCTTAACAGGGTGTTGATGTCGCTGTTAGCATGTGAGTCTTATTAAGTATTTTTTGCGCTAACCGGGAAATTTTAAGATCATCGTGTGCGTAGGTCGTTCATTAATTCCGTACAATAATATAGAAAACAGGGTTTCTTCAGCAAAAATCAATTTTAATTTTCAATATAATCTCCTTTTAACTCGATACACTTAGTCCAACGATGATCCAACTTTTTTAAACCGTCCGAGTAACATGATCTGTCGAACTCTGCAAAATATGCTTTTGTTGCGGCGATAACTTCTTCATTTGATGCGAATCTCTTACCTCCAAGCCAATGTTTGAAAATAGTCTCAAGAGGCTAAATCTGGAGAATATGCTGGATGGGGAAGCAATTCGTAGTGCAATTCGTAGTACAACTCGTTCGCAATTTGTTCTACTTCAAAGTGGTCGTCCGGGTTCATGGTCATCGCGCCGACAGCTTTCTCATATCCAAATAATTGTGCACCCGATCATTTGAGATGCCTACAGCTTCAGAAATCTCAAGCACTTTAACTCTCCGATCGTCCATCACCATACCATGAATTTTGTTCGACCATTTCTGGTGTGGTGACCTCAATTGGACGTCCAGGACGCATTTGTAAATCATTTCATACGATGGTGCAGAGTCCCCGTAATGTTTATCCAACTTTGCTTTAATTTCCGTAACTGTTTTCCTCTTCACGAAATTCACTTTTCTCCATGTTTGGAAAAATACGAGAAGTTGCCTGCTTCTAATGGCTGTCAAACACAAACTATGATGTATGTCATGGTTTGAAGAGTGATACCACATGAAACAAACGTCAATAATCTAATGGCACCACCACCTGTCGAGATTGTACGAAATTATCTAACGACCCTCGTATGTCGTTATTCATTCCATTCAGCGTCAACTATTGTTTGTAGTATTTTCGATTGTTCTTGTTGGATTGTGGTTGTGTTTGATTTCTTTGTTGTACTCAAAATTTGAGCTCTAAAAGCCCAGATTGGTTTAATAAAAACTTTGTACTAGTGTAGTAAAATTTTGTTGTTTATAAATAATAGTGAATCTCACAGTAGGAGCCAGTATAGTTCTTCCAGATAAGCTTGCAGTGTAAATACAGTCCTAGGTATTTGGCTACCGTGTCAATGGAGATACATATCTTTGTTGTTGATTTTTAATTCTGTTTGGTTTTTGTAGTAAATATAATCTGGACCGTTTTATCTTGGTTTACTTTTATGCGCCAGATCATTTGGCAGTGTCGTCTAGAATTTTGTGTAGTTGGCTAGCAGCTGTTTATCATCGTCAGCAAAAGTGACAGGCATTGATGTTGCATGTATCGGAAGAGGAATGTCTCTAGTATAAAGATTGTAAAGATTTGGTCCTAATACATTGACTTGTGAGACCCCTGCTCGTGTTGTATATAGTTGTGAGTGCTCGTCTTTATACCTAACATAGCAGTGTTGTAACGCTCTGTCTTTCGGCCTCCTTGGGTCGAAATAAAAGACGTTCTTTTCTAATGACACTAACCTTTTATTACGAGTCCCCGACAAGTCCAGGGTCTTCTTCTTAAATATACATCGGGCGTGGGACTCCTGCGTTGGCGCAGTGTGCACGTTCTCTTCTATCGCTGGCGCAGTGTGCGTGACCCTTTGTTGCTGTCGTCTGTGTGCGTGTTGACTTCGCTGGTGGTGCTTCCTCGCTGGCTCTGGCCAACGACTACTCCTACCGCTACGACCACCACTACCTCTATTACTACTGCTACGACCATCACTACCAACATTACTACTGCTACAACTACCATGCTCCTATCGAGGAGTTTAGGTACCTGGAGGGTATAAGCTAAACCTCCTCTGTACCCGTTTCCCACTCTTATTACGTTGAGCCGAGGTACTGGAATGCCGAATCTCTTATCAGATCTGTCATCACAAACAGGAAATCGGCTGTCACACTGGAGCAAGCCAGCGTATGGTCGAGTAGTTACCACACGACTGACACTGTTTTCTTCGGTTGATTGTTCCTCGGCTACGTAGTGGTAACTTCGATTAGAGGGAAAACGACTGTGCTGAGTTGATGGTAGCTTCGTAGTGTGGGCACGCTTGTGTGTGTGTATGGTGAATTGGAGTTAGTGGCTTCGCTTGGGTGCGTTTGATGGTGTTGCTGTTGTGGGGAAGCTACCCGAGGGTGGTGGATCGGGAATGTTGTCTGACGAACACATGTGGCGAGGTGTCGTCGCTACATCTCCCCCTTGTTTCGGTTGGGGAGGAAAGAGAGCTCTAGGGTCCTTAGCACGTGGGTCGTTCGATGAATGGTTTCAAGTCTTTGAGATGGGTGGTCCTGCGTTGCGTTTCGCCTTGATCGACTAACTTGACGATTACTGGCGAGACAAATGCCACGACACGAAATGGTCCATAAAATTTCACAGCTAGCTTGGCGGCGAAGCCTTCCACCGCCTTGGATAATGTGTGTTGCCGTATGAGTACCAGGTTGTTGATCCGTGGGGCTCAATGCCGTCTACGCAGGTTTTAGGCTTTGGACTGTTTACTGAAGGCTCGTTTGGTGTTTTCTTCTACGATCCGAAAGACCTCCTGTAACTTCATAGGCCGTTGTTCTCGTGTCAAGGGTGGATGTCCGTCTCCTACTGTTTGCTGTGTGTATTTGGTAACCTCAGTTCCCCGCCCTGGACGAGGTAGACGGGGCTGTAACCTGTGGATTCTTGTTTGGCTGAATTTATTGCCAACATTAACTCCGGTAGATATTAGTCTCAGCGCTGGTGGTTCTCCGCTGTGTACTGTGAGGGTTCGGTTGATTCGCTCTGTTGTTTTTTCCTGGGGACTGTAGGGTGCCGTGAGTTGATGTCTTATCCCATACCCGGTAAGTAACCTTCGAAAATTCCGACTGGTGTATTACGCTCCGTCGACGGAGATGAATACTCGGGTACCCCGAACCTGGCTAGGACCCGCTCCTTGAATGTTCGTATCAGGGTTTTACTGGTCGCACTTCGGACTGCGGCGAATTCTGTCCACTTCGTGTACTTGTCAGAAAATACTACCAGGAAAGTATTACCATGCTTGGAACTTGGGAGGTATCCCACGAAGTCGGAACACACTACGTTCCAAGGTTCTGAAACAGGTGTCGAGAACATCTTCGCAGCCATTGCACGTTGTTGGGCCTTATATCGCTGGCAGGATAAACAGTATTGTACATACCTGGAGACCTCCCGGAACATGCCAGACCAGTAATATTGTTTGGCCACTCTCGCAATGGTTTTCGCCGTGCCCAGATGTCCTGCTGTGGGTTCGTCGTAGCATTCCTTCAAGATCCGTCGCCGCTGTTCTGCAGCTACACAGAGTTTCCAAGGAGTACTCTCGTCTTCCACGTGACTGGTTGGGTCGGAAATGTGTCGAAAGAGGTTCCCTCCTTCCACCATATAGTCCGGGAAGCTGGCCGAATTGTTCAGAACCGCAGCCTTCTTCTCGTACCAAACTGTCTTTGGTGGTTGGGTGTCCAAGATTTGGATGACCTCGCTGTCGTCTGCGCATGATGGTGGGAGAGGACATCTGTTAGGACATTTAACTTCCCTCGTCGGTACTTCACCTTAAAGCTATATTGCATTAATTCAATTACCCAGCGTGCCACTCGACCTGACGGCTCCAATTCTGGCCCGATCACCTGGTCCAGAGCTCTTTGAAAGGTCGCCGGTGCAGAATGGGGTCCGATCGGCAACATCTTCCATTGGTACAAGCTTCTTCCGGGAACCGTAAATGCCGTATGCTGTCTGCTGTTCCTGTCCAATGGAATTTGCCAGTACCCGTTTTTCAAATCGGTGGTGCTGAAGTATTCATCCTCTCTCAGCTTATCCAGAATGGCCTGTATCTGTGGTAGTGGGTAAGCGTCCCTTACCGAACGTGCATTAAGCTGCCAGTAGTCTACGCACATTCTCCACCCGCCTTGCTTCTTTTTCATTAGTACGATTGCAGAACTATGTGGGCTCATCAGCTCTTGCAGTAGCTGATTGATTTTCTTGTCTATTACCTCTTGCATTGCGGGGTTCTTTGGATAATAACGTTGCTTTACTGATCGGTCGTCCTTCATCTCCAAACGGTGTACAACTATAATATGTTGGTGGTTCCTCGTAGTTGTTCGTACTTAGGTAACTCATGCCTCAAGAGTTCCCCGATAACGTGTTCTGCATGGTTATCTTCCTTTGAGTCTCGTGCCGAACTCCTTCCAACGCCTTGCAATTTCAGTGCTGACAAACGATAGCGATGCCCCCGTAATCGCAATTTCTTATGGTCATTCTGGCATATAGGCGTCTGTCGTCACCGTATTGAAGATCTGGTAGTCTTGACGAGGCAGAATTTAGTGGGACTCTTCCCCCGTTTTCCGCCTGCGCTCGGCAACATTACCTTGTTCTGACTCCCGTTCGGTCGCAGTCCCAACATAAGAGTATCTGTGCGTTCTGGCAGTCGCGCCGTACGTGGCCTGCTTCTCCACATCTCCAACAACCATTGTTCAGGCCTGTCGCTTGTGGTCTAGGCGTCGTTGTGAGGTTAGCTTGGCTCGTAGTTGGCCCTTGTATTAGTACTGCTGCTCTAGCTGACCGCTCTTCAGTCACCTCCTCGTACTCGAGGAGGTGACTGAATCAATTCGTTTTTTTTTTTTTTTTTATTTATTTTATTTATGTATAACTTGTAGTCGGGTCGCATGTTCCTGGTAACACCTCTCGAGACTTTGGATTGCTGTGACGTAGTCGATGAATTTCTCTGCGTTTGCTTCCGCTTCTGCACCTCCTCTCCTATGTGTTCCAAGTACCTCGTCGGTAGGAAGAACAGTTTGAAATCCGCTACGAAGTCATGCCACGTCTTCCATGTGCGATAATTATTTCGGGGCCATGCAGGCATTGCTTTACACACTCGGTCTAGCGAGAATTCATCGGGTTCCGCTAAGTCTTCTACTCTCCAAGAAACTGTGGGGGTATTTTTCACCATCAGAACGTATTCTTCACTTGCGGATTTTGTCACACATGTCTCCGTCGCTTGTTGTCTTGTTCTGTGACTCCGAAATTGACTTTGTGTTGGAGTCACCTGATTCCCCCTTGGCTGTGCTTCGATGGCTCCATGGTTTTCTCTCACTCATTTCTCCGTCTTCCTTAGTATCGTACTGTACCGATCCACTGTTGTCTTCGTGTTGGTATCGCCTGATTCTTCCTTGTCAGTGTTTCGATCGAACGATGCCTTTTCCGTTGGTTTCCCGTACCTTTGTTTCAACTCCTTTGTTCTGCTTTTTCCTTCGGCCGTAACTGCTGCACTGGTGATTCATTCCGATAACTTTTGGCGTAGCTCATCCACCGTTTCGTTCGTCTCCAACTCCATTTCTCCTAGAATTTCTAGGAGCCTTCCCTTTAGAAGTGTGTAAATCCACGCTTTACCCATTTTACACACTTTTTACACTTTTATGTTGGGCCAATGTAACGCTCTGTCTTTCGGCGTCCTTGGCCGCCAAAATCAACCGGTAACACTAAGGAGCAAGCTCGAGAAAGAACTTCGGTGTATCTTCCTGTCTTTGATGAAAGTGTGGGAACTTTGCCAGCATTTCTAAAAGTAAGTTCGATTTCTGAATTATGTGATAAAATAAGAATTATTGTTAGTAACTTTGCAGAATGTGCAATTTTTAGTGATTCTCAAACAATGGTCGTAAATAATTTAAGTAGCTTCCTAGTCCTAAAAATAAAAGAAATAACTGCAGGCGCTTTAGCAGCTGAACTGCATGATAAATATTCATTGGAAGATATTCGAAAAATACTTAATAAATATGTTGGTCAAGATAATTTTAATTTGAAAGAACAAAAATTAAATAAGCCTTATAGAGAAAATAAACAAATTGCACCTAGGCCAATAAAAAGTAATTTTTCACCACACAGTAATTATCATAACAACTATCAACAAAATAATTTTAATAACCATAGTAACCCAAGATAAACTCGGAGATTTTATAATAGAAATTTTAGCGATAATTCGTCGAGAGATGACACCGTTAGTAATAGGGACGAAGTAAATTTAATTTCCCAGAATGAGTTTTTTTATAAACTAGCTTCGGAAAGAAACAACATTTTTATTATTCTAACTTTTAGTGAAGAAAATTACATTGCTATGGTAGATACAGGTTCAACAGTTAGTCTATTAAATTCAAACAGAGTTGCAAAAAGAATGTAGGAAAGTATAGGAGGGGAAGTATTATAGCATTAACAACAATAGAAGGATGAGTAGCAAAAAGTATGGAATATGTGAAATCTAAATTTCCAGTTGAATTTGGTCAACCGCAAAATGCTAGAATTAAGTGGGTAAAAATTAAATTAGAAAAACCATACGATTTTTTGCTTGGAATGGATTGGTTAGATAAAAACGTTAGAACCATAGATATTGAAAATCAGGAAATTATATTACGCAATGATATAAGGATACCATTTCTAAATAAAATAGTTCAGACTGAAGTTAATACTGTAGAAGTAGAGTACAAATGAGCAGACCAATTCCAAATTATATAGGTCAGCATGAAGCAGAAGTTAGGAAACAAATTGCAAATGGAAGCTCAAGGTATAATCAGAAAAAGCAAGAGCAGGTACAGTTCACCAATTATAGTAATCCCAAAGAAAAAAAAATCACGTGTTCTAAAATTTCGTATTGTGGTAGATTACAGAAGACTAAACTAAGTGACAATTGACAACAAGTACCCACTTCCCAATATATATAGTATATTGGACAAGTTGGGAATATTTTCAATATTTTATGTCATTAGATATTAGGGTATCACCAGATTTTGGTAGCCCAAAAAGACATCGAAAAAACGGCATTTGTTACACCATCTGGACTGTATGAATATATGCGAATGCCATTCGGCTTAAGGAATGCTCCGGCAACATTTTAACGTCTCATTAATGAGATATTGAGGGATTACACAAAATAAATATGTATGTGTAGTATATTTAGATGACATTTTAATTTTTTTTAAGTATACTAGATTTTTACATTTAATTTTTAGCTATAGTTTTTTCGGTAAATTATTTTAGACCGTATCTATACAGCAGAAAGTTTAAGATTGTCACTGAACATGCACCAATAAAATATTTAAATTCGAAGTACAAAGGGAAGGGCTTTTCCCAACGAAACCAACGGTGGGTTTTTAAGTTACAAGAATATAATTATGACATTGAGTATCTTAAAGGTAAAGAAAACAAAGTGGCCCATTGTCTAAGTAGGTTGAAAAATAGTCCTTAAATTAATGTAGAAAACAGCATTGAATCCAATATGGACTTGTCTGATACAATGCATTCAGTAGAAGAGCAATTACAGGACCATATTATAAGACTTAAATGAAGAGATAGTAAATAAATACAGAACTCAAATAGTTCTAACTTATTGTCCGGAAAAAGAGATGACGATAAAACATGGAAGGAAGATCATATAAACCAATCCACAAAGTGAGGAATTAACCATTAAAGATATATTAAAAGGGAATATTAAATTGGGACACATTGGCATATATTCACAAGTAGACGATAGGGAATATAATAAAATACAGCAATACATTATAGAGCTATTTTCGGACAACCCAAGAATTGAGTTTAGAAGAGCAACAAGAAGAGCTCAAGAAATAGAAAGCGAAGAAGAATGCCACAAACAAATATCTCTGTATCATACAAAAGAGTCATTACATAGAAGAATCAATGAAACCTATCGGTTACTGAAAGATAAAATATATTATCCGAAGTTGCAGGAACATATACAACTTATTATTAATAACTGTGGAAAATGTCAGGAAATAAAGTATGACAGAAATCCAATCACACCACTCTTTAATGTAACAGAAACAACTAAGAAAAATGAAATTATACACATGGATATTTTCCATTATAAAAAACAGGTTTTCGTTACCATCATCGACAAATTAACGAAATTCGCCGTTGCATACTTAATTAATGATAGAAACTGGATTAAAAAGATTGCTATATTAGAAGGCTATTTGGCTTCTTTTGATACACGATAGAAGAATTTTTTTCAGTAGAACAAAATATACAGAAAGCTATAGGAAATTATAATGACAGGTATCACTAAACAATTGAGATGACTCCAAGGCAATCTAGCAAAGCCACAAACACAACGTCATTACTAGAAAAAGTAAACAAGACAAAATACAAGAATACACAAAGAAAGAGAGACGGAGAAAACTACGTTGAAAATAGAAACGAGGGCTATATTAAAAACTATAAGAAACTCAATGGTTCAAAGATGAACCATATTTTAGGAAGTTTAAGCTAAAAAACGTACATTTATTTAATATTAAAAGAGCTCCTAAATTTGCAGGTCATTATAATATTTTTGAGTCCAAGTACATCCTATACGGGAAGAAAACGGGTATGTGAAAATGATTGAACAAGTCGAGATAGCTAATAACAGTGACACAATCTTACATATAATAAATCCATCTGGAATTATGTACGTTTTAGATCAATTAGCATTAAACCTAGCTCACTTATAATTAGAAAATTCATTTGCACTTTATTCAGAATATAATTAATAAAAACTAAATTAAGAACCATAAGTAAATCAAATAGACAAAAAAGGGTATTATTAAATATCATAGGCAGAGCTCAAAACTGGTTGTTTGGAACAATGGATGACAATGACCGACAAGAAATAACGAATCATTTAAAGGTAACGAATCATTTTCACAAATTAAAACGTTTGAAAGCTGGAGTAATGTAATATAAGAATGATTGTTTGATATTTGCAATAAAAATCCCAGTAATATAATAACAGAGTTACAATTAATCAAACCCATACCAAATTCCAATAGTTGGCAAATTGATGCATCAGAAGAATTTATTGTTGAAATAAATGATCAAATATACGAATATAATGAAAAAGCTCTGTTTAGACATTTAAAGCATAGTAAAAGTTGTATTTTTCAGAAAACATGTTCATTAGGTTATAATAATGTAACTAGCATAGAAGAACTAGATGATGAATCTATTTTGTTATTAAATATAAATAATGAAGGTAGGTGGGTAGGTAGGTGTGGTTGTGACAGCATGCTATGCTGAAACATAATTAGCGCAGAAGCGCCGTTTTGATATCACAACTCAAGTGACCTAATTTGTTGTAAAAACTGACGTTGGATTTGTGGGAAAGAAGAGAAAAAATTATTTAAATCCACCCCGTGACATTGAGGAAACTGATGACGTCCCCGATGCTTGTGTCCGCTAGCTCACTAATATTATCAAAAAGGTGTCTGCCAAGTATAAGGTGTCTGACCCTACCAAGGGCCGGACACTTACAAAGGAAGTGAAGGATTGTAACAGGCTCGTTGGCCATATTGCAGCTACGACAATGTGCATTAAAAGTAAAGCCCAGTCTGGCTGCGTGGACCCCTATGGGCCAATGGCCAGTGCTAATTGCCAGAACTCTAGCAATATCTGCCCGATTTCTGTTTAATAGCTCTTGTGTTTTGCGCCAGTTATACTTGGGCCACATCTGCCTGACACAGTTCTGCAACCCTCGCCATCTATTACCAGCATCTGCGAGGAAATGAGCAAAGATTCTACCCTTAAGGGCCCCTAACGGAATGTTGACATCCTCCGCACGGGGGCAGTCAAGGGCAGATCCCTGCCTCGCCAATTCATCAGCCCTTTCGTTTTCGTCAATGTTACTATGACCAGGCACCCAGATGAGGATGATCGTAGACCGATGACCGAGTGCGGCACCTAGAGCCGCAGTATAAATAATGAAACTCTATTACAAGATTGTGATAAACGAATTATAAATTTAACGGGAATTTATTTAATCAATTTTAATAGTTGTATGATACATTAGAAATATAACAAAATAAATTTTATAATAGGAAAATTACTGATAAGTACTATTATCCAGCAAATAATGTAAATGAAGTGTTTGTTAAACCGATAAAGTTTGATTAAATAATAATGAATAGGTAGTGTAGAAAATTTAAAACAAATTAAGGAACTGCAATGTCATACAAATGTAATGTACGGTACTAATATAAGCCTTATGTTGATAATAATCGTTATGCCTATAGGTATGTCTTTTGTGTATATTGGAAAACTAGAAAAAATAAGATTAGTATAATCAATAACATGAAGCCGAAGACTACCAAACATCCGATAAAAACAGGAAATGCTGACCTAGAGCTTGCCAATGACCTGCCAAGTGCATACCAAATCAAAACAAAAGCGAAACCGCTTGCTTGGTGATTTGTATGACACAAACGTCGGTCATTCACATGAATTAATTTCCGCTCAGGTTGTCGTTCTGCCGAATCATCATAATGTTAAGATAGGTCGTAAGATAGCAAGTAAGATTTGAATTGGGGAGTCTTGTTCCAATCGTTGATCAATAAAGTTGTTTTTGATTCGAGTTTCGTGTTCTTTCAATTACTTCAATTATAACAATTTTTTTAATTCGCGCAGAACGAATGACTGCCAGAAAACAAGGTACTGAATGGCCTGTTAGCGCCAAAATATTTATTAATTTTTATTTCAAAGTTAAAGTTTTCCAGCTATAGTGTTGTCAGCTACAACTAATCCCATGACTCATAACTGATCCAACGGATAATTAATTTTTAGTTTTCCTAATTTTATGGCAGGTGCTTAAAATATAGAAACAAAAGTAACACAAATATTCACCCTATTTTAACATATACGGGTATGTATTCGTATCGATTGCGGAGACTATCAGACATCGTTGCCACGTTATTGCTATCGACAGGGATTTCAAAAGCAATACCGGTTCTTAGTAAACAATTACATTAATTCACCACACAAACCACAAAAGAAATCTACTTGTGCGAGTGTCCGGTACTGTTATTTTAAGTTTTTCCTAATTTTGCTCGTCATCATTTCTGGTCTTCCGATTTCAAAATTTAGACTTAATCAAAATTTTTTTTATTCAACCAACTTTTACACAATTTGAATTCTTGAAGTCTCCAGCTTTGTTTTCCTTAGTGTACATTGTCTCCAAAATGGCCCCAAAAATGTTTTATTACTCCGAATTTTTATTTATATTTTCACTAAAAATATCTTCCTTCTTCTTGTTGACTTTAACCATACTACATACAGTTACAGTTTAAAAAAAATAACAATGTGTTATCCAAAGCTCATTTGAGCTTTTCAATTGCTGACTTGACTAACATTTCCGTTGCCAGTGTACCCGTATGTCCGCGAACGTGGCTACAACGGTGCCTTCTTCTTGAGGTATGTTATTTATGTAGTAAGAACAAGACCAGATCAAGAACATATCCTTGTGGAACTCCAGCAGCAGTTTCATTAAATTCTGAGTATTCAGTTCCGTGTTTAACATGAAAAAGTATGTTTCTAAAATCTTGTACAATATAACTGTTCCGGAAGAACTGGTCTTAGCTTATACTTCGTGTCATATCTTGTCGAAGATTTGAAAGACGTCAACAAAAACGCTAGAACATGTCTTGTTCACTTCTGGGGCTTTCACAATTTCATTAGTTATTCTATAAATCTGGTCAATTGTGGAATGCTTAATTTTGAAGCCGATTCGATGATCAGGAATTAAACGTCTTTCTTCAATGACCGCTTGTAAGCGGCGCTTCAATAGGAGTCTTCCCAATACCTTTGATATCGATAGGAGCGATATCAGTCTGTATGATTTTTTTTCGATTGCAGATTTTCCCGATTTTGGAACCATTATAACGTCTTCTGCTTTCCATTATCTTAGAACGTATAGTAAACTTAGTGACATTTATAAGATAAAGAAGTTTTTTTTTTGCCTGGCGAAGTTGGACCTACGACACATTTTTTTTATTTTAAAGTTGTCACGTGTCGTAATCGTACCACTAAAATCCTCTATCAATGCCTTTCCGTCAAATTGCTTAAATGTTTCTTGTAGATGCTCGGCAAATTCGCCTTCTTTTTGTCCCCTTTTACTCATTCGCCATTGTTTTTCCTTATTAGTGGAGATTGCATTTGCAGTTTTTTGATAGCATTTATGGTTTTCCAGAGTGAATAATTTTACCTTTTTGCAGTAGTCAAGCTTTCGAGATATTTAGAAATCTTGCGATTTTTTAAACCTCGGATCGCTTTTTTGGGTTTATTACATACTTAAGTGGTTCGAATGAGTTTTATACTGGGGAGCGCGAAATTGTTGCCATCTCTCCTCTTTTCTCATACACCAGTTCCTTTATTTCCGACGGATATCTAATTTCGCTATTTACGACTTCTTTCCTGCTATAAGGAGTGTTAACCCACGCGGCATACTGTAAGACTTACATAAATCTGCCGACTTCGTCTTCTATTTCGTATGATGTTTTAAGTGACACTTCCATCGATTAAAAATTATTGTAATTTATGGTGAGTTATCTGAGGAGAGATTAAAACTTCCCTCGACGTTCGTAAAGTTCTTAACCATCCAAAGGACAAATTGAATTTTATGAGATGTGAGCCTTACCTCTGGTGGGGGGTCTCACAATAAACCAACACCTTGTTCTATGGATTTTCAACGAATCACTCATTGCTTTAATTCTAGACTATTTACATACAATTTTTACAAAGGAAATGACAAACATAAAACTAGATAACTCCACTGTCTGGTCGCACAGGTGTTGGATGACCAGCACCCAGGCGGTGATATGACACCTTCGATGTCCACAGTAAACTGCTTTACGTGTTTACTTTCTTTCGCTGCCTTTCCTTTAGCAATTCCAGGTTTATCCTTGGTGGGTTTCAGGTTCGGGCTTAATATTTGTTTAAACGTATCGCGCCTTTGGCAATAAGTCTGCGTATGATTGAAGCCTTACAGCACTTACGCTGAGGGATCGATATTTTACTTTTACGCATAATGTTCTATTTTAACCACGATATGTAGAGTAGTTTTAATATTGTAAATGTCATCTACATTTTCGTTCTTATCAAAACTAAGCATACCCAGCTGTAGTCCACGCCTAAGCAGCATTTTCTGACATCGTTCCGTTTATTGCTTCTCCTTCGTGATAATATTACTGGCGTCAAGAATCTTCAAGCCTTTGACATGAAAGTCGTTCATAACATCTTCTTTAATGCCAGCGGGGTGGAGTCCTCTTGCTTATTTTCACAAGTAATATTGGATCATCTCGGTATTTAATATTTAGGATATTGCTTGGTAGCCATCGGGCACACATCGTTGCGGAGAGATGTTACCTTAAATTTCGATACCAACGTTTCTTTGAGGAGACAATGTAACTTATTATAGTCCGTAATCCCGACAACATTTATTAAAGGCGGAAAACTTAATTTTCCATAAATTTGTTTCTCTGTCAACACTTTGCGCTTGTCTCCTTTTTGTGGCTCGACTTCGGGTGAAGAACCGGCTCTTCGTTTCATGATATGTCTTTTCTTTGTGACGCAGGTCCTTTCGCGTGTTAGCTCTTCTTCGTCCGAATGATATTCGCGAATAATTGGGCGGAGTGGGCTAACTTCGCATTCTTTTTGGAGATGCGTATTCTTTAGATCCTTGTTTTCTTCTCTAAGTAATTATACCTCTTTCTTAAGCTCTTGATAGAGTAGCTCCTTTTCATTAAGCTTGATTCGGAGTTCGTTGTCTTCCCCCTTAAAGCTTTTTCACTTCGCTGAGTCCTACTTCTCGCGCGCTGGAGCTTCCGGCGGACTTCCTTTTTCGATCTTGATGGCGGAGATAGAGATATAATTTTCAGTTACATTTTTATTATTATTAAAGTTAATGTACAAGTAAGACTTAGTCTTTTATAGTACTTAATAATTATGGATGGATAAAAAGAGGAAAGGAAAGGAATAAGGTAGTAAAAGAAGGAAACTAGCAGAAAAATTGTTGCAATTATAAGAAAAATGTTCCGAAGCGTCCTTTTATTCCAATTATTTGTTTTGTTGATGTAGGCAGCGAGTTCCAAAGTCTCATGGCATAGACGAAGAAACGGGAGATGTTTAAATAGTTCGAAGTGTGTGTTATGAGATTAAATGTTCTAGCTGAGCGTACATATTGTAGTTTTTCATATGGTGAAGATCTATTATGTAAGATTTTGTGCAAGAAGAGGCAGCATCTAACGTCAACAAATTATTGAAGCATACAGCCAATGACATTAAATGCAAATCGATTTTGGGAAATAATGTTAATTTCTTGATACTGCACCGAAAGTGTACATAAAAAAAAAGACGCTGTTGTTAATACAATAATTTATTACTTATTTGTTCTAGAGATAGCGTAGGGATAAGTAGGTAGGTAGGTAGGTAGGTAAAGCGGTGGTTCGGAAAATAACCCAATTGGCGCTAAGTGCGCCGTTTTGATACCACAAAAACTCATGTACCCTGTTTGTTTACATGTGTTATTGGAGATAGAAGGATATAATTAAACCCAGCCCGTGGAGTTCAGAAACAGGATTAGTTCTACAATCCATTTAGAGGCTATCTCTCTGAAATCGTCAAAGAAGGGTTTACCTAACGTGCGTTATCTGGTCCTCGCTAGGGCAGGACAACTGCAAAGAAAGTGGAAAAGAGTTTCCCTCTCGTTGCTGTGCCATTTATTTCATTTGTTTCAAACGGACATTGCTCTACCAGTTTTGAGGATATGGTAACTGAATCAATGGCCTTGATTGCGGCTTGGCTATCAGAAAGGATACCTATATTTAGGTTGGACGTTGCGAGATTTTTTAGCATAAAAAAAAAAAAGTTGACTGGTTAAGAGTTTCGATAGATTGACAGTATTCTATCCAGCCCAGTTTCTTGGCCATTCTTATGGATTTCTTATATATTTTTAGGTAGTCTTTGTAGGGCTGCCAGAAGTTGTGATTATAGCAGATATTGAAAATCACTCTGGTCATCTTCCTGAGTTTTGACAGATCTTCATTCCACCACGTAGGGACTTTTACTGAAGTTGACTGGATACGAGACTTTATATGCAATTTTTATTGCTTTCTCAAAAGTCTCTACCTTTGAATCCAGTACCGTGGTCGAGTAGATTTTATGAATTGCTGTGTTTCCCAGTTTTGACTTAACTATACGGCTAAACTTTGTCCAGTTTATTCGTTTGTGATTTCTATAGGGTTTAGGAGTCTCAGTATCGAGACAGACTTCAAAGAGTATCTATTTATGGTCTGAAAAAGATTATAAATTGGATACCCTCCAGTTATTAACCCTAACGGTTTCGTTGTTTGATATTAGTGTGATGTCAATAACCGCTTCCCACCCATTAAAATTGTCCGTACTCGGAAACAAAGGTTGAGGTATTTCCAGTATTGCATACAGAGAGGTTATTTGTTATAATGAAGTCAAAAACAGACTCACCTCTCTGTTAGTCTCTGCACAGCCCCATAGCGTATGTCTGGCATTGGCGTCGCAACCCATCAGAAGGTTTGCCTTATTTGCATTAATAGTGGATGTTAAATGCTGGACTTCCTCGGGCGGTTCTTACGTGGTCTGTCGCACCGTCTAAAGAGAACTGGCAATGAAGCAGGACATTAGAGTGATCGACCAGAAAAAAGTCCAGAAAACTAGGAGATGAGTTGGGCGCAAAGCGGGTGGTATATGAGTTACCTACGGAGTTGTAACGAGGTCTAAGAGTTGATGAGACCTACTGTCTTATTTAAATAAGTCAGTTTTAAAATCACCACAGATAATAAAATGCGGAGAATTCCTGGAGAGCGGAGAACACTGGTTGTATAGAGCAGTGCCGATTAGAACTATAAACTACTCCTACAATACAGTTCGCGTTGCCATCTGTAACTTTGATAAAAAGATACTCAGTAGCACTCCCGTCGGATTTCACAATTATTTTACAGTTCAAAGAAGTACTACAGTTCACAGATACTCTAGCCTCTATTGTATCAGTGACCTTGTCATTGCGAACAATTTTATGCCCTAGAATGTTATACAGATAATTTGTTGTATCAGATCCCAGCAAGGTCTGAAAACTGAGAGTTCCTTGACTGTTATTTACTATCCAAGATTACGTACTGGCTGAGTCAGACCCATCACCTTCTTCCTTCTCGTAAAGAGAACAACCTCAGTTTTGAGAGGATTAACCAAAAGCGTATTCCTAGTGCATCATTCATAGATCACGTCTGTGCCTTGCTGCAGACAGTCACTAGGCATGTTCCGACAGAAAGTACGGCACCATCATCCGCGAATGCCTGATCGTAGACGTTAGAACTATTTAGGGCAGAAAATTGATCACCATGCACCATAACAGTGGAGAAAGGATACTACCTTGAGGGGAGCCTATGTTAACCCCTGCCATTACATATCGGCCACAATCCGCATCCACAACCAAAGATCTCTGCATTAGCATTGCTTTAATTCATTACACCAATGGTTCGTCCACGCCGTGTTGTCTGGCAGAATCGCACATAATGTCAAAAGTAATGTCGATGGAAACACTCTTCGCGTACTCATTTCTAACAAAAACGCCAACTAGATTCTGAAGCGCAGTCACGCAGGATTTTTCGCGTTGATAGGCATGTTGCGTCTCAGACAGATGACGTAATCTCAAAGCAACTTTGCGCACGTGCAGTTCAACCAGTCTTTCGATGCTTTTTAGTAAGAATGTAGTCAGACTTATTGGTCTGAAGTTCTATCCATCCGTTTTTCTAAGTGATTCCTGTTTGGCTGATTTATCCTTCTTGAGAGCTTTAACCAACCTACTGGTTCCACTCAGTGATAGAATAAAAAAGATCTTTTCGAAGCTCGAATTAACCTCTTATATTCTTTTTTCTTTGATTGGTAAAAATTTCAGTCTTTCTCCAAATTAGTATTCAAAGACCTGTTTAAAAGTAGTCTGGTTTCATTACGCAGTCTTTCCAGATCTGCACTCCACTAGGGAACTGGCGACTAATGATACTCTGTTCTGCATTTAGTGTACCATCCAATCCATCACTTCGACGAAACTAGGACGATCGCGTTTGTTATTTCAAAGGTATTTGACAGAATCTGGCATCAGACTCTTTTGTCGAAAATGCATGCATATGGCGTCGTTAGTCTCTTTTTCAATGGATTATAAATTACCTTTCGGGGCGTTCAATACAAGTTGTCTTGGACGTCTTCAAATCTGTAATTCACCATATACATGAATGCCGATGTTCCCCAAGACTCTGTTTTGTCTCCGACTCTCATTCTTATATTTATAAATGATCTCTTGTCTGCAACTTATTTCAGATTTTTATATTCGTTCCCTAACTCGCGTCCTTGCTCTTCGGTCGTCGAAGAGGAATGGCAACGTATGTTAAACACACTAAATTCCGACCTGGATAGCATAATCAAATAGCGTTCAACCAACAGAGCAATTATCCATGGATGGGACTTGCATCATTCAAACCGAAAGACTTGCCATTCTTGGTATGTGAATTAATAAAATATTCGAGGTTGCCAAAAATGCTGCAAAATGCCTAGGATTCCTTAAACGACGTAAGAAATATTTTACACCATCTGATCTGGTCTCAATTTATAAGGCATTCATCCACCCAAAGTTAGAATATAACGCCCAAACCTGGTATGGTGCACCCAAGACCGTTTTGCACATTCTAGACAGGGTACAGAAACGCGCGTTACAACTTATAGGTGATACAGACATTGTCAGCTCTATAAATTTACTCGAACATCGGAGAAATGTCTCGTGTCTTTCCCTATTTTATGTTTTTTTTTTGTTATAAAAAATGCTCCAGCGAAATAGACAGTTACATTCCTGCCCTTCAAAATTTCACCCGCAATACGCGTCATGCCGAACGACACGAATATAGAATTATCTATCAGGCTCTGTATTTCCCCGTCACTACAACCTTCAAACCTTTAAAGCCAACGTGCACAGGCTTCACCTCTGTTCTGCTTCCCCCTTTTCCCAAACGCCCGTGCCCTGAAGCAATATAAGAGTATTCATATCCCCTTTGGCTCGTGCAAATTATAAAAAAAAGGTTGTCGTTGCTCTGTCTCAAGACTGAAACCAGATTCTTTTGCTGTTCAGTTGTTGGGAATTTATTAGATTGTACTTTCCCAGTTGCTATTCCTTCTGATGAAAACGATGGCGTACTATCTAGTGACAACAATTTCTTTATGTCCTTCTTATTAAAGAAATTGTTAAATAACTATAGTATAGTTCGACCACCAGAAATGCAGCCACATTTGTATGCCACAATAGTAGACCCTAAGATGATCATTATACCGCCTCCAATACCAGGAGCTATACTTCTTGATCTTTCTGGTATTGGGTCCAAAACATTTTCCCAGAAATTCTTTTGATTTTTAATGCTCGTACATTCATTTTATTAATTGGTTTCACATCTACATAATTCAACGCCATTTAATTTTACATTAATACAACAATCTTCCAAATCATTAAAAGCAAATCTATCTAAGATTCATTTCTTTTGGTTTACTCAATGTTCTAACGTTAGTTTCCACCGTCTCGATCTTACAGTTTTCACTTAAAACTAATATTCCTACATTTGCTTCTTTGTCTTTATTCCAAACATCAATTATTTGCTACATTAATTAGGACAAGATCTTTCGTATTAATTTTTGGCACAGCGATATTTGCCATAGTACAACAATGTCATTATTTTTAGCAGATATAAGACAGACATAAGCATAATTCTCTAGCTGGTTAAAAAATAAGAAATTTTTTCAGATAAAATTTATTTAATTCTTCTATAAATTAGATTGGTTCTATGATTAGAACAGTTGACTGTCAATGATTTGTTCTATCTCTAATTTTAACTGAATAATTTTAAAATTAACTTAGCTCATTATTTCGTTGAAATAGGGCTAAATCGAGTTACTTTCCTCAATTTCTTTTCCTTCTATTTCTAGTATTCTCTATGCAATCGTTTAATACTCCGACAGCAATTTTATTTACTAAAGTTAACTTACTTCCTATATCTCTAACTTGACCTTTATGGTTAAAATATAGTCCACTATCATCGTTTAATTTCTTGATTTCGATGTTTCTTATTTCGTAATTTAACAATAACATAATCCTCATGTAGGTACCTATAGTAATTCATATGGGCATTTGAACTTGCTTTCTAATTTCCCTTTAACTACATTCCTAACTAAAATCTTATGACCTACGGATACTTTGTATTCTATTGGTCTTTCTATTTGTTGGTCATATCTTAACTTACATTTTTCCTTTGATTTCAACGTATTTCTTATAGCCTTGGAACTAGTCTGAAAAAACTTTGATTGTAATTCGTCTAAATAGTCAAACATATTTTTTTCATAAAAATTCTGTATTTCGCTTGGTTGATTAGCTTTGTTTCCTTAAACTAATTCATTTGTTGTGTAACCTGTCGTAGTGTGCATAGTACATACGACAGCTGGCATAAGGCATTTCTTCCAAATTGACAATTTCCCTGCCTTGTAGTCTTTAAGTATTCAATCAGTAAACTACCCCGTTTGCTGCCGATAAGCACCGCTCGTAGTTAAGTATGTGTTTCAGGCTTAATATTTTACATAGGTTTTCAATAATTCGTTATCGGTTAGTATGATCACTGTTCCCATTTCCTTGTTCTTAAGTGGTATGAATTTTGTGAATTTTGACAAATCATCTTGAATGGTAGGGCCAAATTTAAATCCATCGTTAGTTACCTTAAGTACTTAATAAAACTTTTTCTTTAATTTCTCATAGGCCCCACGTGACTTCCTAAAAGAAAATTATGATTTTATGTAAATATACAATGACAATTTATCATATATTAATATACAATGTCTTCAGTGTTTTCATCTACAATTTCCGGGTCGACTTGCTAGGCTGCGTATCATTTCCTCGATTATTGTGTCTACTTCCTCGGATTACTTCTTTTTTTATATATATAATTTGCGCCAATCAAAGAGGATAGGAATACCCTTATATTATTTCAGGGCACGAGCGTTTTACAGATAGACAGAGAGAGAAGGAAAGGAAGATTGGTATAGTAGTTTGAAACTCAGATGGTATTAAGTTTTTGTAAACTCCAAGGGTAGCATCCAGATAACTGGGGCTGTTATTGTCGTTGCTTATGATTCACAGTATTTTTTTCGGCCTCCTGATGTCATCATCACGATCAAGTTGGATTTTCAGCCATATGACTACCCTACTGCCAATGTTATGCCTTCGCAGTAGAGTTGACATAAGCTTTCGCAATTGATCGAAATAAATAGATGATTCTTGACATCAGGATTTGAACCGTAAACCCACAGCGTGACAAGCGATGATGTTACCACTACACCACGGCCACCTTCGCCCTGAATTCCTTTGGCTGAATTTACGTCTTCGTTTCCTTGTTGAAACATTCTCACATACCTAGCCAGTTCATCTGCAGCGACATTTTTACTACCCTCTTCGTATCTAAGTTCATACTATATCGGTGGACCTTTTGCGTCATACTGTTGGCTGAGGTCATTCCCGATGCTACGTCCTTCTTCTATCGTTTTTTTTTAGTGATTCTGCCAGTTTACTGAAGTTCTTAATGAACTCCCGATAGTAGATTGCATTCGCTGGATGTTTAATTTTTACCACGCTTTCGATTTTGTTTGTGTCAATCTTCTTCTATTGATCAGTATTAGACTTCTTAGAGAAGAAATTCGCATTTGCTCGGCTGCAGCTTTAAATTAGCAGCCCTTATTTGACCAAGTACCTGCACTAGTTTTTCATTGTATTCTACGAGACTGGGCCCATACTCTATTAGGTCGTCCAGATAAGTAAAACATTTAATCCCTTGTAACCCTACTAACACTATACCGAATGGATTGATACATGCACTAATAGTGCGAAAAAAAGTTGGGGAGGTGTGGTTGGTACTATTTATTGTTGTTTACATTCGGAGCTTGTAAGTCCCAAATCAATTTCTTCCTCTTGAGTTGATTTATGCCCAATTACGTTTTTAATATTCTCCATATATACACATGTATATATACATATTACTGTTGCTATTTATATTACGTTTGGTTTAGCTGCTTCTATCTGGAAGTCCATCAAAGGTGTTATATTGTCATTTTTGAGCAATAAATCTGGTGCTCTCGACCTCACCAAGACATTTGACTTCACAAAGTTTTGCTGAAGGTTCTGTACAGAATTGGTTTCAGAAATTACAATCTTAAGTTGTTCTCGTCCTATCTTCAGAATAGAAAGCAACTTGTGCGTATAAATGCAACCTTGAGTGAACCATTGCCCTGCTCAGGTGCAGGATCCGTTCTTGGATCCTTACTATTTTTTATGTATACCTATATATACATACGAGGGTGGGTCAATAAGTCCCTGAAAAATTAAATAAGGAACACTCTTTTCGGTATAAAAACATTTTATTTTTCAGCATAGTCTCCTTTTAGCTCTACGCACTTCATCCAACGTTTCCCCAATTTTTTGATGCCCTCCAAATAATACGATTCCTCGAGCACCTCAAAATAAGCGTTTGTTTCAGCGATGATCTCTTCATTCGACCCAAATCTCTTACCTCCGAGCCATTTCTTCATGTTTGGAAACCAGAAATAGTCGCAGGGAGCTCAATCTGGGGAATATGCTGGATGAGGGAGGAGTTCGTGGCCTAACTCATGCAATTTAGCCATTGCGACTGCGGACTTGTGCGCCGGTGCGTTGTCCTGGTGAAAAAGAATTTTTTTCTTCGCCAAATGCGGTCGTTTTTGCTTCAAATCGGGTTGGCATCGATCCAGCAGCTCTGCGTAATATGCGCCGGTGATCGTTTTACCCTTTTCAAGGTAATCGATGTAAATAACACCGCGCGCATCCCAAAAAACTGTCGCCATGACCTTGTTTGCTGACAAACCCGCCATGGGTTTGATTCACCTTGGTTCCTTGGTTTCTGGTGTGTTGTGGTGAATCCAGGTTTCATCCACGGTTACGAAACGGCGCAAAAACTCAGCCGAATTTTTCTGGAACATCGCCAAACACACCTTTGAAGTTGTAAAACGAATGCGTTTGTTGTCGATTGTGAGCAAACGCGGTACCCATTCTCGTACTCTGACCACACAGTTAAAGAAAAAACTCGGTTTTATAAAGCCAACAAATCTGAGGAAAACTGAAAGAAGTTTAAACAAGCCAGAAAAGACTGCAATGCCCACATTCGACGTGTAAAATTCTTACATGACCAAAAATTGAGGCAAAAAATCCTAAAATGTCCCAAAGGTAGTAAACATTTTTGATCATTCGTCAAAAATATTAAAAATTCTGCCTCGTCTGCTCGTCTGCCATCCCTTCGCTCATTTACAATGACATACCAGCTGTCAGCTCCTTAGACAAAGCCAATCTGCTTGGTGCTCATTTTGCAGCGAATTCCACGCTGCCAGATAATGCTTTGTCTCCACCTGTATTTGAGAACGTCAAATTTTCCATGGGACAAGTCCACTTTCGCACTCGTACAGTTGCAGGAGTATTCAAAGGTCTTAACATACACAAATCCCCTGGTCCAGATGGTATCCCCCCTATCCTATTTTTCAGGGCTCTTTCCGAGTAGATGGAAAACAGCATTTGTCCAGCCCGTCTACTTCGACATATTTGGAGCTCAGATCTATAAGGATCTTCAATTTGGAGACATTTTGGAGACAAAACAGAACCTTGGGGAACACCAGCATTTATTTGGTGAATTGCAGACTTGAAGCCGTCCAAAGCAACTTGTATTGAACGCCACGAAAGGTAATTTCTAATCCATTGATGCAGAGACTCATCGACGCCATATGCACGCATTTTCGACAAAAGAGCCTGATGCCAAACTCTGTCAAATGCCTTTGAAATATCAAGCGCAACCATCTTGGTTTCGTCGAAGTGATGGAGAGATTGGTTCCACTTCTCGGTGAGATATGCCATCAAATCACCAGTGGACCTGTTGCTACGAAAAGCATACTGCCGGTCATTAAGGAGTTTTCGTGAATAGAGATATTTCATAAGCTGACGATTTATCAGCGTTTCCATGACCTTGGAAAGAAAGGACGTAAGTGCAATGGGTCGGTAATTGGACGGGGAGGAAGATTCGCCTTTCTTAGGGACGGGCTGGACAAATGCTGTTTTCCATCTACATAAGGTGAGCACTAAATAATTTGGTCTAATTGTAATTATTAACGCCTCCGTTGATTTCATATAGAATGTTCAAAGCGTGGAAGTGAGTAGAAGTTGGTAGACAGAGGTTGGATTGGGGAAATCCGTAGACGCTTGTGTCTAATTGAATAAACGTATCTACCATTTGGACGTCCTGGTCATGTCTCCGTTATACATAAATATCCCGTATCGAATACCAAACGCAATGCATTTTGTGTTCAGTAATAGAGTCTAATTTAATGTAATCAATTTCAGAATACAACATTATTGGTGCAAGTAAAACTTTAATTAAACGAAGTTTTGCTTCAGTTGGAGTTAAACCGCTGTGCATCCAAAGTTTCTTCAAAGCCCCATAAATGTGATGAACAACCAAACTTACATATTACCTACACGACAATTTATATTTTATTTTGAAACCAAGTCATGAACATATTTTTGAGGTTTGAAGATAAACCGAAGGTAATTCACCTCTATTGCTGTCTTTCGTGGTAAACAGAACAGCTTGAGTTTTATCTGGGTTCAGGATATGGCCATTAGCTTCCGATCAGCCTATAATTGCAGTGAGATCTTTGTTTATCCTCACAAAAAGATCTTCAATAAGCCTTAACAGATAGACTTAGATGTCATCGGTATATAAATCAAAAAAGAAGTTCCTGCCAACCCTAGGCAAATCATTTATGAACGTGTAGAAATGGATGGGGGCCCAAAATGGAGCCTTGGACAATCACGACAACAACACACAATTGTTCGATAGTCTTTATCGAAGGTAAGCCTTATGTCCTCGAAGTGAAGTCTTATGAAGCCTTAGTTATATTGGCAATCACTGAGAATTGTGTTCCATGGTACAAAATTAGATCGACTTAATGAATATTAACGGCCATATTATTCACTCCGACTAAAAAATAGTTTAATTTAGATCGTGGTTTAAATCTTTTTAGGCCATGAAAAATTTTTGTTCCGTATTATTCACTCGGTTTACAAATTTTAAACCTGCTGCCCGATAAACCACTTCGATTTTAAAGACCGCACTTCGAAGGCCAGATTACGTAGATTTTCGTAAGGTTTAAATAAGTTCCATAATATTCACTCCTTTTCCAATCCGATTTTGACCAGTGCGGTAGTGCATTTTATTAAAGTGGAATTCGTTGCATTTCAAGTGCAATCTGTTGCATTCAAGGTATTTCTATTTTCTATTAGTTTTATTTGGTTGTGCGTTTTCTATCTGTTGTACCACTCATTCACGCATTCAGAAATGGATTTTTTACGTGAAATTGACAAAGTGGTGATGTCCTCTTCTTGGACATGGAGGGAGTCCCACTGCGCAAAATACGCCTTTAAGGTCGTTCTTCTATGAGAGATTTTCTGATGATCCGGTTTCTCCATGTTCTCCTTCCAGGCCAGAATCGGTTCGATATCCGGGTCTTCCTTCTGAGCGTCCGGATCTCATCTACGCTCCAGCCGGCATATTCTTTGGATGGAAACTCTCTGATTCTCTGATTCTTTGGATGGAAACCAGCTCCCGTTCTTCCTGACGCGCACAATGTTTACAATCCGTTCTGCATGGTCTCCGGGACAGTGCATCCGCATTAGAGTGGAGCTTTCCTTTACGATGCTGTATTTCGTAGTCGTATATTTGCAGCCTTTCGATCCATCTTGCGACCTGACCCTCAGGACTCTTGAACTGTAATAGCCATTTTAAGGCTGCATGGTCTGTGCGAAGAACGAACTTTCTCCCATAAAGGTATTTGTGGAAATGCTTCGTAGCCAAGATCAAAGCTAGAAGTTCCCGCCTTGTCACGCAGTAATTCCTTTCTGGCTTAGAGAGCACCTTGCTGAAGTACGCAACCACCTTCTCTTGGCCATCATGCACCTGGGAGAGTACGGCTCCTACCCCGACATTACTAGCATCTGTATCTACAATGAACGTTTCCCCGGGAGTGGGGTATGCTAGTATCGGGGCATCGCATAGCCGTTGTTTAAGTGCCTTGAAGCTCTTCTCGCACTCAATTGACCAGTTGAATTGTTTTCCCTTTTCCGTCAACTGGTGCAGGCTCTTTGCGATCCCGGCAAAATCCTTCACGAACCGCCTGTAGTAGGTGGCTAGGCCCAGGAAGCCCCTTAGTTGGTGTTTGTCCTTGGGGACTGGCCAGTTTTTCACCGCTTCGACCTTCTCTGGATCGGTTCTCACTCCTTTCGCTGAAATTATGTGCCCCAAGTACTTGACTTCCGCTCTAAACAGGGCGCACTTCTTGGGGTTGAGCTTCAGGTGGGCATTTCGAAGCCTTTGAAACACATCCCTTAGATTGTCTCGGCGTTGCGCAAACGTTTTTCCAACGACGATGACATCATCCAAGTATACCAAACAGGTTTTCCATGTTAACCCTTGCAGGACACATTCCATCAATCGCTCGAAAGTCGCCGGAGCATTGCACAGCCCGAATGGCATTACCGTGAATTGCCATAGTCCATTTCCTGCGGTGAAGGCGGTTTTCTCCAGGTCTTCTGGATGGATCTGTACCTGCCAGTAGCCACTCTTCAAGTCGAGGGTGGAAAACCATTGGGCTCCTAATATTGTGTCCAACGTGTCGTCAATCCGTGGCAGAGGATAGCTATCTTTCTTGGTGACGTAATTGAGCTGCCGATAGTCTACGCAGAACCGCGTGCTGCCATCTTTCTTCTTAACCAGTACAACCGGTGATGCCCACGGACTTTTGGAACTTTCAATCAGACCTTCTTTCTCCATTGCCGACACCATCTCTGCAACTTCTGTCTGCTTTGCCAATGGAAGGCGCCTAGCAGGCTGACGAATTGGTCTAGTATCACCAGTGTCTATTCGATGTTGTACCAGGTGTGTTCGGCCGTATTCTCCGTCCTGTGAGGCAAATACATCAGCGTACTCATTGATAAGATTCTCTGCCATAGTTCGCTGCTCCTGATTCAGCTCACTGGACTGGAGAATCGTCTCTCTCGTTTCCGCTGTCCAAGGTGATGGGAGAGGTTTCGGAGCATCACGTTCAGATATTGTTGCGACGGCGGTATTAGGCGTGCATTTTCCAGTCACGTCCCCTCGCCTTAGTTTGACAGTGTGTGGTCTCGCGTTCAAAACTCTCACTGGAACCATGGTGTTCTTTGGTTCGACTAACGTCTTTCCCACGATGTAGTCTTGAGAATTCTTCTCTGGGTCTGGTTCTACTATGTGGAATCGGTGGCTCCCAAGATCACCTTCCAGCTTTGTCCAAATGATTGTCTCTGAAGACGGCGGCAAAACTTCGTCTTTGCTGATGACTGTCATGAGAGTTACGGCATTCTCGTTTCCGTACACCATCGGAATCTCCACATTTCGATACCTCAATACTTGCATCCCGATGTCCAAGATTACTTCATTTGCTTTCATGAAGTCTATTCCGATGATGCACTCGTCGCATATATCTGCCACCAGAAACGCATGGGAGAACGTCAGTCCCGCCAGAGTAATCGTAAGACGAACTTCTCCAAACACCTTCGCCGTTTCCCCTGTTGCAGTCTAGGCAGTAGCTGTTGGTGTTGTGCAGCCAGGAGCTTCTGACGATATCTCTTCTTACAATGGAGGCAGTGGCACCTGTGTCGATGGTGGCTACGCACTTCTTCTTGTTGATTAGTGCCTCCACTGTCAGGCTCTTGTTACCCCGTTTGGTTTGCGAAACTTGAATGGTGGTCCTGGGGGCCTCGATTCCAGTAACCAACTTCTGCCCCGCGAAGTTGGTCCTTACGCATTTCCCGACTGCTGGTTTTGGGAAGTCTGGCTGACAGGATGGATGTTATCACCGCCAGATGCTTCCTCTCTGCTTCTCCTACTTCCGCAATGTGGACAATTTCCTCGTCTAGGTGCACTTCTGCACTGCCGTTGTAGGTGTCCGGTTTGGTTGCAATTCCAGCAACGGATTTGACTTCCGCGAGCTTTGTCTTCATCCATGACGGCTGTTCTCTGGCATGAGCATTCCACGACGGACATTTCCCTGACACGGTGTATTCCCTGGTATGCTTGGTCCGCAGCCTTCATTGACAAAGCGAATGCCAATGCCTCGGGGAGTGTTCGCTTTTCAGCCATCCTTACAGCCATTTGCAGTTGTCTGTCCTCTATGGCCTGAATAAAAGCTTCCACCGCCATTTCGTTGATAAGCTCCTCACCGGCTTTAGGGTATGAAAGATGGGCTAGTCGTTCTATATCCGCTTGCAACTGTTGGAGCGTTTCCCTCCTTTTCTGGACTCGACTACGCAGCTGAACCCAGTATACCTGCTGCATGTGTTCATCCCCAAACCGCATCTCGATAGCCTGAACCAGAGAGTCGTAGTTCTGCTGTTTATCTTCCGGGATGGTCTGCAAGAGCTCCGCAGCTGGACCCCTCAGTGTAAGTGTGAGTGCAATAGACTTCTCTTCATTATCCCAGCTATTGGTCATTGCGGCCGCTTCGAATTGCCTTTTATAAATTGGCCATGACGTTTGACCATCGAAGATAGGAAGCTGAATCTCCTTTCTTCTCAGACCGTCAGTGGAATATTCCCGTGCTTTCTGTCTCTTCACGTTGCTGAGCTCCTTAGCAAGATTTTTGACTTGCTTTCCTACTATCTCGAATTGCGTATCCACTTTTTCAAACTGAGTCTCTATCTTCCCGAACTGAGTTTCATGTTTCTCAAAATTTTTATCGAATCTAGTTTCGACTTTTTCGAGTTGCTTCTCGACCTTCTCGATTTTCTCTTCGATCACTTCGAATTTGGATTCCAATTTCTTGTTTTGCTCATCAAGTTTACTTTCCAGAGCATCTAGAGAATTCTTTTGTTCGTCCATTGCTTTCTTTTGTTCGTCCAGCTTAAGTTCTAGAGAATTCTATTGGTCGTCTATTGCTTTCTTTTGGTCATCGAGCTTAAGTTCTAGAGACTTCTTTTGGTCTTCTATTGCTTTCTTTTGTTCGTCCATGACTGACTTAAGTTGCAGGAGCAGACTTGTTATACCCGGGTCGGCTGCTGTACTTGCTGGTTCTGCTTCTTCCAGATGAATCAGTAGGGCATCTTTTCCCCCAGTTGTGTCTAGATTCCGCTTACTGAGTTCTGCCTTTAGTTGAATTATAGTTAGTTTTCCCAATTTGCGACCCATTTTGCGCAACTAACTAACTCAACACAGAAATTTTTTTTTTTTTTTTCTTGTGCAATTTCAAACCACGGAAATAGTTATTCACAGAATAAGTTTTATACCACTTCTGACACCAATGTAATATGCGAGCTACGGCTGGAGTAGATAAAACGATATTCTTTGAAATTTATTTCTTTATTTTCTAGTCTATAGAACAATTCAAGTTCACACTATACTATTCTTCGCAAATTCTTTTCTTACAAGGTCTCTTTCCTCCCAAATCACTTTATTTCCTTTCAATTACTTAATTCACAAATCCAAACTAATTACTTCTTCTTGTTAACTCTCAACTTTCATTTTATCACAAAATTACAACTTCGCCCATTATCACTTTTCCAATCTCTTCGCCACGGTTCTAAACCAACTGCCCCCTTTCGATCGCCATCTGTCCTTATATAGCAGAAGTTTCTGATAGCCAGAAACTTCTAGCAAATTCTTCGACCAATGGAACAAGAAAAATTCTGATGTAATAATTCCAAGATGACAATCATTTCGTGCAGTTATAATTCTCTAGCGGTTATATTCTCTCTTATCCGTGACGTCGTCTTAGACATCATCCATCTCTTATCGTGTACATGAACTGTGAAGACTAACCGCAGACACGAACCCCGAATGAAAAGACACTTTGGAATGGGCTGTAGGAGCGTAGTTATTATGCTACATTATTGTTCCATACTTTTACATGATGTTACAGTATATATGGTCTGAGAGATAAATTTCTGGCGAAACTCTCCAGTTGTTAATAGGCTGGAAATACCTGTTGGACAGGGTCAAGTCAATCACTTCCTGTCTTTGCGCCGCACAGTGGTGTGAGAGGCGAAAAAAAAAAATCAAAATTTTCAAATTGTTTGAAACAATAAGTGGTTTTGTATTCTGAAAAGATATAAGTTTGATAATACTGTAATATGCGAGCTACTGCTCGAGTAGATAAAACGATATTCTGTGAAATTTATTTCTTTATTTTCTAGTCTATAGAACAATTCAAGTTCACACTATACTATTCTTCGCAAATTCTTTTCTTACAAGGTCTCTTTCCTCTCTAATCACTTTATCTCCTTTCAATTACTTAATTCACAAATCCAAACAAATTACTTCTTGTTAAATCTCAACTTTAATTTTATCACAAAATTACAACTTCGCCCATTATCACTTTTCCAATCTCTTCGCCACGGTTCTAAACCAACTGCCCCCTTTCGATCGCCATCTGTCCTTATATAGCAGAAGTTTCTGATAGCCAGAAACTTCTAGCAAATTCTTCGACCACTGGAACAAGAAAAATTCTGATGTAATAATTCCAAGATGACAATAATTTCTTGCAGTTGTAATTCTTTCTTGTCCGTGATATTATCCGTCTCTTTCGTAGACATGAACTGTGGAGACTTAACCGCAGACACGAACCTCGAATGAAAAGAAACTTTGGAATGGGCTGGAGGAGAGTAGTTATTATTCTACATTATTGTAGCATCCTTTTAGGGAATGTTACACTGCCCCCCTCTTAGGCTTGTTCGTCCCGAACAAGTGCTTCCTCACTTCGGCCATTGTATCGACTCAGTCGGTCCACATGAACCACTTTCATTTTGGCCCTTGGTCGTCGCTGGATGCGGTAGACAACATCGTTGATGCGGGTTATTATTCTGTAGGGACCCTCCCAGATCTGTTGCAACTTAGGTGATTTCCCCTTTTCTGGACTCGACTACGCAGCTGAACCCAGTACACCTGCTGCATGTGTTCATCCCCAAACCGCATCTCGATAGCCTGAACCAGAGAGTCGTAGTTCTGCTGTTTATCTTCCGGGATGGTCTGCAAGAGCTCCGCAGCTGGACCCCTCAGTGCAAGTGTGAGTGCAATAGACTTCTCTTCATTATCCCAGCTATTGGTCATTGCGGCCGCTTCGAATTGCCTTTTATAAATTGGCCATGACGTTTGACCATCGAAGATAGGAGGCTGAATCTCCTTTCTTCTCAGACCGTCAGTGGAATATTCCCGTGCTTTCTGTCTCTTCACGTTGCTGAGCTCCTTAGCAAGATTTTTGACTTGCTTTCCTACTATCTCGAATTGCGTATCCACTTTTTCAAACTGAGTCTCTAACTTCCCGAACTGAGTTTCATGTTTCTCAAAATTTTCATCGAATCTAGTTTCGACTTTTTCGAGTTGCTTCTCGACCTTCTCGATTTTCTCTTCGATCACTTCGAATTTGGATTCCAATTTCTTGTTTTGCTCATCAAGTTTACTTTCCAGAGCATCTAGAGAATTCTTTTGTTCGTCCATCGCTTTCTTTTGTTTGTCCAGCTTAAGTTCTAGAGAGTTCTTTTGATCGTCTATTGCTTTCTTTTGGTCATCGAGCTTAAGTTCCAGAGACTTCTTTTGGTCTTCTATTGCTTTCTTTTGTTCGTCCATGACTGACTTAAGTTGCAGGAGCAGACTTGTTATACCCGGGTCGGCTGCTGTACTTGCTGGTTCCTCTTGCACGTCAAACTCTATGTCATGCGGATTTTCACCTTCCTGCGTTACGGCTTCTTCCAGACGAATCAGTAGGGCATCTTTTCCCCCAGTTGTGTCGAGGTTCCGCTTACTGAGTTCTGCCTTTAGTTGAATTATAGTTAGTTTTCCCAATTTGCGACCCATTTTGCGCAACTAATTAACTCAACACAGGAATCGTTTTTTTTTTTTTTTTTTTTTTTTTTTTCTTGTGCAATTTCTCACCACGGAAATAGTTATTCACAGAATAAGTTTTATCCCACTTCTGACACCAATGTAATATGCGAGCTACGGCTCGAGTAGATAAAACGATATTCTGTGAAATTTATTTCTTTATTTTCTAGTCTATAGAACAATTCAAGTTCACACTATACTATTCTTCGCAAATTCTTTTCTTACAAGGTCTCTTTCCTCTCAAATCACTTTATCTTCTTTCAATTACTTAATTCACAAATCCAAACTAATTACTTCTTCTTGTTAACTCTCAACTTTCATTTTATCACAAAATTACAACTTCGCCCATTATCACTTTTCCAATCTCTTCGCCACGGTTCTAAACCAACTGCCCCCTTTCGATCGCCATCTGTCCTTATATAGCAGAAGTTTCTGATAGCCAGAAACTTCTAGCAAATTCTTCGACCACTGGAACAAGAAAAATTCTGATGTAATAATTCCAAGATGACAATAATTTCTTGCAGTTGTAATTCTTTCTTGTCCGTGATATTATCCGTCTCTTTCGTAGACATGAACTGTGGAGACTTAACCGCAGACACGAACCTCGAATGAAAGGACACTTTGGAATGGGCTGTAGGAGCGTAGTTATTATTCTACATTATTGTAGCATCCTTTTAGGGGATGTTATAGTATGTACTTATATATATATATCTCACGATGGAAAATTTTCAGTTGACATATCGCGAAATAGTAGATATAATTTTGGACAGTGGCTGTGATATTGTGCGGTGCGTGGAGAAAGTGAAAACTGATTTCCCTTATCTAACACCAGATCACTTAGAGGAAATTCAAAGTTACTTACTCGTACACAGATTATTTATTCCTCACTTTAATAGAAAATGGAAAGTAGCAAGTCGTTTCATTAAAAAAAAAAATTAGGCTTGGCTGACAAATACATGCTCTTTAAATAATATTGATACAATAACCGAAAGGGATCGCCCGTCAGAGCCTTCTGAAGAGCGTGGTTTAAGAAGCCAACAAATGAAAATTGAAAATCTAAAAGAAAACGTTTCTGAACTACTAATAAAATCAGCTGCCAAATCAACTCCACTCCTCGAGGACAGGCCTTCAGGATTCAGTGCTGAAAAAATTTGGCACTAATTGCGAATGCCTCTCTCTCAAAACACCAGCATGAAATTTTGAGGAAGTCGGCAAAAGAAAAATTGTTTGACATTTTTCCTTCGTACCAAATAGTACTGGAAGCTAAAGTACTGTGTTATCCTGAAAATTTGGTAGTCTCCGAAAGTTTGGTCAAAATGCCCCTACAATCATTGCACGAAGAGAATTTTGATCACTAAAACTAAAACTCAATTGAATTCTATCAGCCACGAGCGCTTACCTTAGTTTCTAAATGGGGCTGCGATGGCTCTTCTGGATACAGTGAGTACAAGCAAACATTTACAGATCAAGATATAACAGACGCAAATATGTTCCTCACATGTGAATTTCCTTTGATACTAATAAAAACAACTCTAATCTAACTTACTGGAAAAATCGAAGGCCAGCGTCAATAAGATTATGCAGACCTTTGAAATTTGAATTCATAAAGAAAACGCCTGTAACCATCCGGGAAGAGGTTGGACGAGTGAAGCAAGAGAGTTCACAGTTAACTGAATCAATTGTTGTCCTTCAAGATAAAACTTTCAGAATTCATCATGATAAAACTTTCAGAATTCATCATGAATTGATTCTATCAATGATCGACGGAAAAGCTGCTCAGGCATTAACTGAGACAACATCCATGGCAGTTTGCCCCATATGCAAGGCGAAACCCTCACGAATCTGATGAAGCACTTCAACTTGGTTTGTCCCCTCTTCATGCACGTACCAAATTTATGGAGTTTGTCTTGAAAATTGCTTATGGAGGACACAAAGAAAGAAATTCAGGTTAATAAAGGGTTTGAAAATTGATGTGGTAAAACAAGGAATGGGCACCACAAACGATGGTAACACATCGCGTCGATTTTTTCAAACTACCGCTAATATTAGTGGTGTGAATGAAGAGCTGATTCGCCGCCTCGGAATTATCCTCGATACAATCAACAGTGGTGTTGCTGTAGATCCAGCCAAATTTTGAAAATATTGCCAAGAAGCTTGGACCTTATATGTACGAGTAAGCTTCTATAGTTGGTATAATATGCCTAATACAGAACGCAAGATCCTGTGGCACGGAGCCGCCATTATTTCAGCTGCAATACTACTGATAGGGATGTTAACCGAGGAGGCACAGGAAGCCCGAAATAAAGATTACAGATTATATAGACACAGTAATTCGAGGAAATGTAGCCGAATTGTGACAAACGAAGATGTCAGCCACATGCTACTGGCGACTTCCGATCCTTATGTACATATGTTTCGCACAGAACCTAAAACCAAAAACAAATTATATTTTCACTTTTGTAAAGAAGTTCTACCAACGAACAGACATTTTGTACATACAAAAAGGGACCAAATTTGTTTATGAATTTGTAAAAAAGTTTCAAACTAAGACTTAATCAAGGTTAATTCTCAAGCCTATTAAAATACATTCTTTCCTAATAAAATTAACATTTAATCTGAATTTCAGTTTTTTAAGTAGTTGAGCACATGACCAGAAAGTTAATTTTTGTACAAAATCTTATACAGGTAAACTATACCTGTATACATCTACATCTTTTCTTAGATAGATTCGTTTTAGTGTACATACACCTTGTAAAGAAATGTTTCGTACGAGTATTTGTTAAGAAACATGTTCGAATTCCTGATTCATGACGAATACAGTATATACATTTCCCCAATACCATACAAGCTATATAAAAGTGGAACGACTAAGATCTTGAGAGAGATCCGCAGTTAAAATGTTTTTTTTCGCGAAAATGATGTTTTCGCACCACTGTGCGCCGTAACAAATGTTGGTTGTGAGCCAACATTGTTGATGGTAAGATCAGACGATAGTATGAAGTCCAGAAGATGATCTCCCCGTGCATTGCATTTGCTGCTGCCCCAAATAGAGTTTTGAGCATTAGCAATGCAGCATATGACAAGACCTATCTTTCTGGTATCACAATATTCTATGAGCTCGATCACTGCCCTTGGTGGTGGGGGCAGTACCGAGTCATATGGGCACCGACATGCTAATCCGTTCAGAGGTTTGCTGTGAAGAGCTCTTTATAATAAAGGCTCCGCTCTTTAACTCACAACCCTCCACCTGAATGAAAGCGTTCGTTGCTTGGGCCAGCTCCAACAGATGAACTTCGCAGTGTTTGCACCCCGCGTCGGTCTTGCTGTTGTCATTGCCAGTCTTCCTAATTCGGACAGTTAAAGAGGAGATAACAGCTTTCTTGTAAGAAACCTGCTTTTCTCGCTCCCTAACCACCGGGTTTTTCTCTTTCTCAGTAGATTTGTCCGCGACAGCCATCTTCCGTCCACTGGGAATACAACTGGTTGGATCATCGGTGTCATTCGGAATTTTTGCGCGGGCAACGCTACCAATAAGAGGGATTTTAGAGACATTCAAGTCAGTGGATTTCCCTGCGACATCCAGTTTCTGTCCACGGTACTACTGCCATTACTGGCTGTAGCGCCCATCTTCAGACCTAGTGCGCATGCAACGCCACCGGCTTGAGGTCTCTCGGAAGACACACGCGCATGAGGTGCCTTCTTCCTTCGTTTGCTCCAGTTCAAGCTATTAGAAGAGGAGGCAGCGTCGGGTCCAAGTGACTTGCCGGTTTCGGTTGGGGTAACTTCCACCGACCTGCTTCTTTTTGCCGTCTCTGCCAAAGGACTGTTGTCAGCACTTGCGCCTTTAACTTCTGCAGTCTCTTTGCGCCGCGCCGCCGCCAGTTTTCTTCGTTTTCTCTTCTTCTGGCTTTTGGACAGGAGCCCATCGGAGCGTGCCGCTTCTGGAGCTCGTTCAACTTTTTCAGTTTCCCCAGGCGAGCCTTCAGCAGCAGTGCTACAATCAACCTTCTGTCCATTAGGATGAAAATTAAGCGTATCAGGCTGGACCTCTCCGTTACTTTCTCCACCTTTCCAGCTCAACTTGCCGAACGTGTCGGGAAGAGAGCTGCAGGAGTCTTCAGAATCCAGCATTCTTGCTACTCCTATATACTCGCCAGTGTTGGCGGGGGAGGGTATGATGGGTAGGGCCTCCAGAATCCTTGCCCTAGCCGCAGTCGAGAAGACCACGGGTGGATTTTCGCTTTCGCGAGTGCCACCTGGAGTAGTCATATCATTTGTTTTCTCCATTCATACTTTTTCTTCTTGTAACATCAAAGTCGGACGCCTTCAGCGCTTAGTTCGATGTCTCACCTGGGATCTTTTCAGACCTTTAGGATCTTTGACTCTTAAGGTTTCCCGCCACGACAAGGCAGCTGGAAGATGGGAAGGTAAATACATGTGCTGGCCCATGTTTCCTTCAATAAACACCAGCTTTCCCACGCCGGACCAAACCATACTCCCCCACACCATAACACTACCTCCACCGCTCTTTCGCAAAATTCTTGAAGTACCATCGTGACCAAAAATATTATAGTTACTTTCATGGGTGAACAACACTTTCTTCCAAAGTGCATGCGTCTTTGTGTAAGGAGGCAAAGTCCTTGCGTTTTTTTTTTTTTTTTTATTGACAGCACTTATTGACGGTTTCTTCATTGGTGTTCTTGAAAAATACCGATATCTATTAAGAATTCTTTTAATTGTGCGCGTGCTGACGTCTTTGTTGCATGTATCCGAGACTATTTTTTTTATGACAGGGCAATTAGTTTTTGGGTTTTTCCGGATAGTGTTGAGAATGACCCTTTCATCCCTTTCATTTAATTCGCGTGGGCGGCCTGATTTTCGCACGTACTCAACACTTCCTGTTTTTTTTTTACGTTTCTATAATGTGTTGTATAGTGGATTTAGATCTTCCCACTATACGTGCAAACTACTTGGCGGAAATCTTCGGTCGTTTCTTGTCTGGGTTGTTTAGCTGATATGATCATCTTATTCGTAAAAGATGTAAATTCACTGAGCACTGAATACAGAAAAAAAGGATAATACTAACGGTATCGGTCGCCGTATGAAGAATTATGTCATGACTGGCTCAGAAAAACTAAAACTTTTAATCATCGGAAAGAGCAAAAATCCTCGCTGCTTTAACAAAATTAAATCTTTGCCAGTGGATTATGTAGCGAACCTACGTTCTTGGATGACGTAAAAACTTTTTTCGAATTGGTTTTTAAAACTTGATAAAAAAATCGGAATATCTAAGCGCAAGGTATTGTTCATAGTCTATAACTGTCAAGTTCACCCAAAACAAGTAAAGGATAAATTAAAGTTTATCAAATTTGAGTATTTCCCTGACCTCAATAGTTCAGAAGATTTTGAAGGTTTGGGAATCAAAAAAAACAGGACTTGTAACTTCATTTACAATTAAAAATTGTTTCATAAAGGCCGGATTTACGACTGAAACGTGGGACAATGAAGATTAAATCCCGCTAAATTTTATGACATGTCCAAGTACAACCGAAAACACCAATGAAATCGAAAAGATCTGGAACAGACTAATTCAAAGAGACTATAATGTTGAAGGCGTGAATTGGAAAGATGTTACTGAAATCGATGACGGAATCATAGCCACAGAAGTACCTGATCTCGAAACCATTTTGGAAACAATAGTTCGTCCTGCTGATGCCAACGATGATGAGAGCGGAGCTGAAGAAGAGGATGCCAAAATAATAAACATTCAAAAACCGGAAATTTATGAAATCGAAAACGCAATTGGGATATTGCAATCTGCAATCAAAATGACAGCTAATGTACCGGATGAGATTCATCACTACCTTTTTAAGATTGAATCATTTCTTAAACGGATGACTACTGTCATGTCGCAGTCAAAAATTACACCTTTTTTTAAATAATGTTGTCAAAACATTTCATGTATGTATATTGATAATTTTATGAATTAATGTATTATGAAAGCAAGAAGCATCTCTTTATTTATTAAATTCCTGTTCTTTTTTACCTTCTTTTTACGATTAATAAATACATTTAAGAAAAAACATTTTGATCCCTCCCTCTAACTCGAATTTTTCCAAAAATCCCTCTAACTCGAACTAATTTTGATATCATGTGAAAATTCGACTTATAGGGAACCAACTGTATATGTAGTATTTGTACATTTTGACGCTAACAGCCCAATGCAGGGCCACACCTAGGTTCTCGCAGCCACTAGTGCTGTGCGCCTCCCGAATGGTTGTTTCCGAGGGCAATTTTTTGCTATTGAGGGAAGCTTTTCATGACAATTTTACTCTCGGATATTTGTCAGACGTTCGCGAGAGGTGGGACTGTGAAAAAACCTTCTTTTTTGTTATTCTTGTGTTTTGTTGGATTCGAACCTTGAACCTCTTGCTCAGTAATCGCGCACTTTACCACTGAGCCACGGCTCCCACTCACGGCTTTTGTTATTATTATTTTTTTTTTAATTTATTAGTGTGGTTAAATTATTATAATAGCCTGTTACCGTTTGATAAGATTCACACGATTTAAATATATTGTATTTTACACATTTTTAATAAAAAAAATAATAATTACTGGTAATTGCTTTCGTGACATGTTGCAAAAAGAAATAGATGCATTAAAGGCATAAAACAAAGCTTTTAAAGAAAAACTCGAAATGAGTCTGCTTCGAGTCTAAATAGCACTCTTAACACTGATTATCGAACATACGTTGAAGAATTAGCTCGAGAAACCGACTGCATCCTAAAAAAACGACCAGGCAAATAACGCAAAGCTAAGTCCTCACCCCGTCATCAAAATAGCCCGATTGAGAGAACAGACAGACAAATCAATCGCTCGTACTAAATATACGATGCGTAAAGAACGACCCAATAAACGTGATTGGAATTGTTGAATACAATAAGTTAAATACAATCCTAAAGACATTGCCAACATATGACTTTAAGATCATATCTGCTCGAAAAATTAATGAAAAGTCGTGGTTAAAGACCCTGATAGCTACCGCTTAGTATTCAACAAACTGAATGCCGACAAAATTCAATGGTATACTTACGAAAATAAATTGGAAAGACCAATATGAGTAGTAGCTAGCATGCTTCGTGCTCAAAATAATGAATGATCTGGAAAACCGACACTTAAAAATCATTTATGCTGTTAACATTGTGAAACCGGAAAAACAGAAATTGGACTGTGAGCAAACTACGGTAAAGCGTGGGCTACCGCTTTTTATGCTTACCTTTTAAAAAATCGAAAACTTGGAAAAAAATTATGTAATACCGATACTCAATTATGGTCCAACCTAATTAATCAACGTTAACGTTGCCAAGGATTTAATCACACCCAAACATACAAAAAGAACCGCGATGTGTTAAATGCGTCGGAAAACACATCTAAAGACCGTGGTGGAAACAAGGAAACTACAGCGTGCATTAACTACAAGGGAAACCACCTGGCTAATTATCGAGGCTGAGAAGTAGCTAAGGAACTGCAAAAACGGAGCAATAAACTAATGAAGCCACAAAACACAAAATCAAACCTGAAGCCAAACAAGAAAGGGTAACTAAAAATTACCAAAGAAAAAGTGACGAGAGAAAAGCTATCGGTTTTAGACCTGAAGAAAAGTCTAAAAGCCCTGAGCAAAAAATGGTAAAAGAAAAGCCATCTGACAGTAATGTACAAGCATACACACAAGCCGTAATATCTGAATGCTGTAAAACAATAGTTTACAAGATCCGGTATCTCACGTCTTTTCTATTATTTTTGCCAAGCTAGAGCCAAGCCAACAAACTTATTTTCGATAGATTAGTTAAACTCGAAAATATTGTTCGTAGTACGCGGACCCTAATAATAACATGAAAAATATGCTTAAAATATTTACTTGGAACGCCAATGGGCTTTTGCAAAGATGCGACGAGTTAGAAATATTTATACGAAAAGGATATTGACGTATGTTTAATTTCTGAAACACATATAACGAAACAATCGCACGCAAAAATTAAAGGACACTGTGGGTATCACGCCTATCACCCGACGGAAGGGACTCGCTTACACCACGTTTTATATTCTGTGGTGACTTTAACGCAAAACACACATTCTGGAGCTCAAGATGTACCTCACAAAAAGGTAGAATTCTTTACGATGTGGGTATGGAGTATAGCTGTGACTTTCACTCAACGTGTTAACCTACTTATTGGCCAATTGATACCAACAAAATACCCGACCTGTGATTGACTTCTTTGTCGTAAAAGGAATGCTTCGCAAATGTATAGAAGTTGAAGAGAGCTATGATCTATCCTCTGATCATTCTCCAATCATTCTAACGATGAGTGAAACCTTGATTAGAAAAGAGGTACCAGCCAAATTAACTAACGGTAAAACTAATTGGAAACACTTTAAGAAAGATATTGAAAAAAGTATAGATCTGAGTGTGTCTCTTAAGACGCCTTACGAACTAGAAATTAAAGTCGATCGCTTTAGTGAAAGCTTGCAGTGTGCCGCCTGGAATAATACCCCAGCACTGACAAAAAAGCAAGAAAATTATGCTTTAAAATATCCTCCGGAAATTAAAGAATTGGTGAAAGAAAAAAGGAAAGCCCGAACAAAATGGCAAGAAACTCGTTCCCACAACATAAACCACATGCAAATCGTTCACGGAACTTATAAAAAAAACAATAAAAGATTTTTAAAATCATGCAATAGGAATGTACCTTGAAAATCTAAATGCGGAAAAAGATTCTAATTATTCACTTTGGAAAGTGTTTAACGGCATTAAAAAGCCACAGATCCAAGTCCTGCCAAGTAAAAAAAAAATAATAATAATAATAATTGCGAATGGGCCAAGAATGATAAGGAAAAGGCGGAAATTTGTGCAGCCCATCTGGAACAAACGTCTAAATCGTTCGGTGGTCAACCACTTATTGAAAATATCAATGCACGGGACATAACACTACTATACTATACCAAGTGCAACGCTAGTTGAACTCAAACAGGAAAAAAAGAAATTGGAACCTAAAAATGCTCCTGGATACGACTTAAACACAAGAGAGGTTCTCAAAGAATTACCTAGGAAAGCGGTAAGTCAACTTTTGTATATTATAAACGTTACTCTTAGACTAAACTATTTTTCAAGTGAATGGAAAATCACGGAAGTTATAATGGTTCCAAAACCCAGTAAACCGCCGAATGAAAAAAAGTCATAGAGACCGATTTCTTTTTCCGATTATATCTAAAGTATTCAGAAAGATATAGCTCAGGCGGTTGCAGCCTGTTATAGAAGAAAACCATCTTATGCCTGATCATCAGTTCGGATTTAGATGCAAGTATTCTACAATTGATCAAATACATAGAATAACCGATTTTATTTTTTTTATTTTTTATAATTCGCGCGCCAAATGGTATATGAATACCATTAAATTATTTCAGGGCACGGGCGTTTGTAGAAATTGAGAGAGAGAGAAAGAAAGATTGGTGTAGTGGGTTTGAAACTTAGGTGGTATTAAGTTTCAGTAATCTCCAAGGGTGGCGTCCAGATAACTGTGGAGCTTGTTTGTATTTCTTTTTGTCGTTGCTCGTGATTCACAATATTTTTTTCCCTCCACCTGATGTCATCATCACGATCAAGTTGCATTTAAGCCATATGACCACCCTACTGCCAGTGTTATGCCTTCACAGTAGATTTGACTAAGCTTTCGCAATTGATCGACTTTTTTATTTATTTCAGACTAAATAAATAGATGATTGTTGACATCAGGATTTGAACCGTGAACCAAGAGCGTGACAAGCTTTGATGTTACCACTACACCACGGCCAACCGATGTAATTGAAAAAGCTTTGAAGAGAAAAAGATTTGCTCAGGCGTATTTCTAGATGTTTCTCAAGCCTTTGACAAGGTGTAGCACGAAGGCTTGAAGTTCAAATTGCGAACAAGTTTGAAAATGCTTTTATATGACAATTTGGAGTCATATCTGGCGAATAAACTCTTCCATGACAATATTTAAAGAAATACCGCAAGGAAGTGAATCTAGGTCCGCTCTTGTATATGTTGTATGCTCGTGATATACCGCAAGAAGAAGGCACCACATTGGGTACATTTGCCGATGACACTGCCATTCTGGCGACGGGGAAAACTATAGAAGAAACCACTACTAAGTTCCAAGAAGCATTAAATATGGTAAATAAATAAACTTTTGCCACTGTGGAAAAAGAACTTTGCGCGAAAACACAAAACCGATTAAAAGGACACGTAAACAATGCAGTTCTACAAATTCTAGATGAGCGAAATTTATTGCACTGTCTACAAAGAACGAAGTCATTCGACCTAACTCGATAAATCACAACC
>OY720431.1:94621401-94750734 GCA_963082735.1 Pocota personata
ATTCCGAAGTGACTTCCATTTGGCAGAATTTTGGTTCAAACTGTCCTTTCATTCGAGGTTCGTGTCTGGGACGAAGTCTCCACAGCTCATGTCAACGAAAGAGACGAATAATATCAGGGATAAAAGGGAATTATAACTGCAATAATTATTTCTCTTGTTCCAGTGGTCGAAGAATTTGCTAGAAGCTTCTGGCTATCAGAAACTTCTGCTATATAAGGACAGATGGCGATCAAAAAAAAACACAGTTGGTTTAGAACCGTGGCGAAGAGATTAGAAAAGTGATAAATGGGCGAAGTTGTAATTTGGTGATAAATTGAAAGTTGAGAGTGAACAAGAAAAAGTAATTAGTTTGGATTTGTGAATTAAGAAATTGAAAGGAGATAAAGTGATTTGAGAGGAAAGAGACCTTGTAAGAAAAGAATAAGGCGAAGAATAGTATAGTGTGAACTTGAATTGTTCTATAGAGTAGAAAATAAAGAAATAATTTCTCAGAATAATTGTTTTATCTACTCGAGCCGTAGCCCGCATACTACATTGGTGTCAGAAGCGGGATAAAACTTATTCTGTGAATAACTATTTCCGTGGTGTGAAATTGCACAAGCAAAAAAAAACGATTTCTGTGTTGAGTTAATTAGTTGCGCAAAATGGGTCGCAAATTGGGAAAACTAACTATAACTCAACTAAAGGCAGAACTCAGTAAGCGGAACCTCGACACAACTGGGGGAAAAGATGCCCTACTGATTCGTCTGGAAGAAGCAGTAACGCAGGAAGGTGAAAATCCGCACGACGTAGAGTTTGACGTGGAAGAGGAAGCAGTAAGTACAGCAGCCGACCCGGGTATAACAAGTCTGCTCCTGCAACTTAAGTTAGTCATGGACGAACAAAAGAAAGCAATAGAAGATCAAAGGAATTCTCTAGAACTTAAGCTGGACGAACAAAAGAAAGCGATGGACGAACAAAAGAAAGCGATGGACGAACAAAAGAAAGCAATGGGCGACCAAAGGAATTCTCTAGAACTTAAGCTGGACGAACAAAAGAATTCTCTAGAACTTAAGTTGGATGAACAAAAGAAGGCAATGGATGAACAAAAGAAAGCAATGGACGAACAAAAGAATTCTCTAGATGCTCTGGAAAGTAAACTTGATGAGCAAAACAAGAACTTGGAATCCAAATTCGAAGTGATCGAAGAGAAAATCGAGAAGGTCGAGACGCAACTCGAAGAAGTCGAAACTAGATTCGATGAAAATTTTGAGAAACAGGAAACTCAGTTCGGGAAGATAGAGATTCAGTTTGAAAAAGTGGATACGCAATTCGAGATAGTAGGAAAGCAAGTCGAAAATCTTGCTAAGGAGCTCAGCAACGTGAAGAGACAGAAAGCACGGGAATATTCCACTGACGGTCTGAGAAGAAAGGAGATGCAGCCTCCTATCTTCGATGGTCAAACATCATGGCCAATTTATAAGAGGCAATTCGAAGCGGCCGCAATGACCAATAGCTGGGACGATGAAGAGAAGTCTATTGCACTCACGCTTGCACTGAGGGGTCCAGCTGCGGAGCTCTTGCAGACCATCCCGGAAGATAAACAGCAGAACTACGACTCTCTGGTTCAGGCTATCGAGATGCGGTTTGGGGATGAACACATGCAGCAGGTGTACAGGGTTCAGCTGCGTAGTCGAGTCCAGAAAAGGGGGGAAACGCTCCAACAGTTGCAAGCGGATATAGAGCGACTAGCCCATCTTTCATACCCTAAAGCCGGTGAGGAGCTTATCAACGAAATGGCGGTGGAAGCTTTTATTCAGGCCATAGAGGACAGACAACTGCAAATGGCTGTAAGGATGGCTGAAAAGCGAACACTCCCCGAGGCATTGGCATTCGCTTTGTCAATGAAGGCTGCGGACCAAGCATACCAGGGAATACACCGTGTCAGGGAAATGTCCGTCGTGGAATGCTCATGCCAGAGAACAGCCATCATGGATGAAGACAGAGCTCGCGGAAGTCAAATCCGTTGCTGGAATTGCAACCAAACCGGACACCTACAACGGCAGTGCAGAAGTGCACCTAGACGAGGAAATTGTCCACATTGCGGAAGTAGGAGAAGCAGAGAGGAAGCATCCTGTCGGTCAGACTTCCCAAAACCAGCAGTCGGGAGATGCGTAAGGACCAACTTCGCGGGGCAGAAGTTGGTTACTGGAATCGAGGCCCCCAGGACCACCATTCAAGTTTCGCAAACCAAACGGGGTAACAAGAGCCTGACAGTGGAGGCACTAATCAACGAGAAGAAGTGCGTAGCCACCATCGACACAGGTGCCACTGCCTCCATTGTAAGAAGAGATATCGTCAAAAGCTCCTGGCTGCACAACACCAACAGCTACTGCCTGAAGACTGCAACAGGGGAAATGGCGAAGGTATTTGGAGAAGTTCGTCTTACGATTACTCTGGCAGGACTGACGTTCTCCCATGCGTTTCTGGTGGCAGATATATGCGACGAGTGCATCATCGGAGTAGACTTCATGAAAGCAAATGAAGTAATCTTGGACATCGGGATGCAAGTACTGAGGTATCGAAATGTGGAGATTCCGATGGTGTACGGAAATGAGAATGCCGTAACTCTCAGGACAGTCATCAGCAAAGACGAAGTTTTGCCGCCGTCTTCAGAGACAATCATTTGGACGAAACTGGAAGGTGATCTTGGGAGCCACCGATTCTACATAGTAGAACCAGACCCAGAGAAGAATTCTCAAGACTACATCGTGGGAAAGACGTTAGTCGAACCAAAGAACACCATGGTTCCAGTAAGAGTTTTGAACGCAAGACCACACACTGTCAAACTAAGGCGAGGGGAGGTGACTGGAAAATGCACGCCGATTACCGCCGTCGCAACAATATCTGAACGTGATGCTCCAAAACCTCTCACATCACCTTGGACAGCGGAAACGAGAGAAACGATTCTCCAGTCCAGTGAGCTGAATCAGGAGCAGCGAACTATGGCAGAGAATCTTATCAATGAGTATGCTGATGTATTTGCCTCACAGGACGGAGAATACGGCCGAACACACCTGGTACAACATCGAATAGACACTGGTGATACTAGACCAATTCGTCAGCCTGCTAGGCGCCTTCCATTGGCAAAGCAGACAGAAGTTGCAGAGATGGTGTCGGCAATGGAGAAAGAAGGTCTGATTGAAAGTTCCAAAAGTCCGTGGGCATCACCGGTTGTACTGGTTAAGAAGAAAGATGGCAGCACGCGGTTCTGCGTGGACTATCGGCAGCTCAATTACGTCACCAAGAAAGACAGCTACCCTCTGCCACGGATTGACGACACGCTAGACACACTATCAGGAGCCCGATGGTTTTCCACTCTCGACTTGAAGAGTGGCTACTGGCAGGTACAGATCCATCCAGAAGACCGGGAGAAAACCGCCTTCACCGCAGGAAATGGGCTATGGCAATTCACGGTAATGCCATTCGGGCTGTGCAATGCTCCGGCGACTTTCGAGCGATTGATGGAATGTGTCCTGCAAGGGTTAACATGGAAAACCTGTTTGGTTTACTTGGATGATGTCATCGTCATAGGAAAAACGTTTGCGCAACACCGAGACAATCTAAGGGATGTGTTTCAAAGGCTTCGAAGTGCCCGCCTGAAGCTCAACCCCAAGAAGTGCGCCCTGTTTAGAGCGGAAGTCAAGTACCTGGGACACATAATTTCAGCGAAAGGAGTGAGAACCGATCCGGAGAAGGTCGAAGCGGTGAAAAACTGGCCAGTCCCCAAAGACAAACACCAACTAAGGAGCTTCCTGGGCCTAGCCACCTACTACAGACGGTTCGTGAAGGATTTTGCCGGGATCGCAAAGAACCTGCACCAGTTGACGGAAAAGGGAAAACAATTCAAATGGTCAATTGAGTGCGAGAAGAGCTTCAAGGCACTTAAACAACGGCTATGCGATGCCCCGATACTGGCTTACCCCACTCCCGGGGAAACGTTCGTTGTGGATGCAGATGCTAGTAATGTCGGGGTAGGAGCCGTACTCTCCCAGGTGCATGACGGCCAAGAGAAGGTGGTTGCGTACTTCAGCAAGGTGCTCTCTAAGCCAGAAAGGAACTACTGCGTGACAAGGAGAGAACTTCTAGCTTTGATCTTGGCTACGAAGCATTTTCACAAATACCTCTACGGGAGGAAGTTCGTTCTTCGCACAGACCATGCAGCCTTAAAATGGCTATTACAGTTCAAGAGTCCTGAGGGTCAGGTCGCAAGATGGATCGAAAGGCTGCAAATCTACGACTACGAAATACAGCATCGTAAAGGAAGGCTCCACTCTAATGCGGATGCACTGTCCCGGAGACCATGCAGAACGGATTGTAAACATTGTGCGCGTCAGGAAGAACGGGAGCTGGTTTCCATCCAAAGAATGAGAGCCGAACCTATCGCCGGCTGGAGCGTAGATGAGATCCGGAACGCTCAGAAGGAAGACCCGGATATCGAGCCGATTCTGGCCTGGAAGGAGAACATGGAGAAACCGGATCATCAGGACATCTCTCACAGAAGCCCGACCTTAAAGGCATATTTTGCGCAGTGGGACTCCCTCCATGTCCAAGAAGGTGTTCTGAGAAGAAAATGGGAATCCTCCGACGGAAAGTCGTTTGTAATGCAGCTTGTCGTACCGCGGACGAGGGTCAAGGAGGTGTTACAGGAAATGCATGGCGGGGCGACCGGAGGCCACTTGGGAGTGAATAAGACGCTAGAAAAGGTACGAGAACGTTTTTATTGGTTAAAAGCGAAGGAAGATATCGAAGACTGGTGCAGAAAATGCGACGTGTGTGCAGCTAGCAAGGGTCCGAGAATCAAAACTCGAGGTAAGATGCACCAATACAACGTGGGAGCACCTTTCGAACGAATCGCCATTGACATCGCAGGGCCCTTTCCGGAAACCGACAATGGTAATCGGTATATACTCGTAGTGATGGACTACTTCAGTAAGTGGCCGGAAGCGTTTCCGATCCCTAACCAGGAAGCCAGAACCGTGACGGAGCAGATCGTCTACAATTGGGTTAGCAGATTCGGTGTGCCCTTGGAATTGCATTCTGACCAAGGGCGGAACTTCGAGTCAAGAATCTTCCAAGAGATGTGTCAACTACTCGGAATCAAAAAGACAAGGACAACCCCGCTTCATCCACAGTCGGACGGTATGGTGGAGCGTTTCAATAGGACTTTGGACGAACATCTCTCGAAGGTCGTAGGTGACTACCAACGGGATTGGGACCGGCAGATTCCCTTGTTTTTGATGGCCTATAGAAGTGCCGTGCATAGCACTACTCGACATACGCCGTTCGAAATCTTATTCGGTGGAATAGCTCGTTTACCCAGTGAGGTGAAATTTGGATCTCCTACCAATGAGCCCAGAAATGAAGAAGAGTACGTGGCGGACCTTAGGGAAAGGCTTAGGGACATACACCAAAGGACCAGAAGCCAGATTAAGATGACGAGCGACCGCATGAAGACCAGGTATGATGCCAAGGCAACAACGTCAGGATTCCAGGAAGGAGATCTGGTGTGGCTGTATAATCCCCATCGCCAAAAGGGGAAGTCACCTAAATTACAGCGGAACTGGGAAGGTCCCTACAGAATAGTAACCCGCATCAACGATGTTGTCTACCGCATCCAGCGAGGACCGAGGGCCAAAATGAAAGTGGTTCATGTGGACCGACTGAGTCGATACAATGGCCGAAATGAGGATGCACTTGTTCGGGACGAACACGTCTAAGAGGGGGGCAGTGTAGCATAATAATAACTACGCGCCTATGTCTATGCAGCAAATTCCGAAGTGACTTTCCATTTTGGCAGAATTTTGGTTCAAACTGTCCTTTCATTCGAGGTTCGTGTCTGGGACGAAGTCTCCACAGCTCATGTCAACGAAAGAGACGAATAATATCAGGGATAAAAGGGAATTATAACTGCAATAATTATTTCTCTTGTTCCAGTGGTCGAAGAATTTGCTAGAAGCTTCTGGCTATCAGAAACTTCTGCTATATAAGGACAGATGGCGATCAAAAAAAAACACAGTTGGTTTAGAACCGTGGCGAAGAGATTAGAAAAGTGATAATGGGCGAAGTTGTAATTTGGTGATAAATTGAAAGTTGAGAGTGAACAAGAAAAAGTAATTAGTTTGGATTTGTGAATTAAGAAATTGAAAGGAGATAAAGTGATTTGAGAGGAAAGAGACCTTGTAAGAAAAGAATAAGGCGAAGAATAGTATAGTGTGAACTTGAATTGTTCTATAGAGTAGAAAATAAAGAAATAATTTCTCAGAATAATTGTTTTATCTACTCGAGCCGTAGCCCGCATACTACACTATTGAGAGAAATCAAATTCTTAGAGCGTTTCAGATCCAGCTTAGGCCAAATCTGTTTTGTCGCATCCAGCTTTAATTTAAGTTTGCATGTAGCGATAGGCGTACCCAATAAACTTTTGCCTGGAAGGATAGGTATTGTTGTACCATGTCTGGCAAGTTCGTCGTTTTTTGAACCGTCGGTATAGAAATGCACCGATTTATCTTCCGTAAAACCACCTGCCCAGAATGCTCTGGAAGGGATGGTAACTTGGATGTTTTTGTCAAAATTTAACTTGGGTATGGTGTAGTCAATGATTTCAGGGAAGATGTTAAACTTATTTAAGATGGAGGCGTGGCCATATATTTTTTCCGTCCAATGTGAAGGAGCTTTAAGGGGAATAGTTGAGTTAGCTGCGATTTGTCTGCCATAAATGTCGGGGGATGTTAAATGAAAAAGAATGTCCATAGCTGCGGAAGGTGTCGTCCGCAGTGCTCCGCTAATGCACAGACAAGCTGAACGTTGGACTTTGCTTAATAACTTCTGGTTTATCGCGTTGTCCAAGACAATCCACCAGACAACTACCCCATCCATAAGGATCGGTCTAATGATCGAGATATAGAGCCAGTGAGTTAATCTGGGTTGTAAGCCCCATTTGTTTCCAATGGCTTTTCTGCAAGAGAAGAGTGCGACAGTTTCTTTCTTAATTCTTCCATGTATATTAGGTTTCCAGCTTAGTTTCCTATCCAAAATAAGACCCAGATATTTTGCTTCGTTGGAGAAAGTTAAGCTTGTTCCATTAAGGGATGGAGGATCAATAGGTGGAATTTTATATTTCCTTGAGAACAGGTCTAGTTCGATTTTGTGGGGATTCACCCCTAGACCACACCGAGCTGACCACCTAGATAGCTTATTAAAAGCGTTTTCTAGGAGCTAGTGAGGTGTTTTCCGGAGACTGCTATAGCGACATCGTCCGCATAGGCGATAACTTCGCAATCCTCAGCTTCCAGGATTAACAGTAGTTCATTAACCACCAGATTCGAAAGAAGTGGGGATAGGACGCCCCCTTGAGGGGTGCCCCTGCTGACATATCTTCTAACAGATGTCCAACCTAGCTTTGAGTTGATAATCCGACTATTAAGCAGAACTCGTAAATTAATCAGCTCGCCAAGTGAGCTATCTATCTTCAGTTTTGACAGTACTTTTGTGATCGTAGATGAGTAGCGCCTTTAATATCTAGAAAAGCTATCATAGTATGCTATTGATTAACGTATGCAATGCTGTTTCTACTGATTTGCCCTTACAGCATGCATGTTGAGCCGTGGACAGTAGTTGTGTGTCTAGTGTTTTTAGAAGGAAAGAGGATAGACTAATAGGTCTGAGGTCTTTTGGACTGAAGTGTGAATATTTACCAGCTTTGGGTATGAATACCACATTGACTTCTCTCCATATATGCGGAATATAGACCAGATTCAGACAGCTTTGAAAAATATTTTTTAGAATTGGCAGGATAATGTCAGATGACATTTGTAAGTTCAGCAGGTGTTATGCCATCTAGTCCAGCGGATTTGTATGGTTTGAAGCTTGTAGCGCCCAAAGGAGTTTGTCCTGCGCAATCAGACTTGAGAGGTTGGTTTTTTGATTATTTGACTTGATAGGGTCAATATTGTTGGGAGTCAGGGAATTATTTGGGAAGTGTGTACCAATAAGTAAATTTAACGGTATCTACGCTAGAAGTTGTCCAATTTTAATAAACAGCAGGGCACTGAAGGATTTGTCGAGAGGATTTTTCTCAGACTAGACGCTTCAGAAGATTCTTCTATTTGGCCACAAAAGAGTCTCCAAAAATGAAGTTTACTTACTTACTTATGTCCTATATCCCCGTGGGGGTCCTAGGGCCTCGACTACGCCTACGCGCTATCGTGTACGGTTTCTGGCAATGTGTCCCAGCTCTCCCCAGCTTTACCCCAACTGCCGTGCTTCCTTCTCGACTGCTCTGCGCCATGTTCTCCTTGGACCACCAGGTCTTCTGCCGTCCTGAGTTAAGGGGTTCCATTGCATAGCATGGTTCGCTATGGAGCTGTAACCCTTTCGGAGCGTGTGACCAATCCACTGCCACTTTCGTCGTTGGATGGTTGTGCCTATTGGTTCCTGACCCATTCTCTCGTAAAGTTGTTCGTTAGAGATACGATTGGGCCAGAAAATCCTTAAGATGTTGCGCAGGCACCTATTACCGAACGTTTGCAGCTTTCTGGTGATAGCGGTGGTGATAATGGTGGTGCTGCATCCATATAACAGCACGGATTCAACGTTGGAGCGGAACAGGCTTATCTTGGTGTTCAAACTGATTGCATTGCTTCGCCATATTTTCGACATGGCGTCAGCCCGACGACGCCAGCCTCCCTCTCCACATCTGCTGTCATTTGGTGGAGGTCCATAATATTATGAGAGAGTAAGCATACGTCGTCAGCGTAGTCGAGATGTTTAAGTTGGGATGTGAGAGTCCATCGAATTCCTCCGTTTCCCGTCGACAAAGCTGCACGAAGCACATCGCTAATCGCCAACAGGAATAGTATTGGTGAAAGAATGCAGCCTTGTCTTACCCCACTTTGGATCTCAAATTCCTCAGACAACCTTCCTCTGTGCAGAACGTGACATTTGGACCCTTCGTAAGTAGCTTTGACAATAGCAATTAATTTATCAGGAATACCTCTCCTGCGTAAGGCACGCCAAATAAACTCCCTGTTAACACTATCGAACGCCTTCTCAAAATCGATGAACAGCAGGTGAAGTGGCGATCGATATTCAACGCACTGTTCGATGATAATCCGCAGGGTGCTGATGTGGTCGACACAGGAGGATCCAGAGCGGAAACCTGCTTGTTCGGCATCGAGTGTGTCTTCGAGATGTTGTTTGATTCGCTCCAGGATGATTTTAGCTATTATCTTAGCTACAGCAGGCAGCACGCAGATACCTCTCCAGTTTCCGCACTCCATTAAACTACCTTTCTTAGGAAGCTTGACGATCATTCCCTTTTTCCACTCGTCAGGAAAGCTCTCGGCTTCCCAAGCTCTCTCTATAAGTGGAAGCAGAAGCTCAGCCGATGTTGTTGGCGCTGCTCGTAAGAGCTCTGCGGGAATACCGTCAAGTTCGATCGCCTGTTGATCTCATCCTTACTGGGAGGCGAGGTGCGTATTCGGGCATTTCTTACCTTGGACACCTCATTCTGATTTGGGAACATATCGCTAGCGAATACACGGTTTAAAACCGTAGCAAAATGCTCCTTCCATCTCTTAAGCTGGTCCTCATCCGAAATAAGCAAGGAACCGTCTAGGCTTTTCACTGGATGTTGGCTGGAGCTGCGACCACCTGTCAGCTCTTTAGTGATTCTGTAGACGGCCCTACTATCTCACCTTCGTGCAGCATCTTCTGCTTCTGTAGCCAGCGCGTTGATGTAGTTGCACCTGTCACGTCGCACGCTACGCTGAACTTCTCTCATCTTCATGCGATATAGGGACTCTAGCTCATTACTCCCTGCTGCTGGAGCGGCTGCAATGCGAGCTTTCAGCTGTTTCCGTTCGTCAATCCGTCTCCCGGTATCCTCGGAAAGTCACGCCCTATGCCTTTCCTGTGATCGACCGACAATTCTTTCAGCACCAGATGTAAAAACATTTTTCACAGCACACCAATGGTCTTGGATGGTTGTAGGCAGTGAGCTGCTGATTGCTTCCACACCTTGCGAAATGTGCTCCCTTAATTGTTGGCGCACTGAGGGATCACTAAGTCTATCGATGTTGAACCTGGGCATTCTTGTATTGTCGTGGGATCTTCGAACGGCAGCAGTGCGTAGTTGAAGAGTAGCTATCATAAGATGGTGATCTCGTACTATCCCCACATCTGCCCCTCGCCTGTTTCGGACGTCCAGGAGACTACTTCTAAACCGGCGGCTGATAGCAAAATGGTCAATTTGATTGGAGGTTGCTTGCCTGTCGTTGGAAACCCAGCTGACTTTGTGGCAGGTCTTGTGCTCAAACACGGTGCCACCTATCACAAGGCGGTTGGCATTGCAGAAATCCACATACTTTTCGCCATTGTCATTGCGGTTGTCTAGTCCATTCTTCCCGATTACATGTTTGAGCCCTTCGTTGTCGTTGCCTACCTTGGCATTCAAATCCCCCATCACTATGACAATGTCTCCATTTGGTGTTGTATTGCTCTCCTTCTCGTCCTCAGACGAGCCCTCCTTTGGGGCATAACACTGTATGATGGTGACGCGTCGTACTCTAGTCCGGAATCTTTCCGACATAATCCTATCACCAAAAGGTTGCCAGGAAATTAGGCCTTTGCGTGCTGTTGGTGTTAGCAGCAGTCCGACTCCATATTCCCGTGGACTTCCAGATGGTCTTCCGGAATAGAGTAGTACAGCGTTATGCGTTGGGGACTGGTACTCACCCGCTTCTAACCATCTGATTTCGCTTACCCCCAAAATGTCCAGTCTATATCGCATGAATTCTTTTTTCAATTGAAGGAATCTGGCATTGTGAGGTCCTTCACTTCCCGTGTCGAGGAGCGTCTTCACATTCCAGAAACTTATCTTTGTCCGGGTACAATAGCCAAAAGTCGTCAACATGTGATCATTCCTTATCCGAGGCATAGTGTCGGTTTCTGTAGCGATTAGGGTTCGGTAACTCAGGTTGCTGACCCACGTTACCTAGTCTAGAATCAAAGCCCTAGACAACCCGCACTTGCAATTTTAGGCTACACGCATAAGGGTTTATACGTATAGTTACCCGGGGACCACCACTAGGAGGTAAAGCAAGCACTTCATCACGAACTTGATTGTTGCGCTACTGGCCCAAGCCAAGTTTTGAGCAGTCAGTAGTTTCCCGATCAATCGTAATGCAGATCCCCCAAAAAATTACGTTTGCCTTTCCTCAACTCTTTTTTATATGTTTTTAGGGATTCTTTGTACGAGTCCCAGTCAGGTGCATCGCTTGTACTTTTGCTTTTATTGAAAAGTTTTCTGCAGGTATTCCTGAGTGGTCCAAGATCAGAGGTCCACCAGTGTGGTTTTTTCTTGTCCCTAACCCAAACCAAAGGACAAGACGAAGATAACGCTTTATTAAGGGCCAAGGTAAGGTCCTTAACCATACAGTCAAGCTCTTGAGGATTGCTCGGGGAGTTTAGAGTGTCGGAATTAAACAATTTCTTTAAAGTTTCCCTATATTTGAGCCAGTTAGTTCTACGGATATTTCTGTAAACCAATGGCCCAGGATCGTCGTCAGGACTTAATTGAATTGAAGGTATCGGTTGTCAGAAAAAGAGTGTTCACCAGATACATTCCAGTTCTTGATCATTTGATTAATGTTGTCGGAGTCAAGGGTTATATCTAGAATCTCCTGTCGGTTTCTAGTTATAAATGTAGGTTCGTTACCGATGTTACACAAAATGAGGTTAGTTTTTAGAATATAGTCAAAAAGCAACTCACCCCTTTCGTTGATGTCAGAGCTACCTCAAGCGGAGTGGTGAGCATTAGAATCATAGACAGCTGTGATTCCATTTATTTATTTGAAATTGTAACGTGACCTTTAGATACTGAAACTTTACGATAAGATCACTGAATGTGCCCAATGAATTTGTCACATTGACAGATGAGCTAAAATTTAAATTTATTAACCTAATCCATCCAACGTGTATTTCGAGTCTTCGTATTTTTTGTGAATAATGTATTTTTTTTTATTTTTATGGAAGACATATTTAAATAAAATATTGTTTCAGCATGCCAAAGGCGAAGCAGAGTACAATTAGTCGTCTGCAGCAATACGTTTCGGAAAATAGTTGCTTGAATAGTTGAGTTGAATGGTAAGGTATTGTTCTGTAAAATTTGCGACAGACAGATTTCTTGTGAAAGGAAGTTTCAAGTGCAACAACATATCAAATGCAGTAGACATAAGCAGAGGCAGTTGGCGTTGGAACAACAATTAGAAACATCAACAACACAATCCTTTCTCGCGAATTCAATTGGGGAAAGAAACTCGTTTCACAAGAATTGTGTAAGGCTATGGTTTCTGCCGATATTCCCTTGTGGAAATTAAAAAATGTACAATTTAAAGCCTTCTTGGAGAAATACACTAAAGAAATAGTGCCCGACGAGTCAACGATTCGCAAAAACTACGTTGAAAAGTTATAGGTTCTTGGTCGAATAAAATCTGCGTTAAAGGACCAAAATATATGGATATCAATTGACGAAATAACCGATGTAACAGGACGGCATGTCGCAAATGTCATTGAAGGTGTTCTTTCGCCCGGCGAAGCCCTGGACACATTTTTTTAATTAATACAACTGGTCTTGAAATAGCAAATCATTCATCGATTGCCAGACTTTTTGATGACTCCATTAAAGCACTAGGCGACGATTTTAATCGAGAAAGTGTTTTGCTGTTTTTGAAAGATGCTGCTCCATATATGACGAAAATACCAGCAGCAATAACGTTTAAACATTTGACCTGCTTGGCTCATGGCCTTCATAGGGTTGCGGAACAGATAAGAGCAAGTTTCGGTGAAGTCGATAACTTTATAGCAGTTGTAAAAAAAGCGCCGTCGCGAGTTGCTTTGTTTAAGCAAATGGAACCAGAGTTGAGTCTTCCACCTCAACCATTTGTAACCCGGTGGGGAACTTGGATTGAAGCTGTGCAATATTATGCAGAGCAATTCGAAAAAATTTAACGGATTATCAACAAACTTTAGGAAGATGCTATGCCTATCCTTAAAGCCAACAATTTGATGACTCAACCGCATCTAAAAAATGATTTAATTTTCATTTCGTCTAACTACATTTTTATTACAACTTCTATAAGGAAACTAGAAACGGGCCCTATTGATCATAATAAGCGCGCATCTGTAAAGGCCTTTCTGCTCCTACAGCTTAGCGACTTTCCCGTTGTGAGTAGGAAGCAACGGATTACTGATTTGGAGGATACGGATAATATCCTCCGTATTAGAGGGTTCGGCTTGAATCCAGGTGCGAGCTTTTGGTCTGCATGGGATATCCTCCCTAGCTACAACCTCAAGCTTGGTACCAGGCCGAACCTTCCTTAGTTTACCAATCGTTAGCTTATAGAGATCACAAGATCTCTTATCAGCACAAGCGATCAGCTTGACATGGTCTTGATGCCAACCGCCGTCACGACAGTTGGGAGGTGAGCCGGGATTCTCTTTCATGATGTCTAAGAAGCAAGTCGCCAGTTTGACTGGGATCATCCTCCATTTATCTGGAGTGATTGTACCATCGATGACTGCCAGTATAAACCTGTCTTTGAGGACTTCGCTGTAAGACTTGGATGTGACGTTGGACGGCCTGGAGGAGGTGCTGGTGTTGTACACCTTAGGTCTTTTTGAATCCGACTCAGATTCTTCCAACGATCTCTGTCTTTTAGACGTGAAGTCTCTGTTAGTCTTACCAGGTTGAGTACTGACGATCTTTTTGGTCCAATCGACTAGGGTTTTCATCCTTTCATTCATTTTGTTCTCCGGATTTTTGCCGAATTTTTGGAGAATGCGGCCAGCTAAGCGACAATCTTTATACGTCTGTTTTGAGGGAGCGAATTGTCGTGAATTGGATCTACAACCCTATCCCGAAGAGACTTTATTGGACTGTAAAATACCTTTACTAGGCTTCGTGCGGCTTTTGGCAGCAGACGAACCATGTGAATCCACAATCCTTTTGTTATTCAATGCCTTTGGAGTTTTACCGGTAAACAGCTTAATCGCCGTGCTACCGGTTGGTTTTAAAGGAGGACCGGTCTCATCTTGATTGCTACTTTTCGTATGAGTTTTATCGGTAAACAGCTTAATCGCCGTGCTACCGTCCGGTTTTAAAGGAGGACCGGTCTCATTATTACTACTTTTTATATTTGTTTTAGTTAAATTATTCTTGTTCACGAGTTTTAATTGAAGTAAGAAAGGAAAATTTTGAAGGAAGGTTTTTAGTGGGTAGAAATCCCATACTACTATGAGTACACGTTTTAGGTCTTTTTGAAGATTTTTCACCTACCCTCGAGGACAAAAAAGAACAAATTTTTTTTGGAAACCTCTTGGTGGAATGCTAAAAGATACTTGTAACATTATTCAAGAAATTGGTGAAATAAAGCCTGAAGTCTACCCAAATGTTATGGAATACATATATATATGGTTGAAATAATCACCGCGCGCATTTGGCCGATACCAAATGATCGGTTAGTATAAAAAATTAAAAAATTGAGTTTCATTTCCATAGTTCGTCAAAAAAAAAAAACACCGGGCTGGAACATAAACATCCTGTAGTTTGTGGACGAGTGTTTTCACTAAAACTCATTAGATATAGAGCGAGACCAAATAGTGTAATTTTTCTCCACATTTATAAATATGTATATTTCTATCTTATTAATTATAGTTATTACTCGGTGGAATGAAATGTATTAGAGTTTATTCTTTGTTGGTCCTTCGGGGAGAATAAATAGCTGATCGAGGACTGTCAAAGTTTTTCAAGTAAAAAGTTCAATATTAAGAAATCATTAGAAAATTATTAGAAATTTAGGAGTTTAGAAAATGATTTTTGTCTTTTTTTTCGGTTTTACCAAAAATGGTTGAAACTATTTTGTTGAAATTTTAAATCCGAGTTAGGTTAGACATATCAGATGAAGGTTTTTTTTTTTTTTTTAGTAGTGTGAGATTTTTACTCACTAAAAAAACCTCCCTTCGTGATAAATTTCTTTGATTACTACAGCTAAGTTTTGACTTATCCAGATGTTTTTCTTTCACGTATTAAGATCGTTTGGCAGGTCCCTTTCTATTGAAAGTTCCTGCTTGTTCCGCAAATTAGACGCGGTTTCTTACGATCGCGTTAAGTCGAATGATTTAGTCCTTTGTAGACGACGCAGTAGATTCCTCTAATATATAATTCGAAGGACTTCATTGTTAACGTGTCCTTGTAATCTGTCTTTATGCTTACGCGCGAAGATTTTGATTTCATGTTCGACTGTTGCAATTCTTAAATCTCTATGGATATCACTATTTCTAATAAACCACGGTGCATTAACTATTGATCTTAGCACTTTATTTTCAAAAGTTTGTAAAATATTGACATTACTTATTTTGGTACAACCCCATAGTTGTATTCCATATGTCCATATCAGCTTTAGCACTTGCTTATATAAAAGCAGTTTGTTCTCTATATTAAGCTTGGAATGTTTTCCAAGTAACCAGTACATTTTTCTGTATTTGGTTTCGAGTTCTTTACGTTTTTTCTTCTCGTGCGATTTCCATTTCAGCTTAGCATCAAGTGTCATTCCAAGATACTTAGCCTCGTTTGCAAACGGAATTTGAACCGAGTTTGAAAAGATCGGCAAATTATTTATTTTCTTATAAGTAAAAATGACATGAACAGATTTGTTTTCGTTTAAAACTAGTCGCCAAATCTTTGTCCATTCATTTACTTTATTCAATGCTTCTTGCAATTTTTTAGTCGTTTCTTCGATCGTTTTACCCGTTGCCTGGATGGCAGTGTCGTCGGCAAATGTAGCTATTGGGTCAATAACTTAATTCGTGCGGTTTGCTAAGAGATGGCGTAACTTGTATTATTCCATTGGAACATGCGTTGGAAAGCTACTGTCATTGTACGTCATTTCAGTATATGTCATTCATTTGAAGGGTAAACAACAATAATTTTTTTTCAGTCAAATATGTCGAACTTTGTGTCTGAAAAAGTATTTTTGCGGGGAGTTCTTCTTCATTACTTTAATATGAAGAAAACTGCTGCCGAAAGTCATCGTATTTTGGTGGAAGTTTATGGTGAACATGCGCTAGCTGAGCGAGCGTGCCAAAAGTGGTTTGCACGATTTAAAAGTGGTGATTTTGGCTTGGAAGACGATGAACGTCCTGGGCAGCCAAAAAAGTTTGAAGATGAAGAACTGGAAGCATTACTCTATGAAGATTGTTGCCAAACACAAGAAGAGCTCGCAGAATCTTTGGGTGTCACTCAAGCAGCCATTTCAAAACGTTTCAAAGCAGCTGGATATATTCAAAAGCAAGGAAATTGGGTTCCACATGAACTCAAGCCGAGAGACGTCGAAAGGCGGTTTTGCATGTCCGAAATGCTGCTGGAACGCCACAAAAGGAAGTCATTTTTGCATCGGGTTGTTACTGGTGATGAAAAATGGATCCATTACGACAACCCCAAGCGCAAAAAACCAGCCAAATCAACGGCAAAGCCAAATATCCATGGCGCGAAGGTAATGCTCTGTATTTGGTGGGATCAGAAGGGTGTGCTGTATTATGAGCTGCTAAAACCGGGTGAAACCATCAATGGACATCGCAATTAGCCGAAAAACGCCCGGAATATGCGACCAAACACGAGGCAATAATTTTCCATCATGACAACGCTCGGCCCCACGTTGCTATTCCGGTTAAGAACTATTTGGAAAACAGTGGATGGGAAGTTTTACCCCACCCGCCTTATAGCCCAGACCTTGCCCCTTCTGACTACCATTTGTTCCGGTCGATGCAGAACGCCCTCACTGAAATACGGTTCACATCAGAGCAGAATATCAAAAATTGGCTTGATTCATTCTTGGCTGCAAAGCCGGCGCAGTTCTTTTGGGATGGGATCCACAAATTGCCAAAAAGATGGGAAAAAGTCATAGCTTCAGATGGGCAATACTTTGAATAATACTATTGTACATGTTTTTCTTAAAAAAACGTTCAAATTTTGACAAAAAAACCGCACGAATTAAGTTATAAACCCAATAATACGGTGCCTTCTTCTTGCGGTATATCGCAAGTATATAATAGGTACAAAAGCGGTCCAAGGACACTTCCCTGCGGCACCCCAGCCCTTATTTCTTTAAATTCTGAATATATATTTCCGTGTTTGACTCGGAAAAGTCGATTCGTCAAGTATTTTTCCAGAATATTATTGTATATGAGTGTTCCGGCAAAACTTGTCGTAATTTATATTTCAATCCTTCATGCCAGACCTTGTCAAAAGCTTGAGAAACATAAAGGAATACGCTCGAGCAAATCTTTTTTTCTTCGTAAGCTTTCTCAATTAAATCAGTTATTCTATGCACTTGGTCTATTGTTGAGTGTTTGCTTCTAAAGCCAAACTGGTGATTGGGAATAAGAGATCTTTCTTCTATAAGCGGCTTAAGTACTATTCGCTTAAGTACTATTCTTTCGAAAACTTTAGACATAATCGGCAACAGCGAAATAGGTCTATACGATTTTTTATCATTCGGTGGTTTTCCTGGCTTCAGAATCATTATTACTTCCGCGACTTCCCATTGACTCGGAACATATTCTAGTCTTATCGCTGCGTTTATAATGTAGAGGAACTTAATTAACGCTTTTCTAGGTAACGATTTAAGAAGCTCTCCTGTGATAAGGTCGTATACAGGAGGATCGGCAACAGCGAAATATGTAGGTCTATACGATTTTTTATCATTCGGCGGTTTTCCTGGCTTCAGAATCATTATTACTTCCGCGACTTTCCATTGACTCGGAACATATTCTAGTCTTATCGCTGCGTTTATAATGTAGAGGAACTTAATTAACGCTTTTCTAGGTAACGATTCAAGAAGCTCTCCTGTGATAAGGTCGTATCCAGGAGCTTTATTCGGTTTCAGTCTCTTTATTTCTTGTTGAAGTTCGGTCAGCCTTGCATTTCTTACTGTGTAATTGTGAAGTGCTATATCCGACGCATTATCAATTTCAACAAGCGCTTGTCCATCAAATGGTTTAAATGTTTCTTCCAAATGGGCGACAAAGACTTCTGCTTTGTCTTTATCATTCTTGGCCCATTTGTTGTCATTTTTCTTGATTGGGGCCGCTTGTATTTTCGGTTTTTTAATGCCTTTTATAGCTTTCCAGAGCGAATAATTGGAATCTTTATCCGCTGTTAAGCTTTCAATGCTGGTTTGTATTGTCCGATTTTTAAAATCAATAATGGCCTTTTTTAGCAAGTTACACAAACGACTTAAATGCGATTTATGGTGCGGAGCACGCGTTTGTTGCCATTTTTTACGCGCTTTTCTCTTCTCCCTTACCATTTCTTTTATTTCCGGTGGATATTTTTGGGCATGTTTAATTGGCGTTTTCCTTTGATAGAGAGTATTTTTCCACGCGGCGCGCTGCAGAACGTCAACAAAACGATCAACTTGATACTCTCAGTTCGATATGTTCTTCAACGTCTTTTCTAAAGCCTTCCCAATCAGTTTTTTTGCTAGTTAGTCTAGCAGGTACATCTTTTTTAATGAGGCGTTCGCTCATCGTAAGAATGATAGGGGAATGATCGGAAGAGAAATCAAAACTTTCATCAATTTTAATACAGTTGTCTGGTATTCCTTTTCCAACAAAGAAATCGATCAGATCGGGTAATTTGTTGCTATCAGTCGGCCAATATGTTGGTTTACCAGTCGAGTGAAAGTCGCAACTGTGTTGTATGCAGGCGTTGTAAAGTGCTCTTCCCTTTTTTGTGAGACACATCTTGAGCCCCAAAAGGGGTGTTTTGCATTAAAATCACCGCCAATAATAAAATTCGGTCCAAGAGAGTTCAAAATATTTGTAAAATCATTTTTTTCAAGCCTGCAACGCAGTGGACAATAAATAGACGAGACATTGAAAGAGTAATGTCCATTTTTCACGCGGACAGTGCTCACTTGCATTGTTTCAAGCTCTATCATAATCTCTTCAAAGTGTTCGATGCAATCTTTTATGATTAAAGACGATCCGCCTCTGGCTCTTTCCGACGGGTGATAAGCGTGATAGGTACTGTATCCAGTAATGTTTACACGCGATAGTTTCGTCAGGTGAGTTTCACAGATCAAACATATGTCAATGTCATTTTCCCGTAGAAATATTTCTAGCTCTTCTAGTCTTTGTATGAGACCGTTGGCGTTCCATGCAACAATTTTAAGAAGTTTCGTCATGTTCGTTTTGAAATGCTCCTATTGTTAAGCTTATATTCAAGCTTCTCCAACCTTTCGACAATTAGCATGTTTGTTTTTGTTTGCTCCTCAAGCCTCGCAAGGATAATGGAAAAGACGTGAGATACGGGGTTTTCCGAATTATCAGTGTTCGTTTTTGTTGATGTTGATGTTTGAGCACGCGTCTACATGTCAGAATCTGATGGCTTTTCTTTAGGCGCTTTTACCTTAACCCGGTGTGGAATTTGATCGGTGTTTGATGTCGCAGCTTGAGCGTACGTAAGCGCGCCAGGGTCGGCTCGGTTGTCTCTAGTCACCTTTCTTGCAGCAGTTTTCGACTTTTCCTTATTTACCGGTTTTGAGGGTGGTTTTTCCGGCTTCATAAGTCGATCTCTTCTTTTTTGTAATTCTTGGCTACTTCACAGCCTCTGTAATTAGCCGCTGCAGGGGTTTTTTTGTTTACACCACATTCTTGACTAAGATGTTTACCGGCGCATTTGACACAGCGCGGTTCTTTTCGGGAATATGTTTGCGTATGGTTGAATCCTTGGCATCGTTTGCACTGAGGTATCAACCTTGTATTCTTGCGCATGGGTTCGATTTTGACTACGACATTCAGAATTGCTCTTATTTCGTAAATCTTTTCTAAACTCTCAGCCTTATCAAAGGTTAACTTAAAAAGAGGAAGCTCGCGCTTAACCATTGTTTCCTCGCCTTCCAATTTTTGCTTTTCCTGTTTAATTAAGTTGACCGCATCGACGATTTTAAAGTTTTTGTTCTTCAAATCGTGAACAACATCTTCCTCTAGCTACAAGTCGTATCGGTCTTTCAGATTTATTTTCATACGTATACCACTGGATTTTTTCAGTATTTAGTTTATTAGATACTGAGCGGTAACTGTCTGAGTCCTTTACGTTTACTTTCCATTTGTTGTTGTTGAGCGATGTTACTTCAAAATCGGATAGCAACAAAGGTTTGAGAAAAGAATGCAGTTTATTATAGTCTGCAATTCCGATCACGTATATTGGTGGCGGTGGTCGTACCTTATTTCGTGGATTTTCTTCGGCACGCGTGTTTATTTTGCCAAGCTGTTCTTTACCTTCTCGTTTATTTTGCGTGCTTTCTTGCCTCGTTAACATTTAGGGCGAAGAGCCAGCTTTCCGTTTCTTGACTGATCGTTTTTTTAGAATCCAATTGGCTTCCCGACTTAGTTCTTCATCATCCGTTTTATAATCCCTGTTATCAGGGACGTTAGAATTCGCAGAAGACTCATTACGAGGAGTATCATTAAATGCTTTATTTTCTGCTTTAAGTACATTTAATTCCTTTCTTAGTTCTTCGCAGAGAAGTTCCATTTTACTTGACATGGTCCTGAGTTCCGTACTTTCGTCCATAAGGCTTTGAATTTTCGATGAAGTCCGTTGTTCGTGCGCCGACACTATAAATGTCGCCAGACTTCTAGTTCCGCACGTTTTTTTGGTAGATCTTGATGTTGGAGATCTAACTACCCTAGTACCATTTTTAAAAGGGTCAGATTAACGCAATAAATGACTCTCCCCAGAATCCGTAGAGCCGACCTCCGAAGAGGGTGGTTTTTCCAGTATACCTGGACTGCCACCTGGGGTATTTATATCTTTCGTTTTGTTCATTGAATATTTTTGTATAAGCCATACTCGGTATACGGAGGGTGGATTTTAGTCGCCATCAGATGAAGGTGTTCAATTAAAAATTCTTAATTTTTTTTTTTTTACATTTCGTTTTCTCAAACATTTTTCAAAACTTATTTTTTGCATTCTTAACTAGCCCTGCCATAAATTCTGTTAGAAAACAGCGCAATGTAGATAAAAATAACATTAGTAATAGTACTGTTAACTTGTTTTCAGAACACACTACAAATCGCAAATCACCCAGTTTGGTTTCAGCTAATGATTTCTTATCATGGAGTGGTGTATGAAAGAAAATCGTATTGCTGTCAGTGCGGAAAAAAATGCTAATCAAATTTTTCAATTACTAAAACTGCTCGGGGTATCAAAAAGTTGATGTACCTTGCTATATCGGTTGTTGAATCTTTTCAGTTAGAAGATAGACCAAAAAGTGGTCGTCCGCGCTTTATCCGTACTAGCACGATTGTAAAAGTTTTACGTGATCGAATTCGAAAACAGAAAATTATGTCGCGTGAGCTGGATATATCTACCAGATCCATGTCAAAGCTCATTCCTGATGATCTCAACATGAAAGCCTTTAGTTGGTCAACTGGATATCTACTGACGCCTAATTTAAAGCAAATTAGCTTGAAGATGCAAGCGACTCTTGCACTGGCACGCGGATAATGGCCACGAAAATATCCTTTTTACGACGAAAAGATTTTCACCGTAGAGAAAGTTTTCAATAAACAAATCGATAAAAATGTATGCAAGGATAACTAAAGAAACAAAAAATACACATCAGCGCGGCTATCATCCTTCTTCGGTAATGGTTTGGTATCAGGTATCCCATAAGAAGATGTCCTATAAGACGTCGTTAAAGGCTTGATCGATACCCTTTTTAATGCAGCAAGATGGGTTTTCCAACAAGACTGCTCTAGAACATAAGGCAAAAACAACTCAGCAATAGCTTAAAATATTTTTTTTCTTTTTTTTTATAATTTGCGCGCCAACGAGGATATGAATACTCTTATACTACTTTAGGACACGGGCGTTGTGAAGAACAGAGGGGGAGAACGAATGATTTAGTGTAGTGGTTTGGAACCCAGATAGTATTAAGTTTATGTAAACTCCAAGGGTAGTGTCCAGATAACTGGGGAGCTTGTTTGTTTTACTTTTGTCGTTTGCTCATGATTCGCAGTATATTTTTTTCCGTCCTCCTGATGTCATCACGGAGAGTGTCAGCCGATGAGGCAGTTACATCTGGTCACCCAGCAACAGTGGCAACTGAAAGTATGGGAAAAAGGAGAAGGAGATTGAAACCATCTCCCAATTCTGTAAAGCGTCCTTCCACATCAGCTTCAGCTGAACAGCTGCCACGTGGAGTGAGGGAAGGGGCGCCGAGCACAACAACAACAGTAGCAGCAGAAAAAAAGCGGGAGAGATCGGAGGACTCGGTCGAATTTCCATATATATCCGACGGTGGTGAAGGCCACTACGTTGGAGATAAGAACAACAGTTTCGTAGTTCTGGAGGCCTCCGAATTGGATGACGAACAAAGGGTACGTGCCATAAAGGCCAAACAAGTGGCCAGAAGAGAGAGGGAGCGGCAGCTAAAGCTCTAGCGCGCTCAACAACAACTACAGCAGCAGCCGCCAGAAAGCCAGCGGCAACCGCCAACACAGCCGCAAATACTGCAGCCGAGCAGCAGCAACTACAACAGCTGAAAAAACAGCAGCAACTACAACAGCAGCAGAAAACGCAGCAAGACAAACAACAACAACCGCAGCAGCAGCAGAAACAACAGCAGCAACAGCAGCAGAAGCAGAAACAACAGCAACAACAACCGCAGCAGAAGCAACAGCAACTGAAGACGACGACAAAAGCGAGGGTACCGCCAATCAATATCTACGATAAGATTGAGCTTATGGACACCAATAAACTATGTAAGTCGGCCATAGGCAACAATTTTTCTATTAAACGATTAAATGAAGACAGTCACGCTAAAAGAGAAAGAGTGCAACGAGCTCGAATTTGTAGGGGTCAAGCCATTCACCACAGCTAAGGCCAAAAGGGAGAAGCGAAAACTGTCGTTCTTCCTAGTTCAGCTTTCACCCAATAGCAAGCTGGATGGTCTAAGGAGTATTAAAGTCCTAGACTACCAGGTTGTCGCATGAGAAAAACTAAGAAGGAGCGGAAACATTTTACAATATGTTCGCTGCCAAAGGTTCGTGCACGCGCGCCGCGTCGAACTGCGAAATGCAGCCTCGATGTGTCAAGTGTGGAAAGAACCACAAAGCAGAGGAATGCACTCTGGCTAAGGATGGAGTGGCAAATAAGAGCCAGTTCTCGTGTGCTTTATGCAGGAACTCGGGACCGCAAACTATCGGGGTTGTCCTAAGTTCCAGTATATTAAGAAAGTAAATCTGGTTCGTCAGGAGAAGGTCGTAGTGAAACGTCCACCTGCTCCAATTCAAACACAATCCGTGACTCCCCAAGTGACCTGCGCCCAAATGGCAGCAGGTCGAGGAAACGCGGAACAGAAAGACCGATGGTTGCTTCTCAGGCCCCAGCGCCTAAGCACCAGAGGCTCAAACTCACTTGCTGGCTATCTTGCTCTCTATCCAAGCGCAAATGGAGCAGCTTCAACGTCAGGTACAGGAGCAGGCGAAACGGGTGGACCAGATCTACGCACTTCTGCCGGGCCTAACACACCTCCAGTCGTAATGGGTACGAACATAGAGAAGCAACCCTTGAAGATCCTTGCGGTGAATGTGAATTCACTGATTAGGATCGAGCGAAGAGCCGTATTGTTTAAGTTGCTAGAAGACCAAACCCCAGATGTGCGTATGTTTAGGGAAACAAAGCTATCTCAGAAGGACAAATTGGGGTACAATAAATACAATACAAGAAGAGACCGACCCAACTCCACATAAGGAGGAGGTGTTGCGATTTCCATACGCAAACAACTGCAATTTAAAGTAATGTACAGCAGTGAAGTGCAAAGGTTCCAGGAGCTGAAAGCGTGTATCGTGTGCATCCCTCTCCGCAGTGGAAAGAGGATGTACTTGGTGGCACTCTATGCACTTGAAGCTACTCAATCTACTTTATTTATTTCAGAGCTCGAGACACTCGATGCCTAAGGTTCGACTCGAGAATTATTTCATCATGGCCGGAGATCTAAACGCCAAACATAGGGATTGGGGAAATAACACACCTAATCCTAGAGGGAACCTACTATTCAATTGGTGGGGTCGGCACAGTGTTGAGTATAAACTCGATTTGAAAGCTACAGATAGTCCGTCGTTTCCTAGAAGCGCATCCTATCTGGATCTAATGCTGTTCGAAGTACGGTTACAACTGACCGACACGGACCAACAAACTATAAACTGCCTGCACACATTTATGTATGACAGTAACCATTGCGGACTCAGTGCCGTAATAACGATTCCCAACGAAATGGCGGAGTTGGAGGAGTTTGTCCAAACGTACTTCTACAATTATAGTAGGACGCGTTGGGCTCGCAAAAGAGGAGATTGACTGGTACCTTAAACAAATGGATGAGACAATTAAACGAACTATGGACAATACTATACCTCGGTATCAACATACTGACAACGCAGACATATTCCGTAATGCAACAATTGACGCACTACACCAACACGAAAGTAGACTGCTATCGAGACTAAAAACCTTGTACAGACAGTTTACTGACAGACAAAACTCGGAGGTTAGGACGCTGAAGTCGTTGATTAAAAAATTAATCAAGGAAAACTACATACTTTCTGTAAATCTGTATTGGGACAACAAAATTTGGGCTGTAAAATCCAACAATCCGAGTATGTTCCCACAGATAAATAAAATATTTCGGAGGAAGTTTCAAAACGACCTTCCGTGTCTTAAGATCCTCCGAACGACGAACAATGGACAAATACTAATAACAGCAGGTATAGATCCAGATAACGCAGTAGAAGATGACAACTTCCTTGTGATCGAAGATCCGCAGGAGAAGGTAGAAGTTATAGGAGCGACTTTCCAGGAAGTGTACAAGGTGAATGATACCATTTGCCCGAATCACGACCTGGAAAATCGCGTCCTTGTGCACAACTTCTACCTTCGAAATGATATAGAGCACTAGCGATCCAAGAACATAGGTTTTACCGAGTTCAATGACGATAACATGGCAAATAATGTCATCGCCGATGAAAGGGCACATCCCCCGTACATATCGAAGGTAAAGCTCCAAACGATCTTCGACTCATTAAGGAGGAGAAAGTCTGTAGGAATCGACGGGGTGTTGAACATTGTGCTTCGACATCTCCCTCTAGAAGCGGTGGACATTTACGCCACTCTGTTTAACAATGCGCTGAATAATGCACATTATCCAGCGCATTGGAAAACAGCAGAGATACAACCCATCCCCAAAAGGGGTAAGGACACCTCCAATCCGGCAAATCTCCGGTCGATGAGTCTCCTTCCAAACATTAGCAAGGTATTCGAGAAAGTGATCAATAGAGCCCTGCTTAAGTGGACTGAGAACAATAATATAATTCCGGATACCCAATTTGGTTTTAAGGCGGATCATGATACAATACATGCCGCTTTTGGCCCTTGGTCCTCGCTGGATGCGGTAGACAACATCGTTGATGCGGGTTACTATTCTGTAAGGACCCTCCCAGTTCTGCTGCAATTTAGGTGATTTCCCCTTTTGGCGATGGGGACTATACAGCCACACTAGATCTCCTTCCTGGAATCCTGACGTTGTTACCTTGGCATCATACCTGGTCTTCATGCGGTCGCTCGTTATCTTAATCTGGCTTCTGGTCCTTTGGTGTACGTCCCTAAGCCTTTCCCTAAGGTCCGCCACGTACTCTTCTTCATTTCTGGGCTCATTGGTAGGAGATCCAAATTTCACCTCACTGGGTAACCGAGCTATTCCACCAAATAAAATTTCGAACGGCGTATGTCGAGTAGTGCTATGAACGGCACTTCTATAGGCCATCAAAAAAAAAGGGAATCTGCCGGTCCCAATCCCGTTGGTAATCACTTACGATCTTCGAGAGATGTTGGTCCAAAGTCCTATTGAAACGCTCCACCATACCGTCCAACTGTGGATGAAGCGGGGTTGTCTGTGTCTTTTTGATTCCGAGTAGTTGACACATCTCTTGGAAGATTCTTGACTCGAAGTTCCGCCCTTGGTCAGAATGCAATTCCAAGGGCACACCGAATCTGCTTCCGGCCACTTACTGAAGTAGTCCATTACTACGAGTATATACCGATTACCATTGTCGGTTTCCGGAAAGGGCCCTGCGATGTCAATGTCATCTTACCTCGAGTTTTGATTCTCGAACCCTTGCTAGCTGCACACACGTCGCATTTTCTGCACCAGTCTTCGACATCTTCCTTCGCTTATAACCAATAAAAACGTTCTCGTACCTTTTCTAGCGTCTTATTCACTCCCAAGTGAATGCATGGTCTGTGCGAAGAACGAACTTCCTCCCATAGAGGTATTTGTGAAAATGCTTCGTAGCCAAGATCAAAGCTAGAAGTTCCCGCCTTGTCACGCAGTAGTTCCTTTCTGTCTTAGAGAGCACCTTACCGAAGTACGCAACCACCTTCTCTTGGCCCTCATGCGCCTGGGAGAGTACGGCTCCTACCCCGACATTACTAGCATCTGTATCCACAATGAACGTTTCCCCGGGAGTGGGGTAAGCTAGTATCGGGGTATCGCATAGCCGTTGTTTAAGTGCCTTGAAGCTCTTCTCGCACTCAATTGACCATTTGAATTGTTTTCAACAACAATTGTTGTCAACTGGTGCAGGCTCTTTGCGATCCCGGCAAAATCCTTCACGAACCGTCTGTAGTAGGTGGCTAGGCCCAGGAAGCTCCTTAGTGTTTATCTTTGGGGACTGGCCAGTTTTTCACCGCTTCGACCCTCTCACTCCTTTCGCTGAAAATATGTGCCCCAGGTACTTGACTTCCGCTCTAAACAGGGCGCACTTCTTGGGGTTGAGCTTCAGGTGGGCACTTCGAAGCTTTTGAAACACATCCCTTAGATTGTCTCGGTGTTGCGCAAACGTTTTTCCTACGACGATGACATCATCCAAGTATACCAAACAGGTTTTCCGTGTTAACCCTTGCAGGACACATTCCATCAATCGCTCGAAAGTCGCCGGAGCATTGCACAGCCCAAATGGCATTACCGTGAATTGCCATAGCCCATTTCCTGCGGTGAAGGCGGTTTTCTCCCGGTCTTCTGGATGGATCTGTACCTGCCAGTAGCCACTCTTCAAGTCGAGAGTGGAAAACCATCGGGCTCCTGATAGTGTGTCTAGCGTGTCGTCAATCCGTGGCAGAGGATAGCTGTCTTTCTTGGTGACGTAATTGAGCTGCCAATAGTCCACGCAGAACCGCGTGCTGCCATCTTCTTCTTAACCAGTACAACCGGTGATGCCCACGGACTTTTGGAACTTTCAATCAGACCTTCTTTCTCCATTGCCGACACCATCTCTGCAACTTCTGTCTGCTTTGCCAATGGAAGGCGCCTAGCAGGCTGACGAATTTGTCTAGTATCACCAGTGTCTATTCGATGTTGTACCAGGTGTGTTCGGCCGTATTCTCCGTCCTGTGAGGCAAATACATCAGCGTACTCATTGATAAGATTCTCTGCCATAGTTCGCTGCTCCTGATTCAGCTCACTGGACTGGAGAATCGTCTCTCTCGTTTCCGCTGTCCAAGGTGATGGGAGAGGTTTCGGAGCATCACGTTCAGATATTGTTGCGACGGCGGTAATAGGCGTGCATTTTCCAGTCACCTCCCCTCGCCTTAGTTTGACAGTGTGTGGTCTCGCGTTCAAAACTCTCACTGGAATCATGGTGTTCTTTGGTTCGACTAACGTCTTTCCCACGATGTAGTCTTGAGAATTCTTCTCTGGGTCTGGTTCTACTATATAGAATCGGTGGCTCCCAAGATCACCTTCCAGCTTCGTCCAAATGATTGTCTCTGAAGACGGCGTCAAAACTTCGTCTTTGCTGATGACTGTCCTGAGAGTTACGGCATTCTCGTTTCCGTACACCATCGGAATCTCCACATTTCGATACCTCGGTACTTGCATCCCGATGTCCAAGATTACTTCATTTGCTTTCATGAAGTCTATTCCGATGATGCACTCGTCGCATATATCTGCCACCAGAAACGCATGGGAGAACGTCAGTCCTGCCAGAGTAATCGTAAGACGAACTTCTCCAAACACCTTCGCCATTTCCCCTGTTGCAGTCTTCATGCAGTAGCTGTTGGTGTTGTGCAGCCAGGAGCTTCTGACGATATCTCTTCTTACAATGGAGGCAGTGGCACCTGTGCCTCCACTGTCAGGCTCTTGTTACCCCGTTTGGTTTGCGAAACTTGAATGGTGGTCCTGGGGGTCTCGATTCCAGTAACCAACTTCTGCCCCGCGAATTTGGTCCTTACGCATTTCCCGACTGCTGGTTTTGGGAAGTCTGACCGACAGGATGCTTCCTCTCTGCTTCTCCTACTTCCGCAATGTGGACAATTTCCTCGTCTAGGTGCACTTCTGCACTGCAGTTGTAGGTGTCCGGTTTGGTTGCAATTCCAGCAACGGATTTGACTTCCGCGAGCTTTGTCTTCATCCATGACGGCTCGCTGGCATGAGCATTCCACGACGGACATTTCCCTGACACGGTGTATTCCCTGGTATGCTTGGTCCGCAGCCTTCAGTGACAAAGCGAATGCCAATGCCTCGGGGAGTGTTCGCTTTTTAGCCATCCTTACAGCCATTTGCAGTTGTCTGTCCTCTATGGCCTGAATAAAAGCTTCCACCGCCATTTCGTTGATAAGCTCCTCACCGGCTTTAGGGTATGAAAGATGGGCTAGTCGTTCTATATCCGCTTGCAACTGTTGGAGCGTTTCCCCCCTTTTCTGGACTCGACTACGCAGCTGAACCCTGTACACCTGCTGCATGTGTTCATCCCCAAATCGCATCTCGATAGCCTGAACCAGAGAGTCGTAGTTCTGCTGTTTATCTTCCGGGATGGTCTGCAAGAGCTCCGCAGCTGGACCCCTCAGTGCAAGCGTGAGTGCAATAGACTTCTCTTCATCGTTCCAGCTATTGGTCATTGCGCCCGCTTCGAATTGCCTCTTATAAATTGGCCATGACGTTTGACCATCGAAGATAGGAGGCTGCATCTCCTTTCTTCTCAGACCGTCAGTGGAATATTCCCGTGCTTTCTGTCTCTTCACGTTGCTGAGCTCCTTAGCAAGATTTTCGACTTGATTTCCTACTATCTAGAATTACGTATCCACTTTTTCAAACTGAGTCTCTATCTTCCCGAACTGAGTTTCATGTTTCTCAAAATTTTCATCGAATCTAGTTTCGACTTTTTCGAGTTGCTTCTCGACTTTCTCGATTTTCTTTTCGATCACTTCGAATTTGGATTCCAAGTTCTTGTTTTGCTCATCAAGTTTGCTTTCCAAAGCATCTAGAGAATTCTTTTGTACGTCCAGCTTAAGTTCTAGAGAATTCTTTTGTTAGTCCATTGCTTTCTTTTGTTCATCCAGCTTAAGTTCTAGAGAATTATTTTGTTCGTCTATTGCTTTCTTTTGGTCATCGAGCTTAAGTTACAGAGACTTCTTTTGGTCTTCTATTGCTTTCTTTTGTTCGTCCATGACTAATTTAAGTTGCAGGAGCAGCCTTGTTATACCCGGGTCGGCTACTGTACTTGCTGGTTCCTCTTCCACGTCAAACTCTATGTCATGCGGATTTTCACCTTCCTGCTTTACTGCGTCTTCCAGACGAATCAGTAGGGCATCTTTTCCCCCAGTTGTGTCGAGATTCCGTTTACTGAGTTCTGCCTTTAGTTGAATTATAGTTAGTTTTCCCAATTTGCGACCCATTTTGCGCAACTAATTAACTCAACACAGGAATTTTTTTTTTTTTTTTTCTTGTGCAATTTCACACCACGAAAATAGTTATTCACAGAATAAGTTTTATCCCACTTCTGACACCAATGTAATATGCGAGCTACGACTCGAGTAGATAAAACGATATTCTGTGAAATTATTTCTTTATTTTCTAGTCTATAGAACAATTCAAGTTCACACTATACTATTCTTCGCAAACTCCTTCCTTACAAGGTCTCTTTCCTCTCAAATCACTTTATCTCATTTCAATTATTTATTCACGCATCCAAACTAATTACTTCTTCTTGTTCACTCTCAACTTTCAATTTATCACAAAATTACAACTTCGCCCAACTATTCTTATTCTAACTTACTGGCCCTATGCGTGCGCTCTAAGCTAAACCTAATACTTAAAACTATGCCTTTTGGCGTCATTAACTTTAGTTATTTATTTATTTTATTATTCAATTAACTATTGATACTAAGAAAAATGTTTAGTCAATGGAATAAAAAAAACTATAAAATATAAAACTTAAAAATCTACCTTAAAATAAATCCTAAACTACCTTATTCTAAATTAGCCTATCTTATTCTACCTTACGTATTTTTCTAAGTATTTTTTTTTTTTTTTAATTATTTTTTTTTTTTTTTTTATCCGATGAAAATCTTCAAAAGACACTCGGTAAGAATCGGTACCAAATAGTGTGGGACTCTTACCGCACTAAAACCACCGGTGAATCAGGACCAATCTATGAAAGATTGACAAATGATTTTTCTTTCTTAATTTAGAATCGCATTGGGGGAAGTTTAAAGTTATAACACTTTCTCATATATACCAAGGAGCATTAATTATTTCAAGAAGGACTTTGCTTTGGAATTTTTGGATGGGTTCAGCATTTGTTTTCTTTGTACAGCCCCATAGTTAGATACCATATGTCCAAACGGGTTTCAGCACTTGCTTATATAACATTAGTTTGTTCTGGATAGATAGGTCAGAGTTCTTTCCTAGTAATCGGTACATTTTTCTGTACTTTAAGTTAAGTTCTTCTCTTTTCTTTTTGATGTGCTCTTTCCATTTAAGCTTTGCATCCAAGGTCATTCCAAGGTATTTGGCGGTATTGGAGTAAGGTACTGCTGTACTGTTTATAAAAATTGGAACATTGTTTATGTTTTTGTTTGTAAAGTTTATATGCATCGATTTTGTTTCGTTTAATTTGATAACTTTATCGACTGCATTTTGCAATTTTTGAGTAGCCTTCGTAACGGATTTATCTGGCACCAATATTGCAGTATCATCAGCAAAGGTGGCCATGATAGCGTTTATGTCCACTGGAATATCCCTTGTATATGACAGATACAGGGTTGGCCCTAGGACATTTCCTTGTGGTACACCGGCTTTAATTTTCATTAGTTCCGAGTAATTTTGGTCGTACCGTACTCTAAAGAGTCGGTTCGGAACGTAGGATTTCAGTATTTCGTAGTACTGCCTGGGGAGGTCCCTATGCAGTTTGTACTCAAGTCCCAAGTGCCAAACCTTGTCAAAGGCTTGAGCAACATCTACGAATAAAGCCGAGCAAACTTGTTTTGTGCCTTTTCCACAACATCCGTAATTCGATGCACTTGGTCTATCGTGGAATGTTTATTTCTAAATCCAAACTGACGGCTCGGAATTAGTCTTCTTTCTTCTATTATTTTGCTAAGCCATTTCAGGAGCAGTTTTTCGAAAACTTTTGCCATGATTGGTATAAGCGATATTGGTCTGTAAAATGTTACTTCTGTTGGTGGCTTACCTTGTTTAGGTATAACAATGACTTCCGCAATTTTCCAATGATGTGGCACATATCTTAGTTTAAGGCATGCGTTTGTTATAAATTGGAGTTTCTTGAAGGCTATTGAAGGCATTTCTTTCAAAACCTGAGTAGTTATTAGATCGTACCCTGGTTATTTTTTGTTAGACAACTTATGTTGACACATGCTTCTTACTTCTTTGAGCGTGGCAAAAGGTATTTCACATGCGTCGTTTCTATCAACAAACTGTAAGGGATCTGCAGCTGTGTTTGCTGGGAATTGCTTAAAAACATTCGCGAGATGTTCAGCGCAGAGATCAGCCTTTTGCTTCGGGTTTCCGATCCATTTACCATCTTGAGATTTTATTGGCGGGTTTTGTGTCTGAGGTCTTTTTAGGCGCTTAGCTGTTTTCCATAAGGAGTATTCGGTAGAAGCATCCGTCGTCAGACTTTTCAGGAAGTGAATCATTTTTGAACTCATAGATTCTTTTTTTTTAATTCGTTGTTAAGACGGTTAAAAACTGCCTTATCATCTGAGAATCTCGTAGTTTGCCATTTTTTCGAGCTCTTCTTTTTTCCAATATCAGCTCCTTTATTTCGACAGGATATTTTATTTCTGTTTCTCTCGAGTTCGAAATAGTTGGAGTACTTTCTTCTGCAGCCTGTTGCACATCAGCAATAAATTGTTCTACTTCATGATCAATTTGTTTAATTGTTTGCATAGGGGATCTTAGGTTTATAAAACTGTCAAGTTTGTCTCTAAATTTGTTCCAGTTTGTCCTCTTATTCACGACCTTAGGATTACTTTTTTCTATTATTTCTGCTTCGCTCAGTGATAAAATTATTGGAGTATGATCTGACGATAAATCGTAATTACCTTCGACACTTATATGATTTCGTTTAATACCTTTAACTACGAACAAGTCTATAAGGTCTGGTATTTTGTTAGTATCAGATGGCCAATATGTTGGCAGACCAGAAGAATAAAATTCGCAGTTGAATTTGCGGCCTGCTTGGTATAGCCGTTTACCTTTTGTAGTTATGAGCCTAGATCCCCAGTGGGTGTGTTTAGCATAGAAGTCGCCACCAACAAGGAAGTTATGTCCTAACAAATTTAGGAGTTCTGCAAAGTCTTCTTCAGTTGGAGAGCGCCTCGGAGGGCAGTATATAGCTACTATTTTAAACTCTTTCTTTTTTATACCAATACTAATTGTTGTTACTTGCATGTTTTCATTAGTAAACATTGGTTCTGTATAGTGCACTTTCTTATAAGAATTGCTGACCCTCCCCTAGCTTTGTCAGCTGGGTGCAGAGCGTGATAACATGTGTAGTTTGGTAGTTTGTTATCAAGACTTTGTTCTATAGCGAGGTGAGTTTCGGACACCAAACAAATGTCTATATGCTCTAGGTCTAAAAAGATGTTTAGTTCTGATACATGTTGTAAAAGACCGTTTACATTCCATGTTGCGATTTTAAGTGTTCTGTCCATCAATGTTTTTTAAGAGCGACTTCTTCGCTTAGCTGTTTTATGTTTAAATCTTGTTTGTCAATCTTTTTTAGGATAAGTTCCAGCATTTCTTTTATAGATGTTTCCTCGTTCTTCCGCACATTTTTTACAATCTGGGAATAGGTTTTATTTTCATCACTTTTGTTTAGTGCAATTGCTTTTGCCGTCGATTTTTAGTTTTGTTTTCGACCGTTATTTTTTTGTTTTCAACTATTGCTTTTGTATTTGTTGAGTTTCTAAGTTTGTTCCCAGTTTTGTTTTTTCTTTTTGTGTCTTGGAATTGTTTGGCGACTGGACATCCTCTGTAACTTGCAGGATGGTTGCCTTGGCAGTTAACACATTTCGCTTTCTGTTCTTTGCCCATGGGACAGTTTTTAGTTGCATGCCTGCCTTCGCATTTAACACAAGCAAACTCGCGATTGCAGTATTTTTGTGTATGCCCAAAGGCTTCACAGCGTTTACATTGTGGAACAAACTTTGACTTTCGCAGTGGTTCAATTTTAACAACTATGCCCATAATTGATTTAATACTATAAATCTTTTCGAGACTTTCTTTATTTTCGAAAGTGAGCATGAATAAAGGTAGAGATCTCCTTTTTGTCATTGATATCCCAGCGGAGTCTTTGATTATCTCATTTTTAATAAGATTATTTGCAGCGAGAGCTTGAAAGCCTTTTTGTATAAGGTCTTCGACAATTTCTTTGGCATCACATGAAGAGTGAAGGCCTCTTGCTACTACTTTTATCGATCTTGTAGCTTTATTTTCATACGAGTACCACTGAGTTTGCTTTTTGTTCAACTATTCAGTGACAGCTCTATACGCATCGGCGTCTTCAACAATGACTTTCCAATTGTCTTTATTGTATGATGTATATTTACATGTCTTATTCGTGCATTTTTCAACTATGCTCTTAAGCTCGCCAAACATTGCCAATCCGGAAATCATGATTGGAGGTGGTGCAGTTTGGTTAGTGCCTTTAACGTAAGACTTTTGGGGTACGTCTCCTATTTCTTTATTGGATGTTTTCATTATTGCAGCAGTTTCTGCTTTTGAAGCTGTCTGCCGACTTTTTCGAACAGTTTCTGGGCTGCTCTCTGCTTTTCGTTTCTTGGATTTACGTTTGTTTCTGTTACCATAAGTTTCAAGAAGGAGCTCTTCCTCATCAGTATGAAACTCAATTGCAGTTTTTTGTGGGCTTTTCACTACAAGTGTTCTTGGACTTGACTTGTTGTCATTTAAGGTCTTCTTGTCTAGCAAGCTGACTTTTTCTTCAAGTTTCTTAACTTGTTGCTGAAGACTTTCAACGAGGACTTCAAGTTGTTTTCTGGCTAAAATTTCTTTTGCCATTCCTCGTAATAATTTTTGGATTCAACTTGGTCGATCTCGTTATTTTCTTTGGAACACTGCTGATCTTTCCTTTCGAACTTTTGATAGTTATTGGTTCCTTTTTCGTTAATGAATGAGTGTTTGTTTTACTCATTGCCATATTTGTTTTTTGTAACTTTTGTTTGTTAACCATAAATAGCTTAGTTACTTCTTCTATTCAAGGTTTTTAATACAGCCGCCCCTATTGGATCAGACGCTGGCCAATGAGCCGCACATTATGTGTCAGACGCTCTTGGATTTCTTGGAGTGCAGGTTCTTTAGAGCGTTGACTTATCTTACATTTTGCTTCTAGTTCCTGAGAAGGTAACTCAGGTGTCACAACTCTTGGATCCAATAGATCCAACGCTCGTCATTAGTTCACCTAACGGCTATCCAGCGGGCACCACTTGGAGGTGACGATGCTATTTTGCTCCGCTTTTTAGTTTTTTTTTTATCGAGTGCTGTTTTTTTTATTTTATTTTTTTTGTATTTTTTGTTTTTTGTGTTTTTTTTTTTTTAATTTTTTCATCCAGTGCTGTGGATATTTTTTTTTTTTACCTGTATATAATATACCTAAAATACCTAACCTTAAACTATGTAAGTCGGCCATGGACAACAAACAGCCAACTTTTAACATCCAACAGGCTACCTTGGATTAACAGGAAACGACAAAGGAGTTTCCTCTCTTTCGGCTAGCCACCAGAAATGACCGTACTGACGTTGTACGTCATAATATCGCGACCCGATACCGCCCTACTAAACGGGAGACGCCCCACACTTGCGTGTGCAACGTTTCTGTCGTAGTTGAGTCGCCTATCCACAACTGTCCGAGCAACGTGGCATTAGCGCACTGCCAATCTGTCCTGGATCAGACCCTTCCCATCAAAATAGAGGAACGTCTCTTGGGAACAAAGCCGTAAATGCGCACTCGCTCATGGTACTCGTAATTGGGGTAGATAAGCCCCAGAGATCAGGTTGTTCGTCGAGCTCGTTGGTCTTGCAATGTGCCTTCGAATCAGTTTGGTAACGAAATTATCCACCCTTATTAGGTTAGCCCTATTATAAAGGACCTCATTGGGATAGAATTTTATGCACTGTTATATACAAATGAAGGGAAGCCCTCCCAAACACCCGAATCTTTTCCCAAGAAGCTTGCTCCCACGTTGAACCACACGGGGCATCCATATACGAGCATGGGCCGAATGAGGGCCGTGTAGCAGATTACCTTTACCCTTGCATTGAGTTGCTTGCTATAAAAAAGTCTCTTTATAAGAGCAAAAACACCTTTGGCTCTGCCCAGAGCAGCATCTATATGTTTGTTAAAATATAGATATTGGTCTAACCAGAGCCCCAGGTATCTGACTGCACTTCGACACGAAGTGGCTGTCCGTGCGGTCCCACGATTGAGAACTTTCGCCAATTCTTTCTGGTATCCCTAGAGGCACCAGACAACGGCGTCCTAAAAAGAATGGATTCCGATTTCTGGAAGTTGATCTTCAACTTCCAGTTATCGCAATATCGCTGAATCTTGTCGAAGTCACGTTGCAAGAGAATTGCAATGGTTATCCGGAATTATATTACTGCTCTCAGTCCACTTAAGCAGAGCTCTATTGATCACTTTCTCGAATACCTTGCTGATGTTCGGAAGGAGACTTATAGACCGGAGATTTGCCTGATTGGAAGTGTCCTTACCGCGTTTGGGGATGGGTTGTATCTCTGCTGTTTTCCAATGCGCTGGATAATGTGCATTATTCAGCGCATTGGAAAACAGAGTGGTGTAAATATCCACCGCTTCTCGAGGGAGATGTCGAAGCACAATGTTCGATACTCCATCGATTCCCACAGATTTTTCCCTCCTTAATGAGTCGAAGATCGCTTGGAGCTTCACCTTCGACATGTACGGGGGATGTGCCCTTTCATCGGCGATGACATTATTTGCCATGTTATCGTCATTGAACTCGGTAAAACCTATGTTCTCGGATCGCCAGTGCTCTATATCATTTCGAAGGTAGAAGTTGTGCACAAGGACGCGATTTTCCAGGTCGTGATTCGGGCAAACGATATCATTCACCTTGTACACTTCCTAGAAAGTCGCTCCTATAACTTCTACCTTCTCCTGCGGATTTTCGATCACAAGGAAGTTGTCATCTTCTGCTGCGTTATCTGGATCTATACCTGCTGTTATTAGTATTTGTCCATTGTTCGTCGTTCGGGGGATCTTAAGACATGGAAGGTCGTTTTGAAACTTCCTCCGAAATATTTTATTTATCTGTGGGAACATACTCGGATTGTTGGATTTTACAGCCCGAATTTTGTGGTTCCAATACAGATTTACAGAAAGTCTGTAGTTTTCCTTGATTAATTTTTTAATCAACGACTTCAGCGTCCTAACCTCCGAGTTTTGTCTGTCAGTAAACTGTCTGTACAAGGTTTTCAGTCTCGACAGCAGTCTACTTTTGTGTTGGTGTAGTGCGTCAATTGCTGCTATACGGAATATGTCTGCGTTGTCAGTATCTTGATACCGAGGTATAGTATTGTCCATAGTTCGTTTAATTGTCTCGTCCATTTGTTTTAGGTACCAGTCAATCTCCTCGTTTGACAGATTCCTATTGGACGGTGGGTAGAGCGAATTCGAGGAGAATGCTCTTGTCAAATTTCTTGAGAAGCGAGTCCAACGCGTCCTACTATAATTGTAGGAGTACGTTTGGACAAACTCCTCCAACTCCGCCATTTCGTTGGGAATCGTTATTACGGCACTGAGTCCGCAATGGTCACTGTCATACACAAATGTGTGCAGGCACTTTATAGTTTGTCGGTCCATGTCGGTCAGTTGTAACCGTACGTCGAACAGCATAAGATCCAAATAGGAACCGCTTCTAGGAAACGACGGACTATCTGTAGTTTTCAAATCGAGTTTATACTCGACACTGTGCCGACCCGACGAATTGAATAGTAGGTTCCCTCTAGGGTTAGGTGTGTTATTTCCCCAATCTCTATGTTTGGCGTTTAGATCTCCGGCGATGATGAAATAATTCTCCTCCGACTCAAGTTTAGGCATCGAAAAAGTATCTCGAGCTCTGAAATAAATAAAGTAGATTGAGAAGCTTCAGGTGCATAGAGTGCGACCAAGTACATCCTCTTTCCACTGCCGAGAGGGATGCACACGATACACGCTTTCAGCTCCTGAAACCTTAGCACTTCACCGCTGTACATTACTTTAAATTGCAGTTGTTTGCATATGAAGATCGCACCACCTCCTCCTTTTGTGGAGTTGGGTCGGTCTCTTCTGGCAATATTGTATTTATTGTGCCCCAATTTGTGCTTCTGGGATAGCTTTGTTTCGCTAACCATAAGCATATCAGATGAACCAGATTTACTTTCTTAATATATTGGAACTTAGGACAACCCCGATAGTTTGCGGTGTGTCCCGAGTTCCTGCGCAAAGCACACGAGAGCTGGCTCTTATCTGCCACTCCATCCTTACCTAGAGTGCATTCCTCTGCTTTGTGGTTCTTTCCACATTTGACACATCGAGGCTGCATTTCGCAGTTCGACGCGGCGCGCGTGCCCGAACCTTTGACAACGAACACATTGTAAATAGCGGGACCGGCTGGTCCCGCTAATGGGAGCGCGGACCGCTCACTTTCCATCGTCTTTCTTATTTATTATTAATTATATTCACTATTTTTGTGTAAATAATAAAAAGAAGTTTAAATTGAAATTTTCCCTGGTCGGGAATTGGACCCAAGTCCCTGGGTTGACGGTTCACCACCGCTAACTCGCCACTTGGAATTTCACTGTTTAATTCGCTCCTTTAAAACGCCACGATTTTAGACGAAAAGCCGAAACACGTCTGCGCACTATGAAAGTCTGTGAACGACTGGTGATCCGACACACTAACCACTACGCCACGACGCCCACAACGTAGAGTTGACTTAGCTATCGCAATTGATCGACTTTTTTATTTATTTCATGCGAAATAAATGGATGATTCTTGACATCAGGATTTGAGCCGTGAACAAACAGCGTGACAAGCGATGATGTTACCACTACACCACGGCCACTCTTTGTTTTTTGTTTTACATTTAACATCTGATGTTTCTGGTAGGCACTTGCTAACTAGATTTCAAAAAGATGCCTATATTTGAAAAATTTCATGTCTATATAATTAACTATATCATGTGATTGTAATTGGCATACTAAGTTCATTAACTTTAGGTCTATGTCGAATTCGCTCATCTGCGGTTATACTGCCGCCCATAAGTTTCTGGACAATACATTCATACATAAATTAATATAAAACTCTTTGTCTATTTTTTTGAGTTAGACCTCTTTTTCGTGAAAAAATCCTCCTCGTACTTGCACCACTTTAGCCGCCGATCTAGGCATTCTATTGATCAGATTCTTAATAGTTTGCAATGTTATTGATCTCCAGGCTACTTAAAGGATCTCCCAAAGTTTGTCTTTCGATGTTGACTTTGTTCCAAAACAGCTCTATTGGGTTTAGGTCGGGTTTATGGGCAGGTCATTTCATATTTGTCAGTGTTCCTTCTTGATTTACTTGGTCTTCTTGGTCCACGTATCATCGGCAAAGCTTGGAAGAATGTTTCAATGTGAATCCAGGCCTATTAATTGCAAAATTCCATCGATACGAATGGGGTTTTCAACACCGGCGGAAGAGAAACACCCCCACACCATTACTAAATAACCGCCATGCTTGATTGTTGGGACCACACAGCTAGGGAACATTTTTTCTTCAGCAGACCGGTTACCGTAAACTCTCCTTATTTGTCCAAAAACTTCAAATTTGGACTCGTCCGTCAATAAGACTGGTGCTCTTTTCCCTAATCTAGCCGCCTGTCTTTGTTTTGAGTTCGTAGCAAAGGTTTTCGTACTGCTACTCGACCATAAAGGCCTGCGGCAGTTTCAACTTCACTTTTTTTCTTGTATCTTCCCATTTGAGTTTTTTTTTTTACTCTTTATCGGTTAACCTTAAATACTGAAGTTTCAAGACTAATCGGCACCGCAAGAATACGCAACCTGCTTTTATAGTTAGAAAACAAATCTAATTTTACCAAAAAATACCTACTTCACTTACTATTATTCCCAACGTATTCAACTAAAGTTCATAATACGGTAATAAGTTGCCCAAGGATCCCAGAAGGACTGCTGTCAGCAGATAATAGATGTCACGTCGGATCACTAAAGAGTGTGGTGGCAGAAGAAAAAACAGTCTAGTAACGCTAGGAGAGAAGTCTAAAGTGCCTCAAGCAGAGATTCCTCATGGGTCAGAATGCCGATAAGAAAGAGAAGAAGATAAAATCTGTGTGTATGACGAAAATTAAATTTGTTCTGCAATCATCATCGTTGAAGAATGAAACATTCTTAAAAAACATTTGATCTAAAGGCAGGGAACGATACTGCGATAGATATGGTATTATCCAATGCTCTGTCATTTGATTATAATTATTTACTTATTAGGTGCATCGCGTACTTGAATGATTAGTATAGCTTTTTACAGTGCCATGAACAACAGCAGCGTGTCAACACAGGCGGTCGCCAACTCGACTTGCCGTTGTTGTCCAGAGAATGGTCAAAATCTATACTAGTCATTGAAGCAAGCGATGCACTCAATAATCATAGTACCGTTATAATAAGCAACTATAAATACGCCGATTAAATTTTTTTTTTTTTGTTTTTCAAAATCGTGAATGGGGTGGCAATATACAGATGTTATTTCATACCATTCGTAGGCCTTGCCGACAACTGCGTTGATAAAAAAAGGTTTCTCGAATAACCATGTAACCAATGACGCAATTGAATCGCTTCATAACGTACTACTTTTGTCGACGTTTAAATACCTCTTGTTGTAATTGACTTTGACTGGATGTATGCATGCATGTTCATGCATGCATACAGTCAAACAGTTGAAAAACATTACGATCCTTTTGGTCGTAGTCTGGTAAAAATCGATAAGTGTACTAAGTTTCATCTCTCTATGAGTTGCTTAATTAATGGGATTTGCTACGCCCTCGCCAACCATCCGATGTGAGACCATATTAATAGAATATGCTAATATGTATTACCATCAGTGTTAAATAAGTTCTTCAAGTTTCAGGTCTCAAAGAACATAAGGAACAAATACCTGTTCATTGGGGTATCGCAATCTTTTCGTGCCATTTTTTTGCTCGCTGATATTCACGTAACGCTTGTACGAATATGTTTTTTCCACTATGCGGACAATATCTACTGCACGGTTGTAGTCGAAAATATGTCGAATGGTGGGGGAATGTACACGGTGTCGATATCTTGTCGGTAACGGCAGTAAGTATAGAGTACAGATACATAAACAAGAGTGGATAAACTAGATAAACAAGTGGAGTGGAGCAGACTGTGGGTTGCCATCTCTATTAAATATTCTGCAAATTTATTCTTCGCAGATTTTCAGCACCAACTTCGGTCTCTGCAGCCTTAAATAGGTGTTCGGTATCATAGACATGTCATTTCTAACTTCCAGTAAGATTTTAAATATTATTCCTACAGAAACGCATCTTTATTATCTTCATCGCGTTGACTGGAAATTTGTCGTCAGGATATACATACATATGTACATATGTCATATTCGAATGAGGACGATCTTTTTTGTGGGAAAATATTGAATTCAAAATGTTGAAGGAATCCACAATATTAATCGTGATTTGGAGAGTATCACCACACCATCTTTTCCCCCAGCTACCTCTTGTCTCTCATAGTCATATTGTATGGATACGAAATAACATTCAAACTAATTTTATTGATCATATATTTATTGGTAGTTTCTGCTCTTGTTTTCTAGAAAAAAAAATCTATAAAATGTTTTGAATTTAATAAACGTCGTCTTTTTTCGTTACCTGTGGCTCTCAAGTTAATAAGAAACAACTAGTGCGGCCCTAGGTTTGACATGCATGTTATAAACCAATAAACTCGTAAACTGCCGAACCGATTTCAATGCGGTTATTACAAATTAAAGGATATTTAATAACATATAAAATCTACAGCTAACCAATGCGTATGGATAGAAATGGGTAACGGATTTACAAATTCATTGTTGTATTTACTCTCCGATGTACATTTGGCTGCGCGCCTATAATATTTAATATTGAAAATACTTTCTTACCATTCGTGTTTATATTAACCTCAGGTCAATACTGAAATGGAAAGTGAAAAAGTGGTAAAAGGGCAGTGGATTTACTTTTACCAAAGTCGACTTTAAGAATGGTTTGAGAAGCAACAATGACGCGCCATGCGTTTAAATATGTTTCACAGAACAATTTTCTTTTTTTACACTTCACAACGTTCGGTGAATGATATTACAATTTACGGTGAAATATCGTTCAGAGTTTTATTTCTGTTCTAAATCATCGCATTTTACCACTTACATCTTCGTTATTTTGCCTCCGAAACCTAAATTACTCGGTTTTGAAAAACAAATAAATAAACCACTCAAAATTTAATTTTCTTCAGTCTTACTAGAACAATACTACAGACAAAATAAAATAAAATTCTGCTTACAAATATCACCCGCAATTTAATTTAATTAATTTAATTTTTCAAAACAAAAGTAACGCACACATTTTAAGCTCGCCTAACACCCTCAAGCGATCGTATCAGTACGTATCTTTTTTTGCTAGCTCAGAGAAAGGAAGACAACAAAAGTTGAAACTCTTGAGATATAAATATTTCAAATAACAGTCCACAAAACGGAAAAAGAAAACATTTTCTTCCCTTCCCATTATCCTTTGTCATGGTTTCCTCTCTTTGACAAATACGGACAAATTATTTTTCTATTTTATATTATTCTCTGTTAATGTTTCGTTTTTTTATACATAGTTAGACTTTGGTTTGAAATGTAATCACAGTGTTTATTTCTAAATATTCTGTTATAAATTATATACATACATACATAATATGTATGTATATATTGTTTTAAATAAATATAAAAACCAGAAGCTAAACAATAAAAATGGTAATATCTATTGCTTAATAGGCTATTTATGTTAGCAATTTATTTGCGAATATTTGTGTCTTGGAGAAACTTGTTTCCTAAGCTAAACGCAAATATTTTTGTTCACGACATAAATTTTCATAAATCAATTGCTAATCGAAACAGCCCCTAATATCTTACATGCTAAGTCGTTGTTATATTGTTGGTCTGAGAATTTAAAAATACCTGAAATGCAATATTAATTACTCTGTTGCAACTTAGCTTATGCTAGTTTTTAGTTTGGAAGACCTATAATTCATAGTACATTATAAGACAAGAACAAACTTCCTATCAATAATTATTTTGTATACAAATTCAGTTTAACTTATTTTCGTACTCAAATATGTTTGCTATTACAAAATAAGTAATTTTTACGAAAGAAAAACGATTCACACAAATTTTCAGGTTGCTGAAGAACGAGAAGAACACAAGTACGACAATCGAGAAAATACACCTTATGGCGAATATGGTGGTTGGCATAAGGCTGCAAAAGTTGATTCTCCTACTGTAACAACAACTCTTAAAAATCTAGGTGCTCTCTATCGGCGGCAGGGCATGTTCGAAGCAGCAGAAACTCTTGAAGATTGCGCACTTCGAAGCAAAAAAGAAGCACTTGATCTCGCTAAACAAACAAAAGTCGCACAATTGCTAAACAGTGGAGATAAACGGCGATCACGCCATCTGAAGGATGATACGGAACCTGCCGAGAAAGACGAGGTAAATAGACATATGTAATTTATATATCATCTTGCTCAACATTTTATAATGAATTATATTTTAGAAACGTTTTCCGAAGGCCTAAAAGTACACTGCCTTAAAACCGTTCCAAGTTGATGTTGGTTGATACTTCAAAAGGATCTTGATATATTGTTGCAATAGAATATATTTTCACAAACAAATATTTTTTTTTTAATTTTACACAGCATCGAGAAACAAAAGAATTTAATTTATAAATTATAATTTCCAATTTAATTGATTTGATATGTTCGATATCTTAGTGTGTTAACGTGTTATTAAAGAAAAATATTATTTAATTATAAACATATATAAACAGAAACAATAACGTATAAAGTTATGAAAATTATATAACTTTTTTGAAAATATTTTAATTGAATATTCGGCTTCATTAAATAATCTTCTTAGCAAAACATTAAATAAACCTATTTTTTTTATTTAAAAAAATCAATTTATATAACATTTTCTACTCATGATGGAGTCCACCGCGTTTCCGAAATTAAGAAGATTGCAGCATATATAGTACACTTCAGTTAAGTCGGCATGTTAAACTTAAATTTGTACCAATTATATAAAGGTGCTGTCATTCACTACATCACGCTCCACAAGTATCAGTTAATAGTCTTTTTTATTCTTTGGAGACGGTTGCTTATCAGCTGTGAAATTAAATTAGTTGTATATCAGGATACATAAAAGAGAATCTATTGAAAAGAAGGATCATAGCCAGTGGAATAACTACCAATAATTAAAGAAATGAAGGACCACCATACCGCTGGAATAGTTAAAATAGACATCAAGTAAAACAAAGAACACTACATAGTCTACGGAATATACAGCCCACCCAAAAACAGAAACCTAAGCCTGGACATCATCAATACCAACCATGACAAAACAATAATAATAGGCGACTTTAACGCCGCCTCCCCAAGAAGGGGATAACAATACACCAACAGAGCAGGCAAGGTACGGGAAGTTTACATTGACACCAATACAATTGAAATGATCTACAACAACGCAGATCCAAAAACCTTCCTGCACTATAACGGCGCCTCCACTAGCCCAGACCTTACAATCGTATCATCTAACATTACCAGCAACACCATCAGGCAAATTATAGACGATCCAGGCAGTTGACATAAACCAACAATAGCCACCATCAAAAAACCTTAAAAAGCCTCCCCTGTAAAAAATAGAATCACGTGGAACTTCCGGAAAGCCAATTGGTCACTTTTTACACTCAACATAGAAAAAGAAATAGACGACCAAAATTACTAAACATTCCCGTCACAAATAACACACTGAATGTAATTAATAACATTACCACCAAGAGCGTAAAAACGACAATACCTAGAGGAAAAAACAAAACATACAAAGCTTCTTGGAACAAAATACTCCTAAAAATTAAACAAGATAGAGAAAAAGCCAGAAATATAGCCGAAAACACTAAAAACCAAACAAATATTATAAAATGGCGAAAAATTTCAGCTAAAATTAAGAAACAAATAAATAACGACAAACGGGAACACTTCTACAATTTCATTAGCAACCTAAAGTACGATAACTGCAACAAAATTTACAGATATATCAACAACATAAATAATGAAACTAATAAAGAACCCTCTTATTTACAATAACAAATAAATACGTGACCCTAAGAAATGCGCTGAAATTCTGCTTAACTATTACGAGTACACACGAAGTCATAAGCTGAATACCTATGCTAAGAAAAATAAAAATAAAGTAATGAAAAATCAGCCCTCGACAAATAAGACCTTGGGTGAAAACATCTTTAACTACAGCGTTATTATTATTATTATTATTTAAGTTTTATTCATATTTCAAAACATAACAATTTTTACATAGTTTTCCCGCAACGCTTATGGCTTATCTGCAGGAGGTTATTCTGCTGACAAAATTGTTAAAAGAAAAAAGAAAAAACTTGAGCTTTATACAATACATCAAAGGAAAACAGAAAAAGCATCTAATTTTCATTCAGACCTTGATTCAATGAGAGGAAGTGTTGTTTTATTAAGAACTTTCTTCTTTCTTCTGGGTAGCTCGTTCAGGAGGCTAGGAATCATATGACGCAGTTGAAGTTTTCCATATGCGTTGTAGATTCGAGGTATATGTAATAGACGTTGGGTTTGTCTTCGTGTGTTGACATCGTGTTGTAAAGGAGTTTGGAAACGGTTGTCATCGTAATATTCTAGTACAACTGCCATATTGAATATATTTGAAACACTGGGAGTTTTAAAATCATCTCTAGATATTACTTTTAGGGCTCTGCTCTGTAATTTCTCCAGCGATTGTATATGCATCTTTGCTGCACCACCCCATGCAAGAATACCGTAACGAAGCTGTTCTATCAGCGAATAGTACATTTGCTGCAGTACCGTTTGTAGTGTGTACTTTTTCAGATAGAATAAAGCAATCAAGGCGCTCTTTAGTTTACGGCGAAGATTTGTTATCTGAGTGTCCCATCTAAGGTTGAAGTCGATTGTGACTCCTAAGTACTTATAGACCCTTACTTCTTCGATACATAATGCGGTTGATGTAGCTGAACGTTGTTCTGATACATGATACCAATATTTACCGGTTGACACTGACGTCCCCTGATATGCATCAGTATTGTTTTTGAAACATTAATAATAAGGCCGTTATCGTAACACCATCTCACAGCCTTGTTGAATTCCGCCCGCATTATTTGCTTCGCGGTATCCAAGGATCGATGTTTTACTACAATAGCTGTGTCATCGGCGTACGCGAAGGGAACGCTTTCTGTGGCGACTCGCAGCTCGTTCGTGTAGATTATAAATAGTAATGGACCCAATTTCGAGCCCTGTGGTACACCATATTCTGTCCTTTTCGGTTTACTATGACTGCCAGTAATTTTGATTTGGAAGTGACGATCGGTGAGGTAATCTAACAGCCAGTTTGCCAAATTTCCCCTTATTTCCACCCTGTACACAACTTCCAATAGCTTATGGTGATTTAGTGTGTCAGAAGCTTTACTAAAGTCGATGAACATAACCAGGACGTGATGATTTTTATTGAGGCTCTCATTGACCACGTTCGCAAATTCAAATATAAGTTTGTTCGTACTTTTATTTTTTTAAAAAGCATATTGATTAGCTCCAATCACGGAGTACCTTTCAACAAAATCGTTGAGCCTATTCACAACAATTTCCTCAAGACATTTTTCTACAGCGGGCAAATTGAAATTGGCGTTGCTCCTCCTTTATAAATCGGACGTACAATACCTGTTTTGAGTATTTTTGGAATAACACATTGATTATTTTTGCGAGTATCAGTCCAAAGGTTCCGGCATTCGCTTTTAGGTCCACTGACCTTATTTCATCAGTCCCTTACTCGCATTTAACTTATGTAATATATTCACTATCTCATTAACACTAGTGTGCTGCAGATTTATTGAGTTCGTGATGCTGCTATTCACATGGATCGAAGTAGTGTTCCCGCATCTGTGGATTATTTTTGTTGCTTCCTTGGAGAAGTAATCCGAAAACTCATCGATGACCTCATTGATGCTTTTATCACTGAAATTCTTAAGGATCTGCTGATCCATAGACATTTTGCTTCTCCCAATTATTTCGTTAACAAGGTTCCAGGTCTTTCTTGGATCCCCTCTAACTGTTGCAAAAGTTCTTTTGTAATAGCTACCTTTTCTTAACTGGATTTATTTATTTAGTCTGTTATGGTATTGTTGGTATTCTGCTTCATACGAGGTGCAGTCTAATATTTTTCCATCTTCTGTACAGCTGGTCGCGGCTCCTACACATCTCTTTCAGCTCAGGTGTTATCCACGGGTGTTGAATCCTGTTTTTTTTTATAGCTCTTTCGAACTATCGCGCACTCATATATTGCACGCATTTTTTCGGCGAAGCTGCAGTACATTGCGTCTACATTCTGCTCCAAAAGTACCGGTTCCCAGTTCGCGGCTTCATCAATTCATTTACGACATGATTCCGGATCCGATCGTTCTTGTTTGTGTTTAGGTTAGCCTCTATTTTTGTAAACGTCCCATAGAAGGTAGCATAGTGATCCGATATGTAAGATTCGATAAGCCTTGAAAACATAGACTGCGCAGATATGCTCACTAGAATCTGATCAATCAATGTCGCGTTGCCGATTCGTATATCACGGCTCGTTGGTTCTTTAATTACATTGACCAGCCCCTTTGTCGGTACCATCTCTAAATAGTCAATAACTACCTGCCTGTCACTATCGAGGATGTTTAGGTTCATATCTCCCAGTAAAATTACGTCATCACTTCGCAACCGATCCCGATTAATGGTAAGTTCTAATTCATTGACAAAACTTCTCTCGCTTAAATCCGGTGGTCTATAAACTGCGGTTATATATTTTTGTTTTGGTTTTTCTTTAGTTCTTATGCTTATATTTTCGAACGACACTGTGCTACTAACTAATCTGTCATAACCGATAGTACCTAATAAAAACATCAATACCTCCACCTCTACGCCGCTCCCTATTTAGAAATTCAGCATCGAATCCGCCTAGTGAGTACAAGCTAGTCTCTTCGTCATTTATGTTGGTCTCCACAAACACAATGATATTAAGGCAGTTAATTATTGTGTTAATAATAAATAAATAAATATTTGGCGCAACAGCTCTTTAAGTGCCGGGGCCTACCTTCTCGCAACCACTCGTATTGTGTGCGTTATATTTTTCACACGAATGGAAGGGACCTACAGTTTAGTGCCGTTTCCGAAAGGCAATTTGTTTTGAGAAGCTTTCTCGAGACAACAATACTCTCGGATGTTTGTCAGACGTTCGCGAGAGGTGGGATCGTGAAAAAACTTTTTGGTGTTTTCCGGGATTCGAACTTGGAACCTCTTGCGTAGTGATCCGACACATTTCATTCATTTTCATTTCTAATGCATTTTTATTTAATTCATTGTAACTTAATTGCTAGACAAAAAACGCTTAAAACTAGCTTAACTAACTTAACTATTCTTATTCTAACTTACTGGCCTTATGCGGGCGCTCTAAGCTAAACCTAACACTTAAAACTATGTCTTTCGACGAAACTAACTTCAGATTCTTTATTTACTTATTTTATTATTCTATTGGCTATTACTGCTAAGAAAAATGTTTAATCAGTATATGAATTTTTTTTTTTATATGAATTCGTAGTTGAGTCGTCTATCCACAACTGTCCGAGCAACGTGGAAGATTAGCGGTACCGCCAATCTGTCCTGGATCAGACCTTTCTTATCAAAATAGAAGAACGCCTCTGGGGGAGGCCGTTAAGGCGCACTCTCTCGTGATACTCGTAATTGGGGTAATAAGCCCCGGAGATCAGGTTGTTCGTCGAGCTCATTGCTCTTGCAATGTGCCTTCGAATCAGCTTGATAACGAAATTATCCACTCTTATTAGGTTAGCCCTGTTGTATAGGACCTCATTGGGATAGAACTTTATGTACTGGGATTCTGGTGTTCTGTATAAATGAAGGCAAACCCTCTCAAACACCCGAATCTTTTCCAACAAGTTTGCTCCCACGTTGAACCACACGGGGCATCCATATACGAGCATGGGCCTAATGAGGGCCATGTAGCAGATTACCTTTACCCTTGCATCGAGTTGCTTGCTATAAAAAAGTCTCTTTGTAAGGGCAAAAGCACCTTTGGCTCTGGCCAGAGCAGCATCTATATGTTTATTAAAATATAGATATTGGTCTAACCAGAGCCCCAGGTATCTGACTACACTTCGACTCGCAAGTGGCTGTCCGTGCGGTCCCACGATTGAGAACTTTCGCCAATTCTTTCTGGTATCCCTAGAGGCCCCAGACAACGGCGTCCTAAAAAGAATTGTTTCCGATTTCTGGAAGTTGATCTTCAACTTCCAGTCATCGCAATATCGCTGAATCTTATCGAAGTCACGTTGCAAGAGAATTGCAATGACACCGATTTTTGGTCCTGATCTGTACACGATCAAGTCGTCTGCGTACGCTATGGCATGGTGAAGTGATCCGATGAGATCGCTCGTGTAAGTGTTGAAAAGGATCGGTGAATTAACCGCACCTTGTTGCAGACCGTTTTTAATTAGAAATGTTCCAGCAGAAATCACATTGCCATTTTTGACGATGAACTGTCTACTGGTGAGCATGTTATGAAGTATGTACAGCAGTGGTTTGCTTATGCCAAGCCTGCTTAGCTTGTAGAAGAGTCCCTCTAACCATACGGTGTCGAAGGCCTTCTCCAAGTCAATCAGGCAGGCACCCGGGCATTGGTTCTTGCTTTTGTTCCATTGGATATCCGACACCAGTTTAGACGCGGCATGTACTGTATCATGCCCCGCCTTAAAACCGAATTGTCTATCCGGAATTATATTACTATTCTCAGTCCACTTAAGCAGGGCTCTATTGATCACTTTCTCGAATACCTTGCTGATGTTCGGGAGGAGACTTATCGACAGGAGATTTCCCGGATTGGAAGTGTCCTTACCCCTTTTGGGGATGAGTTGTATCACTGCTGTTTTCCAATGCGCTGGATAATGTGCATTATTCAGTGCATTGTTAAACAGAGTGGTGTAAATGTCGACAGCTTCTAGAGGGAGATGTCGAAGCACAATGTTCGATATCCCGTCGATTCCCACAGATTTCTTCCTCTTCAATGAGTCGAAGATCGCTTGGAGCTCCACCTTCGATGATGAAATAATTCTCCTCCGACTCCAGCCTTAGTAATCGAAAAAGTGTCTCGAGCTCTGAAATAAATAAAGTAGATTGAGTAGCTTCAGGTGCATAGAGTGCGACCAAGTACATCCTTTTTCCACTACGGAGAGGGATGCACACGATACACGCTTCCAGCTCCTGGAACCTTCGCACTTCACCGCTGTACATAACTTTAAATTGCAGTTGTTTGCGTAAGAAGATCGCGACACCTCCTCCTTGTGTGGAGTTGGGTCGGTCTCTTCTGACAATATTGTATTTATTGTGCCCCAATTTGTGCTTCTGGGATAGCTTTGTTTCGCTAACCATAAGCACATCAGGGGTTTGGTCTTCTAGCAACTTAAACAATACGGCTCTTCGCTCGATCCTAATCAGTGAATTCACATTCACCGCAAAGATCTTCAAGGATTGCTCCTCCATGTTCGTACCCATTACGACTGAAGGTGCGTTAAGCCCGGCAGAAGTGCGTAGATCTGGTCCACCCGCTTCGCCTGCTCCTGTACCTGACGTTGAAGCTGCTCCATCTGCCCTTGGATAGAGAGCAAGATGGCCAGCAAGTCAATTTGAGCCTCCGGTACTCTAGGCGCTGGGGCCGCCATTTGGGCGTAGGTCACGATTGTTGGGGAGTCACGATTGTGTTTGAATTGGAGCAGGTGGACGTTTCACTACGACCTTCTCCTGGCGAACTAGATTTACTTTTTTAATGTACTGGAACTTAGGACAACCCCGATAGTTTGCGGTGTGTCCCGAGTTCCTGCATAAAGCACACGAGAGCTGGCTCTTATCTGCCACTCCATCCTTACCCAGAGTGCATTCCTCTGCTTTGTGGTTCTTTCCACACTTAACACATCGGGGCTGCATTTCGCAGTTCGACGCGGCGTGACCGAACCTTTGGCAGCGAACACATTGTAAAATGTTTTCGCTCCTTCTTAGTTTTTCCCATGCGACAACCTGGTAGTCTAGGACTTTAATACTCCTTAGACCATCCAGCTTGCTATTGGGTGAAAGCTGAACTAGGAAGAACGGCAGTTTCCGCTTCTCCCTTTTTGCCTTAACTGTGGTGAATGGCTTGACCCCTACAAATTCGAGCTCGTTGCACTCTTTCTCTTTAAGCAGCGCAAGGAGCGTCTCCGGATCAGTAGACGGGTCTATCCCCCTCAGCAGCATTGTTTGCCGCTTTTCCCCCTTCGGGGTGAAGGAGAAGAACTCAGTCGTCGTGTCCCTAAGTAATTCTTTAATTTTTTTATAATCTTCCACTGTATTACAGTGGATAGCATGTCTATTTTCGTTTAATCTTTTAATAGAGAAATTATTTCCTATGGCCCACTACATAGTTCAATTGTGTCCTTCAACTCCACCTTGTAGGTATTAATTGGCGGCACCCTTGCCTTTGTGGTCGTCTTCTGTTGCGGTTGTTGGTGTTGTTTCTGCTGCTGCTGCTGTTTCTGCTGCTGCTGCTGTTTCTTCTGCTGCTGCTGTTTCTTCTGCTGCTGCTGCGGTTGTTGCTGCTTTTTCTGCTGCTGTGGTTGTTGCAGCGTTTTCTGCTGCTGTTGTTGTTGCAGCTTATTCTGCTGCTGTTGTTCATGCTGCTGCTTCTGCTGCTAAATTTGCGGCTGCTTTTTTTGTTGTTGCAGCTTGCCTTCTGGCTGCTTCTGTAGTTGTTGAGCGCGCTGGAGCTCTAGCTGCCGCTCCTTTTCTCTTCTTGGCATTTGTTTGGCTTTAATGGCAAGCACCCTTCGCTCTAACTGCCTGATGCTGCTGGTCAGACTTTGGACTTCATCCTCTTCGTCACTCGATTCAGAGGATGCCAGAACTGCGAAGCTATTGTCGTCATAGCCAATGTAGCGGCCCTCCCCACCGTCAGAGATGTACGCTAACTCGACAGAGTCATCCGACCTCTGCCGCTTCTTCTCTGCTGCTACTGCTGTTGCTGTGGTCGGCGCCCCTTCCCTCACTTCACCTGGTAGCTGTACAGCTGAAGCTGATGTGGAGGGGCGCTTTACCAAATTGGGAGATGGTTTTAGTTTTCTTCTCTGCTTTGATGTACTGTCTGTAGCCACTGTTGCTGGGTGGCCTGATATTACTTCCTCATCGGCTGATGTTTTCTTATCAGCTGGTCCCGCTAATGGGAGCGCGGACCGCTCACTTTCCATCGCCTTTCTTACTTCTTAATAATTTAATATTCACTATTTTTGTATAAATTATAAAAAAAGTCTAATATTGAAAGTTCAGTGGCAACACTGCTTAAGAGAAATTGTAATTACAAGTGATCTGTGTCAAAACAATTAAATTCAAAGTGTAAAGTGCGGTAATACTTTCGTGTTCCATACAAATCGAATCATCAGCTGCTCCTACATCATTGATCACTGAAATACATTGGTTCCTGCCAAGTATTTTAGTTTTCAGACTGGTTTGTATTGTAACCAAAAGGTAGGTGCTTCTGTGGACCGATAGTGATCCTTGAACTTTACAAATAATAATAATCAAATAAAATCGGGTTCGTGTGTATAAGTTGAGCTTTTAAAAGCCTATAGTTACTACACGAACCCATTGCTAGAAGCTTAATTAAAATAATAATACAAAATCGCATACAGCCCGTGAGTATGAAACTTGTTTTTAGAATAAGTAAGACTACAGTACGGGCCATTAATAAATATGCCAAAAGTTTTACGCACTCCGCCAGCGGAGTGCACCACACCAACTTCTGAACCAAAGGTGTCAGCAGTAACATCAGCAAAAATAATAGAAAATGAAAATGCCAAGAGAAAATTAAGTCAAGAAAAAAGTATTTCTCAAAATGAGCAAAGGCTACAAAAAGAATTAACGCAAGTAAACAATGCGTTAATAGAATCAAATAATTTGAATAGAAATTTAAACGAAACAATTAAAAACTTGCAATTATATATAACAAATCTAGAAAATAAATTAAAATCGAAAGAAAATGAGTTACAAAACAAACAGCCGGAGAATACTCAAGATATCCACAGCACTCCTCACCAAAATGTGGAAAAACTAATATATGCAACAGATGAAGAAGAATTGGCAAAGAAACAGAGTGGATTAGAGATACTCAGAGAGTAAAAAAGAGGAAACTTAACAATTCAATTCCTCCCCCTAAAGATACAGAATCGGCAGAATTAAACACCCAAAAGAAATTGAAAAGACTCCACCACCACCTCCAATAATAATTGATGAGGTAATTAGCTATGACAATCTGTATGAAAAGATAAAATCAGTCACGCTGGTAGAAAATTTCGATCTAAAAATGATCAACAAAAACAATATACGACTAAATCTCGAAGACGGAGAAATCTACAGAAGTGTCACGGCCTTACTAAATGAAGAAAACTATGCTTGGCACTCTTACGAAAATAAGCAAACCAGGCCCATTAGAGTAATGGCTAAAACTCTGCACCACTCATGCAAGCCTGAAAATATAACTACAAATCTTAAATCTAAAGGTTTCAAGATTATTGATGCTACAATTAAGCTCAAGCGGGAAAACAAGGAACCTCTAAACATGTTTATGTTAACATTCAGTGCAGAAGAAGAGATAGAAAAGGTTTATCAAATCAAAAACATCCTGGGATGCAGAGTTGAAATTGAACCTCTTAAAAAATCAAAATTAGTACCCCAATGCAAGCAATGCCAGGCATATGGGCATACGCAAAAATATTGCAATAGACAGGCAAGATGTGTGAAATGCGCTGGAAAACACCACACAACAGAATGCACAAAGCTCCAAAATGTGCAGCCTAAGTGCGTGCACTGCGGGGAACCCCACCCCGCAAGCTATCAGGGGTGCACTGTTGCCATAGAACTGCAGAATATCTTAAATAAAAAACTAAACACCAAAAACAAAATTCTTGATAAAAAACAAGAATCACCAGATAATATTAAAGTAGATGTGGAACTATCAAAACTAGAGATTAAAAAACCCATTGCAAAAGAAAACAAAAAACCCATTGCAAAGAAAACAAAAACCCATTGCAAAAGAAAACACAAAACCGAACGCTAAAGAAACCAGCGCGGGTATAATGTCATATGCTCAAGTGGTTGCACATATAAAACAGCATGCTATGCAGAAAAAGGACCAACCTGAGTGTAACCAACAAAAGACTCAACCAAGCAATGACATGAATCAAACACTACAACTGATCCTAACCAAACTTAATGTACTAGATATGCGACTTAAAAAGTTAGAAAATACCAAGGACAAAGTACCTAAGCATAATCATGGATCAAAATCTTAAAGTGATATGTTGGAATGCAAATGGTCTCCTGCAACATCAACAGGAATTGCAGGTGATTCTTGAAACAAATAATATAGACATTTGTCTTATCTCAGAAACCCATTTTACAAAACACACGCAAACAAAATTTAAAAACTACAAAATCTACCACACCGTTCACACTGAAAACACAGCTAAGGGTGGAAGTGCAGTAATAGTAAAAAATAATATACAACAATATGAGGAATTGAAGTATATAACAGAGAAAATACAAGCTACAGCAGTGTGTATAAAAGCTAAGCATAAAAAAATTAATATCGTTTCTATTTACTGTCCTCCAAAACATTTTTTTTTTTTTTTTTTATAATTTGCACGTGTTAAAGGGGTTATGAATACCCTTATACTAATTTTTAGAACACGTGGTTTTTGTGGAAAGAGGAAGAGACAGAGAGAAAGAAAGATTGGTGTAGTGGGTTTGAAACTTAGGTGGTATTAAGTTTCTGTAAACTCCAAGGGTGGCTGTCCAGATAACTGGGGAGTATTTTGTTTGATTTCGCTATTATTGTCGTTGCTTATGATTCACAGTATTTTTTTTCCGTCCTCCTGATGTCATCATCACGATTGCATTTTAGCCATATGACCACCCTACTGCCAGTGTTATGCCTTCACAGTAGAGTTGACTTAGCTTTCGCAATTGATCGACTTTTTTATTTATTTCATGCGAAATAAATAGATGATTCTTGACATCAGGATTCGAACCGCGAATCAACAGCGTGACAAGCGATGATGTTACCACTACACCACGGCCACCCAGAATAATTAAATTAATTACATTCAATTAAAAAAGAAGAATATTCAGATTTTTTTTGAAAAACTAGGAAACAGATACATAATAGGTGGAGATTTTAATGCCAAAAACCTTAACTGGGGATCCAGATTGACAACAACGAGATGAAAAGAACTTTATGCTGCTATTCAAAAACATCAATGCGAAATTCTCTCGACAGGAAGGCCCACGTTCTGGCCTACAGACAAAAATAAGATCTAATTGATTTTTTCATAATCAAAAATTTGTCAGGCAGTTATATACACATAGATGAGTTCGAGTATCTAAGCTCTGACCATTCACCTATAATTCTCCAAATGAGTGAACATATAATTAAAAATACAAATATTAAAACCTTAACAAATAACAAAACAGATTGGCAAGCCTTCAAGCTGAACTTAACGAGTAAAATAGATTTAATGATACCCCTTATAACCAAAAATGATGTAGAAAAAGAACTGCATAAGTTGGTCAGCGATATTCAGCAATCGGCCTGGGAAAGCACCCCCGCCCTAAAGAGAAAGAACACAAAAAGAAACTACACGAAAGAAATAAAAGATTTAGTAGCAAATAAAAGACGAGCAAGAAGAACGTGGCAGAAAACAAGAGCTCCACAACATAAAGCCAAGCTAAACAACCTCTGTCAACAACTAAGAAGAGAAATTAAAAAAATTAAGGAAGATTCAATGAAAAGGTACCTCAGAGGGTTAACAGCTGAATACGTAACTAATTACTCTCTATGGAAAGCAACAAAAGGATTAAAACCGCCTACTGTGCAAATACCTCCAATCAAAGCAACTGATGGAAACTGGGCAAGAAGCGATGAGGACAAAACCATTCTCTTCGCAGACTACCTAGAAAACATATTTAAACCACCAGTTGAAAATGGAAGTATACAACCTACATTAATAGGTCCTTCAGAAGAAGAAAGCGAAGAAATTCTGCTCACAACTCCTAATGAAATTTACAACTTAATTAAGCATGAAATAAATGCAAAGAAAAGTCCTGGATATGACCTTATATCTGGTGTCGTACTAAAGAACTTACCAAGGAAGGCAATAATAAAAATAACAAATTTAATAAATGCCACATTTAAGCTTAAATATGTGCCTAGTTTGTGGAAGGTTGCTGACGTCCTAATGATTCCCAAACCTGGTAAACCGCCAAATGAAGTGTCATCTTACAGACCTATCTCGTTATTGCCAATGATATCAAAAGTGTTTGAGAAAGTACTCGCAAAGCGTTTAAATAAAATAATTGAAAGGAAAAAAGCTGATTCCGAACCATCAATTTGGTTTTCGAAGGCAGCACTCTACGATACAACAGGGACACAGAATTACGAATAAAATCGAAGAAGCTCTAGAAAAAAGGAAAGTTTGCTCTGCTGTATTCTTAGATGTGGCGCAGGCCTTTGATAAAGTATGGCACGAAGGACTTATCTATAAACTGAGATGTATGTTGCCAAATCAATATGCTTCTATTCTGAAATCATATCTAGATGGAAGACATTTCAGAATAAAACAACAGAGTACTTATTCAAATCTAAGAGAAATAAAGGCCGGCGTACCGCAAGGTAGTGTACTGGGCCCAATATTATACTTATTATATACTAGTGATATTCCTAAATTAGAAAACCACACTATGGCAACATTCGCAGATGATACTGCAATACTAGCAGTAGGAAGAACCAATGAAGAATCCACAGAAAAACTACAAATTGGCATAAACAAAATCTGTGAATGGACTAATAAGTGGAGAATCAAATTAAACGAGTCTAAGTCAGTCCATGTTGACTTTACTAATAAAAAAATTGAATATATACCAATTATTATAAACCAAAAAAATTATTATAAACCTAAATACAGCGAAATATTTAGGTATGACTCTAGATGCAAAGTTGAGATGGAAAGAGCACGTAAAAAAGAAAAAAAGAAGAGTTAGAAATCAAATATAGAAAACTGCACTGGCTGATAGGAAGAAACTCATCCGTATCAATTGGAAATAAAGTGCTTTTATATAATCAAATTCTGAAACCAACATGGACATATGGAATCCAACTATGGGGCTGTGCCAAAAAGACAAACATAGACAAAATTCAACGTTTCCAAAATAAGGTGCTTAGAACTATAGTAAATGCACCTTGGTACATAAGAAATACTGACCTTCATCGAGACCTGAAGGTAGAAAGTGTATCTGCAGAAATTCTAAAACATGCAAAAAAACACAAAGAAAAGCTAGAAGAGCATATAAACATAGATGCAAGAAAACTAATGCATAATGAAAATCAATTACGAAGGCTTAAAAGAACAAAACCTCTCAATTTAACTTAATATAAGAAAAATAAAAATGTATATACTTGCTTATAAATACATACACACTCGAAATAAAGTATATGAATTTATTTTTGAATCTTCTTATATATAAAACTACAATCTACCTTAAAATAAATCTTAAACTACCTTATTCTAAATTACCCTATCTTACTCTATGTTACGTATTTTCTACGTACATTTTTTTTTTTTTTTTTTTTATTTTTTTTTTTTTTTATCGAGTGCTGTTTTTTTTATAATTTTTTTTTTATGTTTTTTGTGTTTTTTGTGCTTTTTTTGTATTTTTTTCATCCAAGTGCTGTAGATATAAATTTTTTTTTTTTTTTTTTCTTTTTTTTTTTTTTTATATTACCTATTATTACCTACACCTACCGACACCTAAAAAACTACCTAAACCTAAACTATGTAAGTCGGCCATGGGCAAGAACAGCCAACTTTCAACATCAAACAGGATACCTTGGATTAGGAGGGAACGACGAAGGAGTTTCCTCTCTTTCGGCCAGCCACCAGAAATGACCGCACTGACGTTGTACGTCATCAACATCCCGAACCGATACCGCCCTACTAAACCAGAGACGCTCCACACTGCCGTGTGCAACGTCTCTGTCGTAGTTGAGTCGCCTATCCACAGCTGTCCGAGCAACGTGGAAGATTAGCGGCACTACCAATCTGTCCTGGATCAGACCTTTCTTATCAAAATAGAGGAACGCCTCTGGGGGAACAAAGCCGTTAAGGCGCACTCTCTCCTGATACTCGGAATTGGGGTAATAAGCCCCGAAGATCAGGTTGTTCGTCGAGCTCATTGCTCTTGCAATGTGCCTTCGAATCAGCTTGATAACGAAATTATCCACTCTTATTAGATTAGCCCTGTTAAATAGGACCTCATTGGGTGAAAGCTGAACTAGGAAGAATGAAAGCTGACGCTTCTCCCTTTTTGCCTTAGTTGTGGTGAATGGCTTGACCCCTACGAATTCGAGCTCGTTGCACTCTTTCTCTTTAAGCAGTGCAAGGAGCGTCTCCGGATCAGTAGACGGGTCTATCCCCCTCAGCAGCATTGTTTGCCGCTTTCCCCCCTTCGGGGTGAAGGAGAAGAACTCCGTCGTCGTGTCCCTTAGTAATTCTTTAATTGTTTTATATTGTTCCACTGTATTGCAGTGGATAGCGTGCCTGTCTTCATTTAATCGTTTAATAGAAAAATTGTTGCCTATGGCCGACTTACATAGTTTAATGGTGTCCATAAGCTCAATCTTGTACGTGTTTATTGGCGGTACCCTCGCTTTTGTTGTCGTCTTCGGTTGTTGTTGCTGTTGGTTCTGCTGTGGTTGTTGTTGCTGTTGTTTCTGCTGCTGCTGCTGCTGCTGCTGCTGCTGCTGTTTCTGCTACTGTTGTTTCTGCTGCTGTTGTTTCAGCTGCTGCTGCGGTTGTTGTTGTCTGTCCTGTTTGGCCTTTATGGCACGAACCCTCTGTTCCAGCTGTCTAATGCTTGTTGTCAGACTCTCGACTTCTTCTTCTTCGTCATCCGATTCGGAGGCCGCCAGAACTGCGAAGCTGTTGTTTTTGTCTCCAACGTAGTGGCCTTCCCCACCGTCGGAGACGTATGCTAACTCGACAGAGTCATCGGACCTCTGCCGCTTCTTATCTGCTGCTGCTGTTGCTGTATTCGGCGCCCCTTCAGTCACTCCCCCTGGCAGCTGTACAGCAGAAGCTGACGTGGAGAGACGCTTTACAAGGTTGGGGAAAAAAAAGACAAATAAATAATTACATAAGAAACCTACAATAGTCCAAAGAAAGACGAGAAGAAAAAAAGTTTGTTTGATAAACATGGATGTGCCCGCACACCACTGGTGGGCTTTTGATTGCAATGACCTACGCATATCTGTGAAATATGTAAATCTCAAATAATTACATTTTTGTTTATTACTTCCGTAATAAGAATCACAGAATAATGATTGATACATCAACCTCTTCACCAGGAAATGTACTAATCGAAGAATAAAGTCATTGAAATCTGTTCAGCTATTTTGTAGTAATATGTGTGTAAAGCATAAAAAATGTTTTTTTTTTTGCAGTTAAAAAATCGTATAAAATGGGTTTAAAGGCCCAATAACTTAGGATACTAAAAACCATCCTATTTAATACCGCTACTTACGACACATCGATTGATATATATATTATTGAGGTATCGTTACGTACCTACTCCCTCTACTCGCGGACAAACAGGAAAATGTGTTCTATTTTATAGATGTAGAGAAGAGATGAGTGCGTGTGGTGTGATGGTTGAGGTGAAAACCTGTCCTGCGACGGTGATTTCGTGACGTGTGCACCATGTACGCGAAAATGCCATTACCACTGTACAACACTCTCCGAAAGATCCTACCGTACTCTGTCGGCCTCGAGAAAAGCGACTTGGAAGTGCCAAAAATGCCGCAGCGATTCAGCTGACCCAGTGCAACAACAAATCCCTGATGTGCAACCAAAGAAGAGAACAAGAAGCGTGAGTAGTCCAGCCAATACTAACACCATCAGTGCTACTAACAATAATAGCAGTATAAATACTAATACTCTGCTACCTGAAATTCGGGCGATGAGAGAGGAAATAAGAAACATTACAGCCAGCTGTGATTTTCTCTCTCAAAAATATGAAGAAAAACAAAAACATAAAAATAAACACCGAAATTATGGAAAAACTCCGAGATGAAATTGCCGAACTAAAACAAAACAATATAAAAAAGGAAGAAGTTATTTCCGATATGCAGACACAAATTAATAGACTCAAACAGCAACTTATAAAACATAATATCGAAATAAAAAACATCCCGCCAACCGCAAATGAAAACCTTCTTGAAGTTGTGCAAGCAGTGGGAAAAATAATAAATCGCGAAGTTCGAAATATTGATATAAACGACATTCATCCAACGAGATCGAAAAATTCCGAGCAATTGTCGCATCTTTCTCAACTACGATTTGCAAGAACAATTTCGTCAAAACCAGGCAAAAGAAAATAACTGGAGGTTTGTGTGGAAGAGCGCTGGGAGAATACTCGCAAGAAGACATGAAAATGCACCAGCCTTTTGGTGAACTCCGTTAGTGATGTAAACAAAATCACAAATATTTAATTAACGGAAATGAAGAAAAGAAACATAAAACAATATAAACCAATAATGGATTACAACATAAATGAATTAAAGTTAGATTTTAGGGTAATGGATTATTTTAGCGGCATCGAAAAAAAATAAAAAAAATGAAAAAAATTAAATAAACTTTCGCTGCATATGTCTAAACATAAGATCCATGAGAAAGAATTGGCATAAGTTTTTAGTTAGTATTAACACAATAATACACAGTGGGTGGGTGGCGTAATGGTTAGTGTGTCGGATCACTACAGTCGTTCACAGACTTTCAAAGTGCGCAGACGTGTTTCGGCTTTTCGTTTAAAATCATTGTGTTTTAAAGGAGAGAATTAGACAGTGAAATCGCAAGTGGCGAGTCAGCCTAGAGGTAGTGGTGGTGAACCAGTCGTTCACAGACTTTCAGAGAGTGTAGACGTGTTTCGGCTTTGAGTGAAATTTTCAGTAATTTAAAGTAAAGAATTAGACAGTGTGTTCTTAAGTGGCGAGTTAGCCTAGTGGCAGTGGTGCTGGTCTATACTTGGATGCAAAAATACAAAAAAAAACACAAAAAACACAAAAAACATAAAAAAAAACAGCACTCGATAAAAAAAAAAAAAAAAAAAATTAAAAAACAAAAAAAAAATTTACGTAGAATAAGATAGGCTAATTTAGAATAAGGTAGTTTAAGGTTTATTTTAAGGTAGATTGTAAGTTTTATGTATAAGAACATTAAATAAACTTAAACTACCTAAACCTAGACACCTAAAAACTATGTAAGCCGGCCAAGGCAAAAATATGGCGGCCAACTTTGCCGTACTGGACCTACCCCGGATCAAAAGGGATCGACGAGGGAGCTCCCTCCATTAACCACCAGAATTGCTGGTGCTGCTTCAACACATCTTTTATATCGCGCCCCGAAACCGATCTACTGAATCGGAGACGCTCCTCAGTGCTCTGTGCGACGTCTCGGCTGTAGTTGAGCCGCCTGTCCACAGTATTCCGGGCAACGTGAAAGATTAGCGGCACCGCTGATCTATCCTGGATCAGTCCTGTCTGATCGAAATAGAGGAATGCTTCTGGGGGAGCATAGCCGTTAAGGCGCACCTTCTCATGGTACATATAGTTGGGGTAATAAGCCCCGAAGATCAGGTTATTCATCGAGGTCATTGCTCTTGCAATGTGCCTTCGAGTCATCTTGACCAGGAAATTATCCACTCTTATCAGATTCGCCCTGTTGTATAGGACCTCATTAGAATAGAATTTTACGTACTGAGACTCTGGTGTTCTGTACATGTGAAGGCAAGCCCGAAGGCAGGCCCTCTCAAACACCCGAATCTTTTCCATCCTACTTGCCCCTATGTTGAACCACACGGGACATCCATATGTGAGCATGGGCCGAATGAGGGCCGTGTAGCAGATTACATTTACCCTTGCATTGAGTTGCTTGTTATAAAAAAGTCTCTTTGTAAGGGCGAAGGCAGTTCGGGCTCTGGCCAGAGCAGCATCTACATGTTTGTTAAAATATAGATATTGGTCTAGCCAAAGTCCAAGGTATCTGACCGCGTTTTGACATGCAAGTGGACGCCCGTGCTGTCCAATTATAGAGAACTTTTGCCAATTCTTTCTGGTATCCCTAGAGGCCAGAGACAACGGCGTTCTGAATAGAATGGTTTCCGACTTCTGAAGGTTGATCTTCAACTTCCAGTCGTCGCAATATCGCTGAATCTTATCGAAGTCACTCTGCAAGAGTGCTGCAATGACGTCGATCTTAGGTCCTGATCTGTACGCAATCAAATCGTCTGCGTACGCTATTGCGTGCTGAAGAGATCCTATCAGATCAGCCGTGTAAATATTGAAAAGTATCGGTGAATTAACCGCACCCTGTTGCAGACCATTTTTAATTTCGAACGTCCCAGCAGAAGTCACATTGCCATTTTTCACAACGAACTTTCTACTGGTAAGCATATTAAGCAACAAGTACAGCAGTGGTTTGCTTATGCCCAACTTGCTCAACTTGTAAAAGAGCCCTTTCAACCATACGGTATCGAAGGCCTTCTCCAAGTCAATCAGGCAGGCGCCCGTGCATTGGTTCTTGCTTTTATTCCATTGGATATCCGACACCAGTTTAGACGCGGCATGTATTGTATCATGCCCCACCTTGAAACCGAATTGGTTATCCGGAACTATGTTATTGTCCTCAACCCACTTAATCAAGGCTCTATTGATCACTTTTTCGAATACCTTGCTGATATTCGGAAGGAGACTTATCGACCGGAGATTTGCCGGATTGGAGGTGTTCTTTCCCCTTTTGGGGATTGGCTGTACTACTGCTGTTTTCCAATGCTCCGGATAATAGGCATTATTCAGTGCATTATTGAACAGGGTAGCGTAAATTTCCACCGCTCCTAGAGGAAGATGTCGAAGCACAATGTTCGATATTCCATCGATTCCCACTGATTTTTTCTTTCTCAATGATTCGAAGATCGTTTGGAGTTCTACCTTCGATATGTACGGGGGATGAACCCTTTCATTGGCGATGGCATTGTTTGCCAAGTTTTCGTCATAGAACCTGGTAAAACCAGTATTCTCTGATCGCCAGTGCTCTATATCATTTCGAAGGTAGAAGTTGTGCCCAAGGACTCTATTCTCCAGGTCGTGGTTCGTGCGAATGCTAGCATTTACCTTGTACACATCCTTAAAAATACATCCTATAGCCTCCACCTTCTCTTGCGGATCTTCAATCACAAAAAAGTCGTCATCATCGACAGCGTCCCATGGATCTATTCCTGCTGCTGTAAGTAACCGTTCATTGTTCGTTGTTCGGGGAATTTTCAGACACGGAAGTTCGTTGACATCGTTCCTCCGAAATATTTTATTAATCTGAGGGAACATACTCGGGTTATCAGACTTGATAGCCAGAATCTTGTTGCCCCAGTGCAAATTACCCGACCGCCTATAATTTGCTCTAATTAGTATTTGCAGGTTCTTTATCAACGATTTCAGCGTCCTAACCTCCGAGTTTTGTCTGTCAGTAAACTGCCTATACAAGTTCTTTAGTCTCGTCTACTTTTTTGTACGTGCAGTGCGTCGATTGTTGCATTGCGGAACACGTTTTCGGTTGGTCGATACCGAGGTATCGTGCTGTCCATCGTTCGTTTGATTGTCTCGTCCATTTGTTTAAGGTACCTCTCAATCTCCTCGTTTGACAGATTCCTATTTACCGGTGGGTAGAGCGAGTTCGAGGAGAGCGCTCTTGTCAAATCTCGGGAGAAGCGAGTCCAACGTGTCCTACTGTAGTTATAGGAGTACTTTTGAACAAACTCTTCCAATTCCGCAATTTCGTTGGGAATCGTTATTTCGGCACTAAGTCCGCAATGGTCACTGTCATACACAAACGTGCGCAAACAGTTTATCGTTCGTCGGTCAACGTCGGTCAGATGTAACCGTTCGTCGAACAGCAGTAGATCCAGATATGAGCCGCTTCTGGGAAATGACGAACTATCTGTAGCCTTCAAATCGAGCCTAAACTCGACATTGTGTTGACCCCACCAATTGAATAGTGAGTTCCCTCTAGGATTTGGTGTGTGATTTCCCCAATTTCCATGTTTGGCGTTTAGATCTCCGGCCATGAGGAAATAATTCTCCCCCGACTCCAGTCGTAGACATCGAAATAATTTCTCGAGCTCTGAAATAAATAAAGAAGATTGAGCTGCTTCCGCAGCATAAAGTGCGACCACGTACATCTTCTTTCCACTACGGAGAGGGACGCACACAATACACGCTTCAAGCCCCTGGAACCTTCGCACTTCACCACTGTACACGGTCTTATACCTAAGTTTTTTACGAATGAAGATCGCAACGTATCTTGCGTTTCTGGGTTAGCTTAGTTTCGCTAACCAGACACACATCAGGGCTTTGGTCGTCGAGCAACTTGTAGAGCGATTCTTTTCGTTCGATCCTAATCAATGAATTTACATTCACCGCTAGGATCTTCAAGGAATTTTCAGTCGCGGTCGTACCCATCACGATTGAAAGTGCGTTAGGCTCGGCAGAAGCGCGTAGATCCCGTCCACGCGGGTCGCCTGTTCTTGTAACTGGCGCTGTAGCTGTGCCATCTGCCCCTGGATAGAGACCAAGATGGTCAGCAAGTCGCCTTGCGCCTCAGGTGCCTTAGGCACTGGGGCCTGTGCAGCTACCTTCGGTTGTTGCTGTACTGTGGTTCCCCTACCTGACGCCATTTGGGCGTAGGTAATTTGAGGAGTCACGGTTGGACTTTCACTGCACTTTTCTGCTTACGAACCAGATTTGCTGATTTAATGCTTTGAAACTCAGGACAGCCCCGATAGTTTGCGGTGTGTCCTGAGATCTTGCATAGCACACATGTGAGCTGGCTCTTATCTGCCACTCCCTCCTTACCTAGAGGACATTCCTCCGTCTTGTGGTTCTTTCCACATTTCACGCATCGAGGCTGCATATCGCAGTTCGACGCGGCATGCCCGAACCTTTGGCAGCGAACGCATTGAATAATGCTTTCGCTGCGCTTTACTTTATCCCATGTGACAACCTGGTAGTCTAGGACTTTAATACTCCTTAGACCATCCAGTTTGCTATCGGGCGACAGCTGAACCAGGAAGAACGGTAGCTTCCGCTTCTCCCTTTTAGCCCTTGCTGTGGTGAAAGGCTTAACCCCTACAAATGTGAGACCGTCGCACTTAATTTGCTGGAGCGTCTTAAGGAGCTCCTCCGGCTCGGTGGACGGTTCCATCCCTTTCAAGAGCATAGTTTCCAACTTTTCCCCTTTCGGGGTGAAAGAGAAGAACTCCGTCGTCGAGTCCCTTAACATGTTTTTTTTATTTTAATATACTGCTCCACCGTATTACACTGGATGGAGTGTTTATTATCATTAAAACGCTTAATTGTAAAGTTATCGCCTATGGCCGACTTACACAGTTCTATGGTGTCCTTGAACTCCATCTTATAGGTGTTTATAGGCGGAACTCGCACCTTTCCTGGCTTGTTCTGCTGTTGTTGTTGCTGCTGCTGATTCGGCTGCTGCTGTTGTTGTTGCTGTTTCGGTTGCTGCTGCTGTTGCTGTTTCAGCTGCTTTTTCTGCTGCTGCGGCTGTTGCTACACCTTATTTTGTTGTTGCTGTTGCTGCTGCTGCTTTTGCTGTGGCTGTTGTTGTTGCTGTTGCTCATGGGAGCTCTGGAGCTCAGCCTGTTTCTCCCTCTCCCGCCTTGCCATTTGCTTGGCTTTTATGGCCAATACTTTTTGCTGGAGCTGTCTTATACTGGAGGTAAGGCACTCCAGCTCATCGTCTTCGTCGTCCGATTCCGATTGTACGAGGGAAGCGAAACTGTTGCTTGCCCCCGTATATCTTCCTTCCCCACCGTCGGAGACGTATGGGAATTCTCCATGTGCTGCTAACGTAGTGTCCATCACTCGCTCCCCCTCCTCCACCTCAGCTGGCAGCTTTTCGGCTGGGGCTGATAGAGTGGGACGCCTCTTTCCTAAGTTAGGAGTAGGTTTTGGCTTCCTTCTCCTTTTCGCCGTACCTTCAATTGTAGCTGGCATTGCAACTGGGTGGCCTGAATATACTGCCACCTCGCCAGATGTTACATCTTCTGCGGCCGCAACTCCCGCTACTGGGAGCGCCGACCGTTCGGTCCCACTCATCACGTGTTGTGATTCTCCAATAAACAAAAAAAAAAAAAAAGTCTTACTCCCCCGGCCAGGGAGTCGAACCGGGTCTTGCCACGCGGCTTTCTACCACTACATTTTCCATTCATTTTTAATGCATTTTATTGTGTAATTCATTATAACTTACATGCTAGACAAAACGCTTAAAACTAGCTTAACTAACTTAACTATTCTTATTCTAACTTACTGGCCCTATGCGGGCGCTCTAAGCTAAACCTAACACTTAAAACTATGTCTTTCGACGTAACGAACATGAAACTTGTTTATTTATTCATTCATTCTGGTGTAGTGATCCTATGAGATCGCTCGTGTAAATGTTGAAAAGGATCGGTGAATTAACCGCACCTTGTTGCAGACCATTTTTAATTAGAAATGTTCCAGTAGAAGTCACATTGCCATTTTTGACGATGAACTGCCTACTGGTGAGCATGTTATGAAGTATGTACAGCAGTGCTTTGCTTATGCCCAGCCTGCTCAGCTTGTAGAAGAGTCCCTCTAACCATACGGTATCGAAGGCCTTCTCCAAGTCAGTCAGGCAGGCACTCGTGCATTGGTTCTTGCTTTTGTTCCATTGGATATCCGATACCAGTTTAGACGCGGCATGTATTGTATCATGCCCTGTCTTAAAACCGAATTGGTTATCCGGAATTATATTACTGTTCTCAGTCCACGTAAGCAGGGCTCTATTGATCACTTTCTCGAATACCTTGCTGATGTTCGGAAGGAGACTTATCGACCGGAGATTTGCCGGATTGGAGGTGTCCTTACCCCGTTTGGGGATGGGTTGTATCACTGCTGTTTTCCAATGCGCTGGATAATGTGCATTATTCAGCGCATTGTTAAACAGAGTGGTGTAAATGTCCACCGCTTCTAGAGGGAGATGTCGAAGCACAATGTTCGACACTCCATCGATTCCTACAGATTTCTTCTTCCTCAATGAGTCGAAGATCGCTTGGAGCTCCACCTTCGATAAGTACGGGGGATGTGCCCTTTCATCGGCGATGACATTATTTGCCATGTTATCGTCATTGAACTCGGTAAAACCTATGTTCTCGGATCGCCAGTGCTCTATATCATTTCGAAGGTAGAAGTTGTGCACAAGGACGCGATTTTCCAGGTCGTGGTTCGGGCAAATGGTATCATTCACCTTGTACACTTCCTGGAAAGTCGCTCCTATAGCCTCTACTTTCTCCTTCGGATCTTCGATCACAAAGAAGTTGTCATCCTCTACTGCATTATCTGGATCTATACCTGCTGTTATAAGTATTTGTCCATTGTTCGTCGTTCGGGGGATCTTAAGACACGGAAGGTCGTTTTGATTGTTCCTCCGAAATATTTTATTTATCTGCGGGAACATACTCGGATAGTTGGACTTTACAGCCCGAATTTTGTTGTTCCAATGCAGATTTGCAGAAAGTCTGTAATTTTCTCTAATTAATTTCTGGAGGTTTTTAATCAACGATTTCAGCGTCCTAACCTCCGAGTTTTGTCTGTCAGTAAACTGTCTGTACAAGGTTTTTAGTCTCGACAGCAGTCTACTTTTGTGTTGGTGTAGTGCGTCAATTGTTGCATTACGGAATATGTCTGCGTTGTCAGTATGTTGATACCGAGGTATCGTGTTGTCCATAGTTCGTTTAATTGTCTCGTCCATTTGTGGGACGGTGGGTAGAGCGAATTCGAGGAGAGTGCTCTTGTCAAAGTTCTTGAGAAGCGAGTCCAACGCGTCCTACTATAATTGTAGGAGTACGTTTGGACAAACTCCTCTAACTCCGCAATTTCGTTGGGAATCGTTATTACGGCACTGAGTCCGCAATGGTCACTGTCATACAAAAATGTGTGCAGACAGTTTATAGTTTGTCGGTCCATGTCGGTCAGTTGTAACCGTACGTCGAACAGCTAAGATCCAGATAGGAGCCGCTACTAGGAAACGACGGACTATCTGTAGCGTTCAAATCGAGTTTATACTCGACACTGTGCCGACCCCACCAATTGAATAGTAGGTTCCATCTAGGATTAGGTGTGTTGTTTCCCCAATCTCTATGTTTGGCGTTTAGATCTCCGGCCATGATGAAATAATTCTCCTCCGACTCCAGCTTTAGGTATCGAAAAAGTGTCCCGAGCTCTGAAATAAATAAAGTAGATTGAGTAGCTTCAGGTGCATAGAGTGCGACCAAGTACATCCTCTTTCCACTACGGAGAGGGATGCACACGATACACGCTTCCAGCTCCTGGCACCTTCGCACTTCACCGCTGTACATAACTTTAAATTGCAGTTGTTTGCGTATGAAGATCGCAACACCTCCTCCTTGTGTGGAGTTGGGTCGGTCTCTTCTGACAATATTGTATTTATTGTGCCCCAATTTGTGCTTCTGGCATAGCTTTGTTTCGCTAACCATAAGCACATCAGGGGTTTGGTCTTCAAGCAACTTAAACAATACGGCTCTTCGCTCGATCCTAATCAGTGAATTCACATTCACCGCAAGGATCTTCAAGGATTGCTCCTCCATGTTCGTACCCATTACGACTGAAGGTGCGTTAAGCCCGGCAGAAGTGCGTAGATCTGGTCCACCCGTTTCGCCTGCTCCTGTACCTGACGTTGAAGCTGCTCCAAATGCCCTTGGATAGAGAGCAAGATGGCCGGCAAGTCAGTTTGAGCCTCCGGTGCTCTAGGCGCTGGGGCCTGAGAAGCAACCTTCGGTCTTTTCTGTTCCGCGTTTCCCCGACCTGCCGCCATTTGGGCGTAGGTCACTTGGGGAGTCACGGATGGTGTTTTAATTGGAGCAGGTGGACGTTTCACTACGACCTTCTCCTGGCGAACCAGATTTACTTTCTTAATGTACTGGAACTTAGGACAACCCCGATAGTTTGCGGTGTGTCCCGAGTTCCTGCATAAAGCACACGAGAGCTGGCTCTTACCTGCCACTCCATCCTTACAAAGAGTGCATTCCTCTGCTTTGTGGTTCTTTCCACACTTGACACATCGAGGCTGCATTTCGCAGTTCGACGCGGCGTGACCGAACCTTTGGCAGCGAACACATTGTAAAATGTTTTCGCTCCTTCTTAATTTTTCCCAGGCGACAACCTGGTAGTCTAGGACTTTAATACTCCTTAGACCATCCAGCTTGCTATTGGGTGAAAGCTGAACTAGGAAGAACGGCAGCTTCCGCTTCTCTCTTTTTGCCTTAGCTGTGGTGAATGGCTTGACTCCTACGAATTCGAGCTCGTTGCACTCTTTCTCTCTAAGCAGCGCAAGGAGCGTCTCCGGATCAGTAGACGGGTCTATCCCCCTCAGCAGCATTGTTTGCCGCTCTTCCCCCTCCGGGGTGAAGGAGAAGAACTCCGTTGTCGTGTCCTTTAACAAATCTTTAATTTTTTTATACTGTTCCACTGTATTACAGTGGATAGAATGCCTGTCTACATTTAAACGTTTAATTGAAAAATTATTGCCAATGGCCGACTTACATAGTTCAATTGTGTCCTTCAATTCTACCTTGTACGTGTTAATTGGTGGCACCCTGGTCTTCGTACTCGTCTTCTGTTGCTGAAGTTGCTGTTGCTGTTGTTTCTGCTGCTGCTGTTGGTGCTTTTTATGCTGCTGCTGCGGTTGTTGCTGCTTTTTCTGCTGCTGCTGTGGTTGTTGCAGCGTTTTTTGCTGCTGTTGTTGTTGCTGCTTATTCTGCTGCTGTTGTTGTTGCAGCTTATTCGGCTGCTGTTGTTCTCGCTGCTGCTTCTGCTGCTGTATTTGCTGCTGCATTTGCGGCTGCATTTGTTGTTGTTGCACCTGGCCTTCTGGCTGCTTCCGTTGTTGTTCGGAAGGGCGCTGGAGCTCTAGCTGCCGCTCCCTTTCTCTTCTGGCCATTTGTTTGGCTTTAATGGCAAGCACCCTCTGCTCTAGCTGTCTGATGCTGCTAGTCAGACTTTGGACTTCCTCCTCTTCGTTATCCGATTCGGAGGAAGCCAGAACTGCGAAGCAGTTGTTATCGTCTCCGACGTAGCGCCCTTCCCCTCCGTCGGAGATGTACAGGAAGTCGACAGAGTCATCCGACCTCTGCCGCTTCTTATCTGCTGCTGTTGCTGTACTCAGCGCCCCTTCCCTCGCTCCACTTGGCAGCTGTTCAACTGTAGCTGATTTGGAGGGACGCTTTACCAAGTTGGGAGAAGGTTTTAGTTTTCTTCTCCTTTTCCCCATACTTGCAGTTGAGACTGTTGCAGGCTGGTCTATCTGTACTGCATCGACTGATGCTGTCACCCCACCAGCTGGTCCCGCTATTGGGAGCGCGGGCCGCTCACTATCCATCACCAGATTCTTGTTGTCACACTTTTATTTAATTATTAAAAAAAAAAAAGTTCAAATTTTTCCTGGCTGGGAATTGAACCCAAGACCCCGGGTTGACGGTTCACTACCACTTCATTTCATTTCATTTCATTTTTAATGCATTTTTATTAAATTCATTGTAACTTATTTGCTAGACAAAAAAACGCTTAAAACTAGCTTAACTAACTTAACTATTCTTATTCTAACTTACTGGCCCTATGCGGGCGCTCTAAGTTAAACCTAATACTTAAAACTATGTCTTTCGACGTAACTAACTTAAGATTCTTTATTTATTTATTTTATTATTCTATTGGCTATTACTACTAAGAAAAATGTTTAATCAAATGAAAAAACTTAGTATATGAACTTTTTTTGTTTTTAATGTTCTTATATATAAGACTTATAAACTACCTTAAAATAAATCTTAAACTATCTTATTCTAAATTAGCCTATCTTATTCTACGTAAATTTTTTTTGTTTTTTTTTTAATTTTTTTTTTATTTTTTTTTTTTTTTTGTTTTTTATTAATTTTTATTTTTTTTTTTTTTTTTTATCGAGTGCTGTTTTTTTTTATTTTTTTTTTATGTTTTTTGTGTTTTTTTTGTATTTTTGCATACAAGTGCTGTGGATTTTTTTTTTTTTTTTTTTTTTATTAAAATATTACTTACAACCTATTTACATAACACTGCCTAAACCTTAAAACTATGTAAGTCGGCCATGAACAACAAACAGCCAACCTCAAATATGTAACAGGCTACCCTGGATTAGGAGGAAACGACGAAGGAGTTTCCTCTCTTTCGGCTAGTCACCAAAAACGACCATACTGACATTGTACGTCATAAATATCGCGACCCGATACCGCCCTACTAAACCGGAGACCCTCCACACTGCCGTGTGCAACGTCTCTGTCGTAGTTGAGTCGCCTATCCACAACTGTTCGAGCAACGTGGAAGATTAGCGGTACCGCCAATCTGTCCTGGATCAGACCTTTCTTATCAAAATAGAGGAACGCCTCTCGGGGAACAAAGGCGTTAAGGCGCACTCTCTCGTGATACTCGTAATTGGGGTAATAAGCCCCGGAGATCAGGTTGTTCGCCGAGCTCATTGCTCTTGCAATGTGCCTTCGAATCAGCTTGATAACGAAATTATCCACTCTTATTAGGTTAGCCCTGTTGTATAGGACATCATTGGGATAGAATTTTATGTACTGGGAATCCGGTGTTCTGTATAAATGAAGGCAAGCCCTCTCAAACACCCGAATCTTTTCCAACAAGCTTGCTCCCACGTTGAACCTCACGGGGCATCCATATACGAGCATGGGCCTAATGAGGGCCATGTAGCAGATTACCTTTACCCTTGCATCGAGTTGCTTGCTATAAAAAGTCTCTTTGTAAGGGCAAAAGCACCTTTGGCTCTGGCCAGAGCAGCATCTATATGTTTGTTAAATTATAGATATTGGTCTAACCAGAGCCCCAGGTATCTGACTACACTTCGACTCGCAAGTGGCTGTCCGTGCGGTCCAACTATTGAGAACTTTCGCCAATTCTTTCTGGTATCCCTAGAGGCACCAGACAACGGCGTCCTAAAAAGAATGGTTTCCGATTTCTGGAAGTTGATCTTCAACTTCCAGTCATCGCAATATCGCTGAATCTTATCGAAGTCACGTTGCAAGAGAATTGCAATGACCTCGATTTTTGGTCCTGATCTGTACGCGATCAAGTCATCTGCGTACGCTATGGCATGGTGAAGTGATCCTATGATATCGATCGTGTAAATATTGAAAAGGATCGGTGAATTAACCGCACCTTGTTGCAGACCGTTTTTAATTAGAAATGTTCCAGCAGAAGTCACATTGCCATTTTTGACGATGAACTGTCTACTGGTGAGCATATTATGAAGTATATACAGCAGTGGTTTGCTTATGCCCAGCCTGCTCAGCTTGTAGAAGAGTCCCTCTAACCATACGGTATCGAAGGCCTTCTCCAAGTCAATCAGGCAGGCACCCGTGCATTGGTTCTTGCTTTTGTTCCATTGGATATCCGATACCAGTTTAGACGCGGCATGTATTGTATCATGCCCCGCCTTAAAACCGAATTGGTTATCCGGAATTATATTACTGTTCTCAGTCCACGTAAGCAGGGCTCTATTGATCACTTTCTCGAATACCTTGCTGATGTTCGGAAGGAGACTTATCGACCGGAGATTTGCCAGATTGGAAGTGTCCTTACCCCGTTTGGGGATGGGTTGTATCACTGCTGTTTTCCAATGCGCTGGATAATGTGCATTATTCAGCGCATTGTTAAACAGAGTGGTGTAAATGTCCACCGCTTCTAGAGGGAGATGTCGAAGCACAATGTTCGACACTCCATCGATTCCTACAGATTTCTTCCTCCTCAATGAGTCGAAGATCGCTTGGAGCTCCACCTTCGATATGTACGGGGGATGTACCCTTTCTTCGGCGATGACATTATTTGCCATGTTATCGTCATTGAACTCGGTAAAACCTATGTTTTCGGATCGCCAGTGCTCTATATCATTTCGAAGGTAGAAGTTGTGCACAAGGACGCGATTTTCCAGGTCGTGGTTCGGGCAAATGGTATCATTCACCTTGTACACTTCCTGGAAAGTCGCTCCTATAGCCTCTACCTTCTCCTGCGGATCTTCGATCACAAAGAAGTTGTCATCCTCTACTGCGTTATCTGGATCTATACCTGCTGTTATAAGTATTCGTCCATTGTTCGTCGTTCGGGGGATCTTAAGACACGGCAGGTCGTTTTGATTATTCCTCCGAAATATTTTATTTATTTGCGGGAACATACTCGGGTTGTTGGATTTTACAGCCCGAATTTTGTTGTTCCAATGCAAATTTACAGACAGTCTGTAATTTTCTCTAATTAATTTCTGGAGGTTTTTAATCAACGACTTCAGCGTCCTAACCTCCGAGTTCTGTCTGTCAGTAAACTGTCTGTACAAGGTTTTTAGTCGAAACAGCAGTCTACTTTTGTGTTGGTGTAGTGCGTCAATTGTTGCATTGCGGAATATGTCTGCATTGTCAGTGTGTTGATACCGAGGTATCGCATTGTCCATAGTTTGTTAAATTGTCTCGTCCATTTGTTTTAGGTACCAGTCAATCTCCTCGTTTGACAGATTCCTATTGGACGGTGGGTAGAGCGAATTCGAGGAGAGTGCTCTTGTCAAAACTCTAGAGAAGCGAGTCCAACGTGTTCTACTATAATTGTAGGAGTACGTTTGGACAAACTCCTCCAACTCCGCAATTTCGTTGGGAATCGTTATTACGGCACTGAGTCCGCAATGGTCACTGTCATACACAAAAGTGTGCAGGCACTTTATAGTTTGTCGGTCCATGTTGGTCAGTTGTAACCGTACGTCGAACAGCATAAGATCCAGATAAGAGCCACTTCTAGGAAACGACGGACTATCTGTAGCTTTCAAATCGAGTTTATACTCGACACTGTGCCGACCCCACCAATTGAATAGTAGGTTCCCTCTAGGATTTGGTGTGCTATTTCCCCAATCTCTATGTTTGGCATTGAGATCTCCGGCCATGATGAAATAATTCTCCTCTGACTCCAGCCTTAGGAATCGAAAGAGTGTCTCGAGCTCTGAAATAAATAAAGTAGATTGAGTAACTTCAGGTGCATACAGTGCGACCAAGTACATCCTCTTTCCACTACGGAGAGGGATGCACACGATACACGCTTCCAGCTCCTGGAACCTTCGCACTTCACCGCTGTACATAACTTTAAATTGCAGTTGTTTGCGTATGAAGATCGCAACACCTCCTCCTTGTGTGGAGTTGGGTCGGTCTCTTCTGACAATATTTTATTTATTGTGCCCCAATTTGTGCTTCTGGGATAGCTTTGTTTCGCTAACCATAAGCACATCAGGGGTTTGGTCTTCAAGCAACTTAAACAATACGGCTCTTCGCTCGATCCTAATCAGTGAATTCACATTCACCGCAAGGATCTTCAAGGATTGCTCCTCCAGAGTGAGCGGTCCGCGCTCCCAATAGCGGGACCAGCTGGTGGGCTGACAGCATCATCCGATGCAGTGCAGGCAGGCCACTCAGCAACAGTGGCAACCGCAAGTAAGGGGAAAAGGAGAAGGAAGTTAAAACCTTCTCCCAACCTTGTAAAGCGTCCCTCCACATCAGCTCCAACTGAACAGCTGCCCGGTGGAGTGAGTGAAGGGGCGCCGAGCACAACAACAATAGCAGCAGCAGAAAAAAAACGACAGAGGTCCGATGACTCTGTCGAGTTAGCGTACATCTCCGACGGTGGGGAAGGCCACTACGTTGGAGATGAGAAGAATAGCTTCGGAGTACTGGCGTCCTCCGAATCAGATGACGAGGATGAAGAGGTCGAGAGTCTGACTACAAGCATCAGACAGCTGGAGCAGAGGGTGAGTGCCATAAAGGCCAAACAAGTGGCCAGAAGTTAGAGAGAGCGGCAGCTAGAGCTCCAGCGCGCTCAACAGCAACAACAACTACAGCAGCAGCCGCCAGAAAGCCAGCGGCAAACCACAATACAGCCGCAAATACTGCAGCCGAAGCAGCAGCAACAAGAACAGCTGAAAGAACAGCAGCAAATACTACAGCAGCAGAAGAAGCAGCAAGCAATTAAACAACTGCCGCAGCAGCAGCAGAAACAACAGCAGCAGAAACAGCAGCAGCAACAGAAACAACAGCAGCAGAAATAACAGCAACAACTACCGCAACAAAAGACGACGACAAAGGCGAGGGTGCCGTCAATAAATACCTACAAGGTGGAGTTGAAGGATACCATCGAACTATGTAAGTCGGCCATAGGCAAAAATTTTAATATTAAAAGATTAAATGAAAATAGGCATGCTATCCACTGTAATACAGTGGAAGATAATAAAAAAATTAAGCAGTTACTTAGGGACCCGACGACGGAGTTCTTCTCCTTCACCCCGGAGGGGGAAGAGCGGCAAACAATGCTGCTGAGGGGGATAGACCCGTCTACTGATCCGGAGACGCTCCTTGCGCTGCTTAAAGAGAAAGAGTGCAACGAGCTCGAATTCGTAGGAGTCAAGCCATTCACCACAGCTAAGGCAAAAAGAGAGAAGCGGAAGCTGCCGTTCTTCCTAGTTCAGCTTTCACCCAATAGCAAGCTGGATGGTCTAAGGAGTATTAAAGTCCTAGACTACCAGGTTGTCGCCTGGGAAAAATTAAGAAGGAGCGAAAACATTTTACAATGTGTTCGCTGCCAAAGGTTCGGTCACGCCGCGTCGAACTGCGAAATGCAGCCCCGATGTGTTAAGTGTGGAAAGAACCACAAAGCAGAGGAATGCACTCTTTGTAAGGATGGAGTGGCAGGTAAGAGCCAGCTCTCGTGTGCTTTATGCAGGAACTCGGGACACACCGCAAACTATCGGGGTTGTCATAAGTTCCAGTACATTAAGAAAGTAAATCTGGTTCGCCAGGAGAAGGTCGTAGTGGAACGTCCACCTGCTCCAATTAAAACACCATCCGTGACTCCCCAAGTGACCTACGCCCAAATGGCGGCAGGTCGGGGAAACGCGGAACAGAAAAGACCGAAGGTTGCTTCTCAGGCCCCAGCGCCTAGAGCACCGGAGGCTCAAACTGACATGCTGGCCATCTTGCTCTCTATCCAAGGGCAGATGGAGCAGCTTCAACGTCAAGTACAGGAGCAGGCGAAGCGGGTGGACCAGATCTACGCACTTCTGCCGGGCTTAACGCACCTTCAGTCGTAATGGGTACGAACATGGAGGAGCAATCCTTGAAGATCCTTGCGGTGAATGTGAATTCACTGATTAGGATCGAGCGAAGAGCCGTATTGTTTAAGTTGCTTGAAGACCAAACCCCTGATGTGCTTATGGTTAGCGAAAAAAAGCTATCCCAGAAGCACAAATTGGGGCACAATAAATACAGTATTGTCAGAAGAGACCGACACAACTCTACACAAGGAGGAGGTGTTGCGATCTTCATACGCAAACAATTGCAATTTAAAGTAATGTACAGCGGTAAAGTGCGAAGGTTCCAGGAGCTGGAAGCGTGTATCGTGTGCATCCCTCTCCGTAGTGGAAAGAGGATGTACTTGGTCGCACTCTATGCACCTGAAGCTACTCAATCTACTTTATTTATTTCAGAGCTCGAGACACTTTTTCGATTCCTAAGGCTGGAGTCGGAGGAGAATTATTTCATCATGGCCGGAGATCTCAATGCCAAACATAGAGATTGGGGAAATAACACACCAAATACTAGAGGGAACCTACTATTCAATTGGTGGGGTCGGCACAGTGTCGAGTATAAACTCGATTTGAAAGCTACAGATAGTCCATCATTTCCTAGAAGCAGCTCCTATCCGGATCTTATGCTGTTCGACGTACGGTTACAACTGACCGACATGGACCGACAAACTATAAACTGCCTGCACACATTTGTGTATGACAGTGACCATTGCGGACTCAGTGCCGTAATAACGATTCCCAACGAAATTGCGGAGTTGGAGGAGTTTGTCCAAACGTACTCCTACAATTATAGTAGGACGCGTTGGACTCGCTTCTCCAGAACTTTAACAAGAGCACTCTCCTCGAACTCGCTCTAGCCACCGTCCAATAGGAATCTGTCAAACGAGGAGATTGACTGGTACCTAAAACAAATGGACGAGACAATTAAACAAACTATGGACAATACGATACCTCGGTATCAACACACTGACAATGCAGACATATTCCGCAATGCAACAATTGACGCACTACACCAACACAAAAGTAGACTGCTGTCGAGACTAAAAACCTTGTACAGACAGTTTACTGACAGACAAAACTCGGAGGTTAGGACACTAAAGTCGTTGATTAAAAACCTCCAGAAGTTGATTAGAGAAAATTACAGACTTTCTGTAAATTTGCATTGGAACAACAAAATTCGGGCTGTAAAATCCAACAACCCGAGTATGTTCCCGCAAATAAATAAAATATTTCGGAGGAATAATCAAAACGACCTTCCGTGTCTTAAGATCTCCCGAACGACGAACAATGGACGAATACTTATAACAGCAGGTATAGATCCAGATAACGCAGTAGAGGATGACAACTTCTTTGTGATCGAAGATCCGCAGGAGAAGGTAGAGGTTATAGGAGCGACTTTCCAGGAAGTGTACAAGGTGAATGATACCATTTGCCCGAACCACGACCTGGAAAATCGCGTCCTTGTGCACAACTTCTACCTTCGAAATGATATAGAGCACTGGCGATCCGAGAACATAGGTTTTACCGAGTTCAATGACGATAACATGGCAAATAATGTCATCGCCGATGAAAGGGTACATCCCCCGTACATATCGAAGGTGGAGCTCCAAGCGATCTTCGACTCATTGAGGAGGAAGAAATCTGTAGGAATCGATGGAGTGTCGAACATTGTGCTTCGACATCTCCCTCTAGAAGCGGTGGACATTTACACCACTCTGTTTAACAATGCGCTGAATAATGCACATTATCCAGCGCATTGGAAAACAGCAGTGATACAACCCATCCCCAAACGGGGTAAGGACACTTCCAATCCGGCAAATCTCCGGTCGATAAGTCTCCTTCCGAACATCAGCAAGGTATTCGAGAAAGTGATCAATAGAGCCCTGCTTAAGTGGACTGAGAACAGTAATATAATTCCGGATAACCAATTCGGTTTTAAGGCGGGGCATGATACAATACATGCCGCGTCTAAACTGGTATCGGATATCCAATGGAACAAAAGCAAGAACTAATGCACGGGTGCCGGCCTGATTGACTTGGAGAAGGCCTTCGATACCGTATGGTTAGAGGGACTCTTCTACAAGCTGAGCAGGCTGGGCATAAGCAAACCACTGCTGTATATACTTCATAACATGCTCACCAGTAGACAGTTCATCGTCAAAAATGGCAATGTGACTTCTGCTGGAACATTTCTAATTAAAAACGGTCTGCAACAAGGTGCGGTTAATTCACCGATCCTTTTCAATATTTACACGATCGATATCATAGGATCACTTCACCATGCCATAGCGTACGCAGATGACTTGATCGCGTACAGATCAGGACCAAAAATCGAGGTCATTGCAATTCTCTTGCAACGTGACTTCGATAAGATTCAGCGATATTGCGATGACTGGAAGTTGAAGATCAACTTCCAGAAATCGGAAACCATTCTTTTTAGGACGCCGTTGTCTGGTGCCTCTAGGGATACCAGAAAGAATTGGCGAAAGTTCTCAATAGTTGGACCGCACGGACAGCCACTTGCGAGTCGAAGTGTAGTCAGATACCTGGGGCTCTGGTTAGACCAATATCTATATTTTAACAAACATATAGATGCTGCTCTGGCCAGAGCCAAATGTGCTTTTGCCCTTACAAAGAGACTTTTTTATAGCAAGCAACTCGATGCAAGGGTAAAGGTAATCTGCTATATGGCCCTCATTAGGCCCATGCTCGTATATGGATGCCCCGTGAGGTTCAACGTGGGAGCAAGCTTGTTGGAAAAGATTCGGGTGTTTGAGAGGGCTTGCCTTCGGGCTTGCCTTCATTTGTACAGAACACCAGAGTCCCAGTACATAAAATTCTATCCCAATTAGGTCCTATGCAACAGGGCTAACCTAATTAGAGTGGATAATTTCGTTATCAAGCTGATTCGAAGGCACATTGCAAGAGCAATGAGCTCGACGAACAACCTGATCTCCGGGGCTTATTACCCCAATTACGAGTATCACGAGAGAGTGCGCCTTAACGGCTTTGTTCCCCCAGAGGCGTTCCTCTATTTTGATAAGAAGGGTCTGATCCAGGACAGATTGGCAGTGCCGCTAATCTTCCACGTTGCTCGGACAGCTGTGGATAGGCGACTCAACTACGACAGAGACGTTGCACACGGCAGTGTGGAGAGTCTCCGGTTTAGTAGGGCGGTATCGGGTCGCGATGTTGAGGACGTACAACGTCAGTACGGTCATTTCTGGTGTCTAGCCGAAAGAGAGGAAACTCCTTCGTCGTTTCCTCCTGAACCAGGGTAGCCTGTTGCATGTTTGAGGTTGGCTGTTCTTGCCCGACTTACATAGTTTAGGTTTAGGTAGTTATTTAGGTTTAGGTAGGTGTAGGTAATAAAAAATAAAAATAAAAAAAAAAAAAAAAAACAAAAAAAAATCAATCAGCACTTGGATGAAAAAAAAAAAAAAAAAAAACACAAAAAAAAAAAAAAACACACAAAAAACACAAAAAAAAAAATAAAAAACAAAGCAGCAAAAAAAAAAAAAAAAATTTAAAAAAAAAAAAAAATTAAAAAAAAAAAAAGACAAAAAAAAATTTACGTAGAAAATACGTAAGGTAGATTAAGGTAGGCTAATTTAGAATAAGATAGTTTTAAGATTTATTTTAAGGTAGATTTGTAAGTTTTATATGTAAGAACATCCAAAAATAAGTTCATGTACTAAGCTTTTTTTGTACAATTTTCTTAGTTACAATTAAAATTAATAAATAAAATAAACAGAAAATTTTCAAGTACTTTACGTCGAAAGACATAGTTTTAAGTGTTAGGTTTAGCTTAGAGCGCCCGCATAGGGCCAGTAAGTTAGAATAAGAATAGCTAAGTTAGTTAAGCTAGTTTTAAGCGTTTTGTCTAGCATGTAAGTTAATAAATGAGTTAATAAAAATGCACTAAAAATGAAATGAATGAGAGATCCATTTACTGATCCGGAGACGCTCCTTGCCCTGCTTAAAGAGAAAGAGTGCAACGGGGTCAAGCCACTCACCACAGCTAAAGCAAAAAGGGAGAAGCGGAAACTGCCGTTCTTCCTAGCTCGGCTTTCACCCAATAGCAAGCTGGATGGTCTAAGGAGTATTAAAGTCCTAGACTACCAGGTTGTCGCATGGGAAAAATTAAGAAGGAGCGAAAACATTTTACAATGTGTTCGCTGCCAAAGGTTCGGTCACGCAGCGTCGAACTGCGAAATGCAGGCCCATTAGAGTAATGGCTAAAAATCTGCACAACTCATGCAAGCCTGAAAATATAACTACAAATCTTAAATCTAAAGGTTTCAAGATTATTGATGTTACAATTAAGCTCAAGCGGGAAAACAAGGAACCTCTAAACATGTTTATGTTAACATTCAGTGCAGAAGAAGAGACAGAAAAGGTTTATCAAATCAAAAACATCCTGGGATGCAGAGTTGAAATTGAACCTCTTAAAAAATCAAAATTAGTACCCCAATGCAAGCAATGCCAGGCATATGGGCATACGCAAAAATATTGCAATAGACAAGCAAGATGTGTGAAATGCGCTGGAAAACACCACACAACAGAATGCACAAAGCCCCAAAATGTGCAGCCTAAGTGCGTGCACTGCGGGGGACCCCACCCCGCAAGCTATCGGGGGTGCACTGTTGCCATAGAACTGCAGAATATCTTAAATAAAAAACTAAACACCAAAAACAAAATTCTTGATAAAAAACAAGAATCACCAGATAATATTAAAGTAGATGTGGAACTATCAAAACTAGAGATTAAAAAACCCATTGCAAAAGAAAACAAAAAACCCATTGCAAAAGAAAACAAAAACCCATTGCAAAAGAAAACACAAAACCGAACGCTAAAGAAACCAGCGCGGTTATAATGTCATATGCTCAAGTGGTTGCACATAAAAAACAGCATGCTATGCAGAAAAAGGACCAACCTGAGTGTAACCAACAAAAGACTCAACCAAGCAATGACATGAATCAAACACTACAACTGATCCTAACCAAACTTAATGTACTAGATATGCGACTTAAAAAGTTAGAAAATACCAAGAACAAAGTACCTAAGCATAATCATGGATCAAAATCTTAAAGTGATATGTTGGAATGCAAATGGTCTCCTGCAACATCAACAGGAATTGCAGGTGATTCTTGAAACAAATAACATAGACATTTGTCTTATCTCAGAAACCCATTTTACAAAACAAACGCAAACAAAATTTAAAAACTACAAAATCTACCACACCGTTCACACTGAAAACACAGCTAAGGGTGGACGTGCAGTAATAGTAAAAAATAATATACAACAATATGAGGAATTGAAGTATATAACAGAGAAAATACAAGCTACAGCAGTGTGTATAAAAGCTAAGCATAAAAAAATTAATATCGTTTCTATTTACTGTCCACCAAAACATTCAATTAAAAAAGAAGAATATTCAGATTTTTTTGAAAAACTAGGAAACAGATACATAATAGGTGGAGATTTTAATGCCAAAAACCTTAACTGGGGATCCAGATTGACAACAACGAGATGAAAAGAACTTTATGCTGCTATTCAAAAACATCAATGCGAAATTCTCTCGACAGGAAGGCCCACGTTCTGGCCTACAGACAAAAATAAGATCTAATTGATTTTTTCATAATCAAAAATTTGTCAACAACAAAAGGATTAAAACAGCCTACTGTGCAAATACCTCCAATCAAAGCAACTGATGGAAACTGGGCAAGAAGCGATGAGGACAAAACCATTCTCTTCGCAGACTACCTAGAAAACATATTTAAACCACCAGTTGAAAATGGAAGTATACAACCTACATTAATAGGTCCTGCACACTGCCGTGTGCAACGTCTCTGTCGTAGTTGAGTCGCCTATCCACAACTGTCCGAGCAACGTGGAAGATTAGCGGTACCGCCAATCTGTCCTGGATCAGACCTTTCTTATCAAAATAGAGGAACGCCTCTGGGGGAACAAAGGCGTTAAGGCGCACTCTCTCGTGATACTCGTAATTGGGGTAATAAGCCCCGGAGATCAGGTTGTTCGCCGAGCTCATTGCTCTTGCAATGTGCCTTCGAATCAGCTTGATAACGAAATTATCCACTCTTATTAGGTTAGCCCTGTTGCATAGGACCTCATTGGGATAGAATTTTATGTACTGGGAATCCAGTGTTCTGTATAAATGAAGGCAAGCCCTCTCAAACACCGGAATCTTTTCCAACAAGCTTGCTCCCACGTTGAACCACACGGGACATCCATATACGAGCATGGGCCGGATGAGCGCCATGTAGCAGATTACCTTTACCCTTGCATCGAGTTGCTTGCTATAAAAAAGTCTCTTTGTAAGGGCAAAAGCACCTTTGGCTCTGGCCAGAGCAGCATCTATATGTTTGTTAAAATATAGATATTGGGCTAACCAGAGCCCCAGGTATCTGACTACACTTCGACTCGCAAGTGGCTGTCCGTGAGGTCCAACTATTGAGAACTTTCGCCAATTCTTTCTGGTATCCCTAGAGGCACCAGACAACGGCGTCCTAAAAAGAATGGTTTCCGATTTCTGGAAGTTGATCTTCAACTTCCAGTCATCGCAATATCGCTGAATCTTATCGAAGTCACGTTGCAAGAGAATTGCAATGACCTCGATTTTTGGTCCTGATCTGTACGCGATCAAGTCATCTGCGTACGATATGGCATGGTGAAGTGATCCTATGAGATCGCTCGTGTAAATATTGAAAAAGATCGGTGAATTAACCGCACCTTGTTGCAGACCGTTTTTAATTCGAAATATCCCAGCAGAAGTCACATTGCCATTTTTGACGATGAACTGTCTACTGGTGAGCATGTTATGAAGTATATACAGCAGTGGTTTGCTTATGCCCAGCCTGCTCAGCTTGTAGAAGAGTCCCTCTAACCATACGGTATCGAAGGCCTTCTCCAAGTCAATCAGGCCGGCACCCGTGCATTATTTCTTGCTCTTGTTCCATTGGATATCCGATACCAGTTTAGACGCGGCATGTATTGTATCATGCCCCGCCTTAAAACCGAATTGGTTATCCGGAATTATATTACTGTTCTCAGTCCACTTAAGCAGGGCTCTATTGATCACTTTCTCGAATACCTTGCTGATGTTCGGAAGGAGACTTATCGACCGGAGATTTGCCGGATTGGAAGTGTCCTTACCCCGTTTGGGGATGGGTTGTATCACTGCTGTTTTCCAATGCGCTGGATAATGTGCATTATTCAGCGCATTGTTAAACAGAGTGGTGTAAATGTCCACCGCTTCTAGAGGGAGATGTCGAAGCACAATGTTCGACACTCCATCGATTCCTACAGATTTCTTCCTCCTCAATGAGTCGAAGATCGCTTGGAGCTCCACCTTCGATATGTACGGGGGATGTACCCTTTCATCGGCGATGACATTATTTGCCATGTTATCGTCATTGAACTCGGTAAAACCTATGTTCTCGGATCGCCAGTGCTCTATATTATTTCGAAGGTAGAAGTTGTGCACAAGGACGCGATTTTCCAGGTCGTGGTTCGGGCAAATGGTATCATTCACCTTGTACACTTCCTGGAAAGTCGCTCCTATAGCCTCTACCTTCTCCTGCGGATCTTCGATCACAAAGAAGTTGTCATCCTCTACTGCGTTATCTGGATCTATACCTGCTGTTATAAGTATTCGTTCATTGTTCGTCGTTCGGGGGATCTTAAGACACGGAAGGTCGTTTTGATTATTCCTCCGAAATATTTTATTTATTTGCGGGAACATACTCGGGTTGTTGGATTTTACAGCCCGAATTTTGTTGTTCCAATGCAAATTTACAGAAAGTCTGTAATTTTCTCTAATCAATTTCTGGAGGTTTTTAATCAACGACTTTAGTGTCCTAACCTCCGAGTTTTGTCTGTCAGTAAACTGTCTGTACAAGGTTTTTAGTCTCGACAGCAGTCTACTTTTGTGTTGGTGTAGTGCGTCAATTGTTGCATTGCGGAATATGTCTGCATTGTCAGTGTGTTGATACCGAGGTATCGTATTGTCCATAGTTTGTTTAATTGTCTCGTCCATTTGTTTTAGGTACCAGTCAATCTCCTCGTTTGACAGATTCCTATTGGACGGTGGCTAGAGCGAGTTCGAGGAGAGTGCTCTTGTTAAAGTTCTTGAGAAGCGAGTCCAACGCGTCCTACTATAATTGTAGGAGTACGTTTGGACAAACTCCTCCAACTCCGCAATTTCGTTGGGAATCGTTATTACGGCACTGAGTCCGCAATGGTCACTGTCATACACAAATGTGTGCAGGCAGTTTATAGTTTGTCGGTCCATGTCGGTCAGTTGTAACCGTACGTCGAACAGCATAAGATCCAGATAGGAGCTGCTTCTAGGAAATGATGGACTATCTGTAGCTTTCAAATCGAGTTTATACTCGACACTGTGCCGACCCCACCAATTGAATAGTAGGTTCCCTCTAGTATTTGGTGTGTTATTTCCCCAATCTCTATGTTTGGCATTGAGATCTCCGGCCATGATGAAATAATTCTCCTCCGACTCCAGCCTTAGGAATCGAAAAAGTGTCTCGAGCTCTGAAATAAATAAAGTAGATTGAGTAGCTTCAGGTGCATAGAGTGCGACCAAGTACATCCTCTTTCCACTACGGAGAGGGATGCACACGATACACGCTTCCAGCTCCTGGAACCTTCGCACTTCACCGCTGTACATTACTTTAAATTGCAATTGTTTGCGTATGAAGATCGCAACACCTCCTCCTTATGTAGAGTTGTGTCGGTCTCTTCTGACAATACTGTATTTATTGTGCCCCAATTTGTGCTTCTGGGATAGCTTTTTTTCGCTAACCATAAGCACATCAGGGGTTTGGTCTTCAAGCTTGTAGAAGAGTCCCTCTAACCATACGGTGTCGAAGGCCTGCATTGGTTTTTGCATTTGTTCCATTGTATATCTGATACCAGTTTAGACGCGGCATGTATTGTATCATGCCCCGCCTTAAAACCGAATTGGTTATCCGGAATTATATTACTGTACCTTGTACCTTGCTGATGTTCGGAAGGAGACTTATCGACCGGAGATTTGCCGGATTGGAAGTGTCCTTACCCCGTTTGGGGATGGGTTGTATCACTGCTGTTTTCCAATGCGCTGGATAATGTGCATTATTCAGCGCATTGTTAAACAGAGTGGTGTAAATGTCCACCGCTTCTAGAGGGAGATGTCGAAGCACAATGTTCGACACTCCATCGATTCCTACAGATTTCTTCCTCCTCAATGAGTCGAAGATCGCTTGGAGCTCCACCTTCGATATGTACGGGGGATGTACCCTTTCATCGGCGATGACATTATTTGCCATGTTATCGTCATTGAACTCGGTAAAACCTATGTTCTCGGATCGCCAGTGCTCTATATCATTTCGAAGGTAGAAGTTGTGCACAAGGACGCGATTTTAAAGGTCGCGGTTCGGGCAAATGGTATCATTCACCTTGTACACTTCCTGGAAAATCGCTCCTATAGCCTCTACCTTCTCCTGCGGATCTTCGATCACAAAGAAGTTGTCATCCTCTACTGCGTTATCTGGATCTATAGCTGCTGTTATAAGTATTCGTTCATTGTTCGTCGTTCGGGGGATCTTAAGACACGGAAGGTCGTTTTGATTATTCCTCCGAAATATTTTATTTATTTGCGGGAACATACTCGGGTTGTTGGATTTTACAGCCCGAATTTTGTTGTTCCAATGCAAATTTACAGAAAGTCTGTAATTTTCTCTAATCAATTTCTGGAGGTTTTTAATCAACGACTTTAGTGTCCTAACCTCCGAGTTTTGTCTGTCAGTAAACTGTCTGTACAAGGTTTTTTTTTTGTGTTGGTGTAGTGCGTCAATTGTTGCATTGCGGAATATGTCTGCATTGTCAGTGTGTTGATACCGAGGTATCGTATTGTCCATAGTTTGTTTAATTGTCTCGTCCATTTGTTTTAGGTACCAGTCAATCTCCTCGTTTGACAGATTCCTATTGGACGGTGGCTAGAGCGAGTTCGAGGAGAGTGCTCTTGTTAAAGTTCTTGAGAAGCGAGTCCAACGCGTCCTACTATAATTGTAGGAGTACGTTTGGACAAACTCCTCCAACTCCGCAATTTCGTTGGGAATCGTTATTACGGCACTGAGTCCGCAATGGTCACTGTCATACACAAATGTGTGCAGGCAGTTTATAGTTTGTCGGTCCATGTCGGTCAGTTGTAACCGTACGTCGAACAGCATAAGATCCAGATAGGAGCTGCTTCTAGGAAATGATGGACTATCTGTAGCTTTCAAATCGAGTTTATACTCGACACTGTGCCGACCCCACCAATTGAATAGTAGGTTCCCTCTAGTATTTGGTGTGTTATTTCCCCAATCTCTATGTTTGGCATTGTGCTCTATATCATTTCGAAGGTAGAAGTTGTGCACAAGGACGCGATTTTAAAGGTCGCGGTTCGGGCAAATGGTATCATTCACCTTGTACACTTCCTGGAAAATCGCTCCTATAGCCTCTACCTTCTCCTGCGGATCTTCGATCACAAAGAAGTTGTCATCCTCTACTGCGTTATCTGGATCTATAGCTGCTGTTATAAGTATTCGTTCATTGTTCGTCGTTCGGGGGATCTTAAGACACGGAAGGTCGTTTTGATTATTCCTCCGAAATATTTTATTTATTTGCGGGAACATACTCGGGTTGTTGGATTTTACAGCCCGAATTTTGTTGTTCCAATGCAAATTTACAGAAAGTCTGTAATTTTCTCTAACTAATTTTTGGAGATTTTTAATCAACGACTTCAGCGTCCTAACCTCCGAGTTTTGTCTGTCAGTAAACTGTCTGTACAAGGTTTTTAGTCTCGACAGCAGTCTACTTTTGTGTTGGTGTAGTGCGTCAATTGTTGCATTACGGAATATGTCTGCGTTGTCAGTATGTTGATACCGAGGTATCGTATTGCCCATGGTTCGTTTAATTGTCTCGTCCATTTGTTTTAGGTACCAGTCAATCTCTTCGTTTGACAGATTCCTATTGGACTCCATCGTCGTGTCCTTTAACAAATCTTTAATTTTTTTATACTGTTCCACTGTATTGCAGTGGATAGAATGCCTGTCTACATTTAAACGTTTAATTGAAAAATTATTGCCAATGGCCGACTTACATAGTTCAATTGTGTCCTTCAATTCTACCTTGTACGTGTTAATTGGTGGCACCCTGGTCTTCGTACTCGTCTTCTGTTGCTGAAGTTGCTGTTGCTGTTGTTTCTGCTGCTGCTGTTGGTGCTTTTTATGCTGCTGCTGCGGTTGTTGCTGCTTTTTCTGCTGCTGCTGTGGTTGTTGCAGAGTTTTTTGCTGCTGTTGTTGTTGCTGCTTATTCTGCTGCTGTTGTTGTTGCAGCTTATTCGGCTGCTGTTGTTCTCGCTGCTGCTTCTGCTGCTGTATTTGCTGCTGCATTTGCGGCTGCATTTGTTGTTGTTGCACCTGGCCTTCTGGCTGCTTCCGTTGTTGTTCGGAAGGGCGCTGGAGCTCTAGCTGCCGCTCCCTTTCTCTTCTGGCCATTTGTTTGGCTTTAATGGCAAGCACCCTCTGCTCTAGCTGTCTGATGCTGCTAGTCAGACTTTGGACTTCCTCCTCTTCGTTATCCGATTCGGAGGAAGCCAGAACTGCGAAGCAGTTGTTATCGTCTCCGACGTAGCGCCCTTCCCCTCCGTCGGAGATGTACAGGAAGTCGACAGAGTCATCCGACCTCTGCCGCTTCTTATCTGCTGCTGTTGCTGTACTCAGCGCCCCTTCCCTCGCTCCACTTGGCAGCTGTTCAACTGTAGCTGATTTGGAGGGACGCTTTACCAAGTTGGGAGAAGGTTTTAGTTTTCTTCTCCTTTTCCCCATACTTGCAGTTGAGACTGTTGCAGGCTGGTCTATCTGTACTGCATCGACTGATGCTGTCACCCCACCAGCTGGTCCCGCTATTGGGAGCGCGGGCCGCTCACTATCCATCACCAGATTCTTGTTGTCACACTTTTAATTAATTATTAAAAAAAAAAAAAATTCAAATTTTTCCTGGCTGGGAATTGAACCCCCGCGTTGACGGTTCACTATCATTGTTATCGTCATTGAACTTGGTAAAACCTATGTTCTCGGATCGCCAGTGCTCTATATCATTTCGAAGGTAGAAGTTGTGCACAAGGACGCGATTTTCCAGGTCGTGGTTCGGGCAAATGGTATCATTCACCTTGTACACTTCCTGGAAAGTCGCTCCTATAGCCTCTACCTTCTCCTGCGGATCTTCGATCACAAAGAAGTTGCCATCCTCTACTGCGTTATCTGGATTTGTACCTGCTGTTATAAGTATTCGTCCATTGTTCGTCGTTCGGGGGATCTTAAGACACGGAAGATCGTTTTGATTATTCCTCCGAAATATTTTATTTATTTGCGGGAACATACTCGGGTTGTTGGATTTTACAGCCCGAATTTTGTTGTTCCAATGCAAATTTACAGAAAGTCTGTAATTTTCTCTAATTAATTTTTGGAGGTTTTTAATCAACGACTTCAGCATCCTAACCTCCGAATTTTGTCTGTCAGTAAACTGTCTGTACATGATTTTTAGTCTCGACAGCAGTCTACTTTTGTGTTGGTGTAGTGCGTCAATTGTTGCATTTCGGAATATGTCTGCATTGTCAGTATGTTGATACCGAGGTATCGTATTGTCCATAGTTCGTTTAATTGTCTCGTCCATTTGTTTTAGGTACCAGTCAATCTCCTCGTTTGACAGATTCCTATTGGACGGTGGGTAGAGCGAATTCGAGGAGAGTGCTCTTGTCAAAGTTCTTGAGAAGCGAGTCCAACGCGTCCTACTATAATTGTAGGAGTACGTTTGGACAAACTCCTCCAACTCCGCAATTTCGTTGGGAATCGTTATTACGGCACTGAGTCCGCAATGGTCACTGTCATACACAAAAGTGTGCAGGCACTTTATAGTTTGTCGGTCCATGTCTGTCAGTTGTAACCGTACGTCGAACAGCATAAGATCGAGATAAGAGCCACTTCTAGGAAACGACGGACTATCTGTTGCTTTCAAATCGAGTTTATACTCGACACTGTGCCGACCCCACCAATTGAATAGTAGGTTCCCTCTAGGATTTGGTGTGTTATTTCCCCAATCTCTATGTTTGGCGTTTAGATCTCCGGCCATGATGAAATAATTCTCCTCTGACTCCAGCCTTAGGCATCGAAAAAGTGTCTCGAGCTCTGAAATAAATAAAGTAGATTGAGTAGCTTCAGGTGCATAGAGTGCGACCAAGTACATCCTCTTTCCACTACGGAGAGGGATGCACACGATACACGCTTCCAGCTCCTGGAACCTTCGCACTTCACCGCTGTACATTACTTTAAATTGCAATTGTTTGCGTATGAAGATCGCAACACCTTGTGTGGAGTTGGGTCGGTCTCTTCTGACAATACTGTATTTATTGTGCCCCAATTTGTGCTTCTGGGATAGCTTTGTTTCGCTAACCATAAGCACATCAGGGGTTTGGTCTTCAAGCAACTTAAACAATACGGCTCTTCGCTCGATCCTAATCAGTGAATTCACATTCACCGCAAGGATCTTCAAGGATTGCTCCTCCATGTTCGTACCCATTACGACTGAAGGTGCGTTAAGCCCGGCAGAAGTGCGTAGATCTGGTCCACCCGTTTCGCCTGCTCCTGTACCTGACGTTGAAGCTGCTCCATCTGCCCTTGGATAGAGAGCAAGATGGCCAGCAAGTCAGTTTGAGCCTCCGGTGCTCTAGGCGCTGGAGTCTGAGAAGCAACCTTCGGTCTTTTCTGTTCCGCGTTTCCCCGACCTGCCGCCATTTGGGCGTAGGTCACTTGGGGAGTCACGGATGGTGTTTGAATTGGAGCGGGTGGATGTTTCACTACAACCTTCTCCTGACGAACCAGATTTACTTTCTTAATATACTGGAACTTAGGACAACCCCGATAGTTTGCGGTGTGTCCCGAGTTCCTGCATAAAGCACACGAGAGCTGGCTCTTATCTGCAACTCCATCCTTACCTCTGCTTTGTGGTTCTTTCCACACTTGACACATCGAGGCTGCATTTCGCAGTTCGACGCGGCGTGACCGAACCTTTGGCAGCGAACACATTGTAAAATGTTTTCGCTCCTTCTTAATTTTTCCCATGCGACAACCTGGTAGTCTAGGACTTTAATACTCCTCAGACCATCCAGCTTGCTATTGGGTGAAAGCTGAACCAGGAAAAACGGCAATTTCCGCTTCTCCCTTTTTGCCTTAGCTGTGGTGAATGGCTTGACCCCTACAAATTCGAGCTCGTTGCACTCTTTCTCTTTAAGCAGCGCAAGGAGCGTCTCCGGATCAGTAGACGGGTCTATCCCCCTCAGCAGGATTGTTTGCCGCTTTTCCCCCTTCGGGGTGAAGGAGAAGAACTCCGTCGTCGTGTCCCTTAGTAATTCTTTAATTTTTTTTATATTGTTCCACTGTATTGCAGTGGATAGCGTGCCTGTTTTCATTTAATCGTTTAATAGTAAAATTGTTGCCTATGGCCGACTTACATAGTTTAATAGTGTCCATAAGCTCAATCTTATAGGTGTTGATTGGCGGTACCCTCGTTTTTGTCGTCGTCTTCGGTTGCGGTTGTTGTTGCTGTTGGTTCTGCAGCGGTTGTTGTTGCTGTTGTTTCTGCTGCTGCTGCTTCTGCTGCTGCTGTTTCTGCTGCTCTTGTTTCTGCTGCTGCTGGGGTTGTTGTTTTATTTCTTGCTGCATTTTCCTCTGTTTTTTCAGCTGTTGTTGTTGCTGCTGCTTCGGCTGCAGTATTTGCTGCTGTATTGGCGGTTGCCGCTGGCTTTCTGGCGGCTGCTGCTGTAGTTGTTGTTGTTGATTAGCGCGCTGGAGCTCCATCTGCCGCTCCCTCTCTCTTCTGGCCACTTGTTTGGCCTTTATTGCACGCACTCTTTGTTCGAGCTGTCTGATGCTGCTAGTCAGACTCTCGACTTCTTCATCTTCATCATCTGATTCGGAGGCCGCCAGAACTGCGAAGCTGTTGTTGTTATCTCCAACGTAGTGGCCTTCCCCACCGTGGAGATGTAAGTTAACTCGACAGAGTCATCCGACCTCTACCGCTTCTTCTCTGCTGCTACTGCTGTTGCTGTGGTCGGCGCCCCTTCCCTCACTCCACCTGGCAGCTGTACAGCTGAAGCTGATGTGGAGGGGCGCTTTACCAAATTGGGAGATGGTTTCAATTTTCTTCTCTGCTTAGATGTACCATCTGCAGCCACTGTTACCGGATGGCCTGTTTTGGCTGGCTCATCGGCTGATGCTTTGTTATCACTTTCCATCGCCTGATTGTTATTTGTTTTGTGTACACTATTGTATTTAATTTAAAAAAAAAAAATGTCCAAATTAAAATTTTTCCTGGCTGGGGATTGAACCCAAGTCCCCGGGTTGACGGTTCACTACCACTTCTATTAGGCTAACTCGCCACTTGAAATTAGACTGTCTATTATTCTACTTCAAAGCACTACTGATTTAAAGGAGAAGCCGAAACACGTTTGCACACTGTGAAAGTCTGTGAACGACTGACGGTTCACTATCACTCCTACTAGGCCAACTCGCTACTTGAGATCTTATTGTCTAACTTTCTACTTTAAAAACACCACGATTTTAACTGAGAAGCCGAAACACATGTGTACTCTCTGAAAGTCTGTGAACGACTGATGGTTCACCACCACTACCTCTAGGCTAACTCGCCACTTGCGATTTCACTGTCTAATTCTCTCCTTTAAAACACAATGATTTTAAACGAAAAGCCGAAACACGTCTGCGCACTTTGAAAGTCTGCGAACGACTGTAGTGATCCGACACACTAACCATTACGCCACCCACCCACTGTGTATTATTGTGTTAATACTAAGTAAAAACTTATGCCAATTCTTTCTCATGGATCTTATGTTTAGACATATGCAGCGAAAGTTTATTTAATTTTTTTCATTTTTTTTTCGATGCCGCTAAAATAATCCATTACCCTAAAATCTAACTTTAATTCATTTATGTTGTAATCCATTATTGGTTTATATTGTTTTATGTTTCTTTTCTTCATTTCCGTTAATTAAATATTTGTGATTTTGTTTACATCACTAACGGAGTTCACCAAAAGGCTGGTGCATTTTCATGTCTTCTTGCGAGTATTCTCCCAGCGCTCTTCCACACAAACCTCCAGTTATTTTCTTTTGCCTGGTTTTGACGAAATTGTTCTTGCAAATCGTAGTTGAGAAAGATGCGACAATTGCTCGGAATTTTTCGATCTCGTTGGATGAATGTCGTTTATATCAATATTTCGAACTTCGCAATTTATTATTTTTCCCACTGCTTGCACAACTTCAAGAAGGTTTTCATTTGCGGTTGGCGGGATGTTTTTTATTTCGATATTATGTTTTATAAGTTGCTGTTTGAGTCTATTAATTTGTGTCTGCATATCGGAAATAACTTCTTCCTTTTTTATATTGTTTTGTTTTAGTTCGGCAATTTCATCTCGGAGTTTTTCCATAATTTCGGTGTTTATTTTTATGTTTTTGTTTTTCTTCATATTTTTGAGAGAGAAAATCACAGCTGGCTGTAATGTTTCTTATTTCCTCTCTCATCGCCCGAATTTCAGGTAGCAGAGTATTAGTATTTATACTGCTATTATTGTTAGTAGCACTGATGGTGTTAGTATTGGCTGGACTACTCACGCTTCTTGTTCTCTTCTTTGGTTGCACATCAGGGATTTGTTGTTGCACTGGGTCAGCTGTATCGCTGCGGCATTTTTGGCACTTCCAAGTCGCTTTTCTCGAGGCCGACAGAGTACGGTAGGATCTTTCGGAGAGTGTTGTACAGTGGTAATGGCATTTTCGCGTACATGGTGCACACGTCACGAAATCACCGTCGCAGGACAGGTTTTCACCTCAACCATCACACCACACGCACTCATCTCTTCTCTACATCTATAAAATAGAACACATTTTCCTGTTTGTCCGCGAGTAGAGGGAGTAGGTACGTAACGATACCTCAATAATATATATATCAATCGATGTGTCGTAAGTAGCGGTATTAAATAGGATGGTTTTTAGTATCCTAAGTTATTGGGCCTTTAAACCCATTTTATACGATTTTTTAACTGCAAAAAAAAAACATTTTTTATGCTTTACACACATATTACTACAAAATAGCTGAACAGATTTCAATGACTTTATTCTTCGATTAGTACATTTCCTGGTGAAGAGGTTGATGTATCAATCATTATTCTGTGATTCTTATAACGGAAGTAATAAACAAAAATGTAATTATTTGAGATTTACATATTTCACAGATATGCGTAGGTCATTGCAATCAAAAGCCCACCAGTGGAGTGCGGGCACATCCATGTTTATCAAACAAACGTTTTTTCTTCTCGTCTTTCTTTGGACTATTGTAGGTTTCTTATGTAATTATTTATTTGTCTTATATAATTGTTTCAATGGAACATAACTGGAGTAGCAAGTACAAATTATGTACAACCAAAAAAAACATTCATTCGCGAGTTTTCGCTGTCAATAATATCAGTGAATGAGGGAACTGGGTACATGTATACTTGCACTTAACGGATCTTTTTTGTTTTTCTTTATTCTACATGCACATATGTATGTATGCATCTATTAAAGGACCCAGCATAGCGGATACATCCAGTTAGTATTTGTATTCGGTTAGAGAGAGCCGACACAGAGTAATAAGGAGTCAAAAACAGGGTAGCAAAAAGTTAAACAATCAATGGAATACACTTTTATTTTTCAATTTGTACACAGTCTTAATTGATTTTTTAACGAAAAAACTAGAAGTCACTATCTTATCACTGGTCCAACATATATGATATGATATGAATACCCTTATACTAATTTTTTAGGACACCTGCGTTTTTGTGGAGAGGGGAAGAGGCAGAGAGAAAGACAGATTGGTGTAATCGGTTTGCAACTCAGGCGGTATTAAGTTTCAGTGAACTCCAAGGGTGGCTGTCCAGATAACTGGGAAGTATTGTTTTTGTTTTGTTTCGCTTTTATAGTCGTTGCTTATGATTCACAGTATTTTTTTCCATCCTCCTGGTATCATCATCACGATCAAATTGCATTGAAAAAGCGGCAAACAATGCTGCTGAGGGGGAGAGATCCATCTACTGATCCGGAGACGCTCCTTGCCCTGCTTAAAGAGAAAGAGTGCAACGGGGTCAAGCCATTCACCACAGCTAAAGCAAAAAGGGAGAAGCGGAAACTGCCGTTCTTCCTAGTTCGGCTTTCACCCAATAGCAAGCTGGATGGTCTAAGGAGTATTAAAGTCCTAGACTACCAGGTTGTCGCATGGGAAAAATTAAGAAGGAGCGAAAACATTTTACAATGTGTTCGCTGCCAAAGGTTCGGTCACGCAGCGTCGAACTGCGAAATGCAGCCTCGATGTATCAAATGTGGAAAGAACCACAAGCAGAGGAATGCACTCTGGATAAGGATGGAGTGGCAGATAAGACCCGGCTCTCGTGTGCTTTATGCAGCAAATCGGGGCACACCGCAAACTATCGGGGTTGTCCTAAGTTTCAGTATATTAAGAAAGTAAATTTGGTTCGTCAGGAGAAGGTCGTAGTAAAACGTCCACCCGCTCCAATTCAAATACAATCCGTGACTCCCCAAGTGACCTACGCCCAAATGGCGGCAGGTCGGCGAAACGCGGTAGAGAAAAGACCGAAGGTTGTTTCTCAGGCCCCAGCGCTTAGAGCACAGGAGGCTCAAACTGACCTGCTGGCCATCTTGCTCTCTATCCAAGGGCAAATGGAGCAGCTTCAACGGCAGGTACAGGAGCGAGTGAAGCGGATGGACCAGATCTACGAACTTCTGCTGGGCCTAACGCACTTCCGGTCGTAATGGGTACGAACACAGAGGAGCAACCCTTGAAGATCCTTGCGGTGAATATGAATTCACTGATTAGGATCGAGCGAAGAGCCGTATTGTTTAGGTTGTTAGAAGATTAACCCCTGATGTGCTTATGGTTAGCGAAACAAAGCTATCCCAGAAGCACAAATTGGGGCACAATAAATACAATATTGCTAGAAGAGACCGACCCAACTCCACACAAGGAGGAGGTGTTGCGATCTTCATACGCAAAAAACTGCAATTTAAAGTAATGCACAGCGGTGAAGTGCGAAGGTTCCAGGAGCTGGAAGCATGTATCGTGTGCATCCCTCTCGCACTCTATGCACCTGAAGCTACTCAATCTACTTTATTTATTTCAGAGCTCGAGACACTTTTTCGATGCCTAAGGCTGGTGTCGGAGAAGAATTCTTTTATCATGGCCGGACTGCTGTCGAGACTAAAAACCTTATACAGACAGTTTACTGATAGACAAAACTCGGAGCACAGATAATAAACTACCCAGTTGTCGCACGCCCATATAAGAAAATGAAGCATATTTTTGTCCTGGCAGACAGAGAGCTTTCAGAATAAGTACCACAAATAAAGCTTTTTCTTTTTCCTCACTCCGTTCGCTCGTGTGGGAAAATTCTTTTTCTCATCGTGTGTTGTGACATGGAAACGAACGAGGTGATGAAGTGTAAAGGGGTATGCAGGAACGGGCATGAAGATGCATGACGGTGTGATTTCCATACCACCGCAGCAAAAGAATAAATTTTCATGAATGGAAGTTTTGTAAACGCGTATGCGTTGTATATGAAGAGAAGGTTTGAGAGATTTTGCTCGAATATCAATCATTTAGATTTTCAGGTTAATTACTAACTTACATATATATCACATACATATACTAAAAAATTAAAAGGCATAAGATAATTGTCTCCAAAGAAAAAATGTCCTGGAAAAGAACGAAGTGCGCAATTGCACAATGTTCTATAACCAAAAATGAATTGCCTTATGTAAAATTAAATACGATGAATGGCTAGCTTTAGCAGAGGAATCTCGGGAACACATAAAAAGCTTTAAAACGCCCAATATATGCAGCAAACATTTTAAGAATGCCTTTATTGGAAAGAAATATTTAAAAAAAAAGAATGCACTAAACGAAGTGTTGCTATATCTGATGACGAGTTCATCTGTTTTGATTCAACGGGTTCTAAGGTTACATATTAAAACTGCAATAAATATGATGTTACAGTAGAAGAACTAAACTTGTCTTCAAAAAGGTTATCAAGAAAAAGATTCAATGATAACTTTGAATTGCGCCAACTGTGAGACTCATATAAAAAGGCAATCTATTTATATTAAAAGAATTGAGACTCTTAAGAAATTGAACAATAGCTTAAGGATAACAGTAAAAGGAAATCGCAAATCGAAAATAAATTTGCTGCAGAGAATTCATCGTTTAAAAGAAAAAAAAGTGCAAGTGCGTGAAAAGCAGAGTATCCAAGAGAAAATTGATTTATTGCTTGGTATTGATCAAAATACTAAGACATTTTTGGAGCTCATTCTATCTGAGAGTACAAAAAAATACACCGAAGAGGAGAAGTGGATTTCGCAGTGCATTTTTTTCCGTTCGTCTTCCGGATACAAATTTTTACGGGATCAGCTTGGACTACACTTGCCGCACCCGTCTTCATTACATAGGTGGATTAAGATTAAAAGTCTGTCACCTGGAATAAATATAAATGTTCTAGAGGAAATAAAGAAAATAACTTCGACATTAGCCTCGCTGTAGCAGGGCAGTGGCAGAGGAAGTGTTCTATATCTTCCTCCTCCTCCTCACAGTTGGAACAGATTGTTGTATCAGCTATCTCGAGTCTGAACGAATGTTTGTTGAGATTGATGTGCCCTATTAAAAGTCCCACCATCAATCTGAATTGTGTTCTGCTTGAGTTAAGAGTTCTTTTTGCAGTGTTGTTACTCGGTTTAGTTATTATAGATCTAGCCACTTTGCACGTGTCTAGATTCGTCCAGTAGTTATTGAACTCTTGTCATATCTTTTCATTGATTATTGTTTTAATAGTTGTCAGAGGGACCCCTATTATATTATCCGGGTTCAGTTCTGTGTTGCCTGCTCCTTTCCTTGCTAGTTCGTCTGCCTTTTCGTTACCCGGTACACCTTCGTGCCCCGGTACCCATGTGAGACGGACTCTATTGCGTCTGGCAAGTAAGTTCAATTTGGTTTTGCACTCCTTTACTAGTCGTGATTTCGACATGGGGTTTGTAATCGCGCTAATTGCTGCTTTGCTGTCCGAGCAGATGTCGATTTGCCTCCCTTCGCTGGTGTCTTCTGCGAGTATTTCTGTTGCCTTCATAATTGCATAGATTTCTGCTTGGAACACCGATACAAATGGTTCTAGGTGAATAGCAAGTTCAATCGGTGGGTTAGCACTGAAGATACCAGCCCCTGATTCCCCTTATAAGCCGTGAGGCTGAAATGCCGGCAATCTTCTTCGCTTCGAAGTGCACTGGTAGAATGTTTAGTATCGCTTCCATGGCCGCGGTTGGTGTTGAGGATTGTGCTCCTGTAATACCCAGGCAGACCATACGTTGCACCTTAGTTAGCAAGTCTCTTGCATACTTTTTGCTCATCACTGGCCACCATTCAATTCAATTCAATTCAATTCAATTTATTCTTATTCTCCTTAATACAATATTTTTAATAACTACAACTATTTATTAATATTGTTTAGAGAATAGTTTGTGACATTTTATATTAAACAAATAGAGACAATGCCACATATTAAATTTGTATTACATTGTGGGGTGATCAATAAAAAAAAATATACATTAGGAAATATAATAAAAAAAGAAGAAATTCAATAAAAACGAACAAGTAAATTTGAAGTGATATGAAAATAAGAAGAATTTGTCTATAAAGAAAAAAAAAATCATCAAACAAAGTAGCGCAGCAATAATTCTATTTCATAAATATTAAAACCTAGAAGCCATAACTTTACACGTTTTAAGAATGCTAACAATGTTGTAATATTTCGTATATCTACTGGGGGCTTGTTAAACAATTTACGAGACACGATAGTGTAAGTGTTTCTAAAAAATGTAGTCCGAAAAGTAGGCAAACCAACAGCAGCGGAAGTATTGCTGCGTAAGCTGTATGAGTCAAAGATAGGACTTTGCATATAACCACCTCTCATAAAAAAAATTTTAAGGACCTTAAAGTAAAACAAGTGCCTTACTGGAAGAATGTTCATCTGTCGAAAAAGATCCATAGAGTGGGCTAACCGAATTGCATTACAGACTTTCCTTACGGCACACTTTTGCAATAGAGTAAGCGGTTGCAATTTATTAAGGTAGGCACCTTCCCAGCAGCAGATTCCATATTCTAACTTGGAATGAAAAATTGCAAAATAAATGGTTCTAAGAGTAGTATCAGAGACAAACGTGCGCAGATGGTAAAAACGTCGAATAGTTGATAGAAAATATTGTTTTAAATTAAAAATGTGTTCAGTCCACAGGTTAATTGATTATCTATTGTAAACCCCAAATACTTAAATTGCTGAACTATTTCAATTTTAAAACAATTGACATTACAAACACTTTCCTCTTTATACAAACATGTAGAGCTAAGTCCTGGACAGCTGGCATTAAATAATAAGTGTTTAGTACAATCCGGAGCATGAAATATAACACTTATATCTGCAAGCTCTTTAAATGCAAGGCTAAACAGCATTAATTTTGTTTTTTCACTGACCATAAGCTTATGTTCAGCGAACCAAGTTCTCAGCAAGTGAACATCATGGTTAATGTCAGCAACTAGATTCAAGGGATTAGATGAGTCATAAGCGATAACGAGATCATCTGCAAAAGCTTTTACATTTCCTACAAATGGAAGCTCAAAAACTGAATTTATATATATGAGGGAAAGAATCGGACCGAGAACGGAACCTTGCGGAACACTCAGATTAATTGTTTTGGCTTCACTAAAAATGTTACAAACTTTTACTTTTTGAGTCCTATTTTTCAAATAAGACGAAAACCACTTGAAAGCAAAACCACGAAAACCAATATTATACAGTTTGTTTAAAAGAATATTGTGGTCGACCTTGTCAAATGCTTTGCTTATATCTACGAAAAGTGCAGCACAAGTTTTTTTGTCATCCAAACCTTTTTGAATGAAGGAGGTGAAGTCCAAAAGCGCATTTTCCGTAGAAAAACCTGCCCTAAACCCAAACTGCAAAGGACTTAGAAAATCTATCCTTGTTAGGTACTATGTTTAACGGACTTTTCAAATAGCTTTGAAATAACAGGCAACAATGAAATAGGTCGGTAGTTGGATTTGTCCTTTCTGTTACCCTTTTTAAAAAGAGGTATGACATTTGCACATTTAAATGTTTCAGGAAATATACCAAGACTAAAACTCAAGTTAAAAATATGTGCTAAAATGTCAACAACATTATAGGCGATTCTTTTTAGAACAATGCTAGAAATACCATCATTTCCACAGGCATTAGAGTTCTTAAGTGAATTGATTGCTTTTAAGAGTTCCAAACCAGAAATTGGCTCAAAAAAGAAACTGCTTCTGTAAATAAAACTATTTGAAAGGCTGAAGTTTGTACAGCATCTGCAAGATAAAACACAATTACTGGAAAAAGTATTTTTTGTAACCGTTGTTAAATTCATTTGCTTTTTCGGTGGGATCTACGATAACAGTACTACCGCTTTGCAGCAAAAATTCATTTGATTGATTAGAGACTTTTCTATTAACAATACAGTTTATAACACTCCACTCCTCTTTTAAATTACCCTGCGAATTTCTGATTTTCATGTGGAAATACCTATCCCTACTTAATCGCACTTCATTGTTAAGTTCCTTACAAATTCTATTAAATCTATTCTTTAAGCTGAGATTATGTGGATGCTTATAAGACTTCTTTCGTAACTTTTGGTTGAGTCTAATTTTTTTTAAGAAGAGCAGCATTTATCCATGGTTTCAGTCTGATCTCTGATCTTTTCCTAAGGATGAAGTGGGAAGAATAAGAGATATGTTCCTTTAAATTTTTGATGAACAGATCGTATGCCTTTGAAGGGTTAACTTCAGAATAGACTTCATCCAAACAGCATGAAGTAGGACATTGTTCAATTTGGTGAAATCAATTTGGGTAGTTCTTCGAGCTGGAATAAACTTGTCTTTTATTTTACTTTTTAGGCTGTTGAATACAATACCCGTCATGCAGTGATCTGTGATTTGCAGGTCAAAATTAATTGCAGCACAAGGATTTAGGGCTATTTTAGAAAAACGTCCAAATATATGATCAAGACAGGTACCTGAAACTGATCTCGTTGGTTCGTTGATATAAGACGCTAAACCATTTTCAGACATAAGAGCACCGTACTAATCAGAAACACTGCTACAACTCAGCAAGTCTAAATTGAAATCGCCCAAAATTATAAGATTTGCCGCTCGCTCATGTAGTAGAAAGGAAGAAAATTCATCAATAAAGAATTGAATTGACTGAGAGTGAAATCTATAGACACCAATAAAGGTGATCAATTCATTGCACACACAGCAAGAGATCTTTAAAATGTCCGCACTTTTCAGACTATAGCAACTTACTTCACACTGAAACAAATCGCGTATAAAAACTGCTACTCCCCCCGCAGAATACGAATCATTAGAACAGGCATAAAAATTATTATTTGGTAAAATATAATCATCTATTTCGCAAGAATAAATCCAAATCAATAAATCAAAATTACGCCGCAGACTACGAATGTTTTGATGAACTACATAGAAAGATTTGAGATCATTTGAGCTAGAACTAAATATGCTATCACAATTGTTTCTTATAATAGGTATGGTGGGATTATTGTTCATAAGATCTAGATTATTATTTTTAAAAATTATTACCAAAAACGAAAATTTCAGCAGTTACCAATTTTAGCTAAATCATCAAAAGATCTTATAACAATGACCTTACCATTTTCAACCTTTCTAAGAAGCAACTGAGAATTTTTTAACCATAAATACTTAAAGTTGTTTTCTGCACACACGCACTAGCATTCCCATTGTTTACGTTTGGAATGTCCGCTATTTCAATTGCATTCTCCATCAGCTGCTGCTCCCTCCAGTTTAATTTGCACTCAAGTCCAATTATTTTTTGCCTCAGTTCCACATTCTCTTCTTTTAGCTCCTGAATAGTAGACAGAAATTCGGAGTTAATTTTTTTTCATGCTAATAATCTCCTCGTACAAAAGTTGAAGAGTGATCGGGCCGTTAGGTTATTGTGATGCACTTGAAGAGGCTGGTCCGGGCGATGACATTAGAAGCTGTTCTTTTTCTTTTTCGTCATTCTGTATATTTGCTGTTGAAGCTTTTGGAAGAACAGCTGCATGCTGTTGTTGGTGGTGTTTAGTTGGTTTTTGTTGTTGTAACTTAGCCAACTTTGGATGCTTTACTGCAGGTTTTTGTTGGTGTTCAAGGGGCTTTTGCTGCGGTTGAGATTTAGCGACCATTGACCCTACGGGTTGTTGTTGTAGAGATTTACGCCGTAGCACAGAGCACTTGTCGCATCGATATTTAATGCTATTTGAATTCATATACTCTAGATCCGAAGTGTTTAAATTTACGCATGCGCAGTGAAAGATGCAAGAGCAATCAGAGCAGGTGATTTTGGATGTATCACTTCGCTCTATTTTTTCTTTGCAAACCACGCAGTTCATTTTTATTGACCTTTCAGGACGGATTTATATTTAAGAAAATAAGCGCGCACCCCACGACACTATTAATGAAAAACACGTCCGATCTCGATCAGTCAACGAACAAGAGTACACCGAAGAAGATGATAGGTTTTATTACGCATTCGTATATCCAGTGGACCTGTTTCGGTTTCAAGCCCCATGACTTACCGATGGCCCTCCTGCATATCCAATATACTCTCTTGGCTTTGGTGACTCTTTCTTCCAGGTTCTTTCTCCAAGTCAGTTTCCTGTCCAATATAATGCCCAGATACTTGACGCTGTCGCAGAGTTGTAGTGATACTCCTCCGAGTTGTGGAATGTGAAAGTCACTAGTTTTGGTTTTCTTTGTAAAGATAACCATTTCTGTTTTATTTGGATTTATTTCTGAACTACTCTCCTTCGCCCATTCTTTTATGATTCGAAGGGTATTTTGCATAAGCTTTCCTATGATGTTCAGGTGCTTACCTCTTAACAGAACGGCTAGGTCATCTGCGTACGCTACACATTTCGCACAGGTTCCATCCAGTGCTTTTAAAAGGTTGTCCATTGTGAGCACCCACAGAAAAGGAGATATTATCCCCCCCTGTGGTGTTCCCGTACGGACTGTTCTTCCTTCTTGTTTCGTCTCCTAGTGAAACTATGATAATGCGGTTTGAAAGCATGTGTTCTAGCCAATTGTTTATTATTTGGTTATTACAGTATTCGAGAGTGTCTCCACATTTTGCTGAGTTTTCACATTGTTAAATGCCCCTTCGATATCTAGAAAAACGCCTGCGACTGATTCCTTGGTTTCAAAAGCATCTTCTATTGTGGATACAACCTGGTGTAGTGCCGTCTCAACTGATTTTCCTTTGAGATATGCATGTTGATTAGGACACAGCCGCGGAATTGTAATCTGTGTTCTGATGTAGTTATCACAGATTCTCTCCATTGATTTTAGTAAGAAGGACGTTAGGCTAATAGGTCTGTAGCCCTTTGCTGTCGACAAATCTTTCCCGGGAACACCACCCTCACCTCTTGCCATTGTGTTGGTGTGTATCCATGATATAGACATCCCCTGAAGATATTGACCAGGGTTTTCTTTAGGGTGTCTAATTCTATCCCTTTTTGCAAGAAGATGTAAAGTATTCCGTCCAAGCCCGGTGATTTGTATTGCGCAAATGAGTTAATAGCCCAGGTCACTTTATCTGCATCAACTAGGTTCTCAGTGTCTTCCCATTTTGTATCAGTTCGAGTGACCCCACGCTTGGAAGGTGTAGCTGCCTCGCTGAAACAGTTTGGGAAGTGTACACACATCAGCGTCTCCAAGGTATCAGCTACGGTTGCCAAGTTATTGCCCGCCTGTAGAAGTTGATAACTTGGTGGTTCCTTGGACAGGATCTTCTTTAATCGTGCTGCTCCATTATTATCGCATATGTTGGTGCAGAAAGTTTTCCATGATTCCCTTTTAGCAGCCCTGGTGAGCTTCTTGAAGCCTCTTTTACTTTCTTTATAGGATTCCCAGTCTGCTTCTTCGTTGGTTCTTAAAGCTTAATTTAGGCGTTGTCTAGCAACCTTCCTTATTTCATGGAGGTCGCCGTTCCACCATTTTTGCTTTGCACTTCTAGGTACCGGTTTTAGAGGACAGGCGGCCTCAAAAGATTCTATAATACACTTCTGTACTTTGAGGACTTCATTGTTTAATTGGTTAATCTCAGTGTAGCTGTTATCCTGAGTTGGTGTCAGCTTACCCTGAAGATTACTTACAAAGATGGACCAGTCAGTTTTCTTAGGATTCCTAATCATTATTTTGGATTTGTGATCAATTCCAATATCAAAACTCAACCACCTGTGGTCCGAAAAGGAGATCTCATTACTGATCCTCCAGTTCGACATCAAGTGTATAGACCTAACGTCGCATAAGGTTATATCTAATACCTCCCTTCTAATTTTATTTATGAAGGTTGGTGTACAGCCCTCATTCAAGGTAATCAAGTTTTCAATATTTAAATAATCGGCTAAACACTCACCTCTTTTGTTGATGTTCGTACTACCCCAGTTAGTGTGGTGGGCGTTAGAGTCCATACCCACTATGAGGCTCTTCTGTTGGGACCTCGTCCAGGTGACACACCTCTTTAACTCATCGCTAGGTGGAGGTTGCGGGGAGTCATAGGGGAGATAGCAAGAGGCCAAAATAATTTGGTTGGTCTCGCTATTTCTTGCCCTATATTCGAGACTTGTGACTGTGAGGTCGCCTGTGCTGATCTGTGGAATAGAGAAATTATTAATATCCTTACGTGCCACAATACAGACTCTACACTTACTGTTTCCGTTGTTTGCAATCACTTTCAGTTTATTCCCCCATCCTGTTACCTTATTATACAGACAATAAAGTTCCTGGATGAGGGCGATATCCGCTTTTCCTGCTAAGAGGTAAGCACAGAGGTTGGCAGTTGCCGCCCTACTGTGCTGAAGGTTTGCTTGGATTACCTTCATTAATTCTTTCGTGGAATGAAGGGATTACAAAGCTGACCTGGTGAAAGCCGCATAATGCTTTACCCCCTTGTAGGACTAGTGACCCCAGCGATTCCTCGTCAATCCCTACCACGATTTGTTGGCCTTTGCCTGCCTGCTCCTTTGCGTGGTAGAGTTTTCACTTTTCTGTCTTAATGTCCTTGTTTTGCAGCTTCATTCGTGCGAACAGCGTTGCAGGTTCCTCGATTACCCCTGGGATCCAAACGGACACCCTGGTTAATCTGGGAATCTTTCCCGCCGGGAGAACCACTAGGTTGGTTCCTTCCCAACCATCGAGTCTAGATGTTAGTTTAGCTAACGACTCCGTTGAGGCATTATCCTGACAGCATATGTGGTAGCGGCTGCCTTTGAAACCTGCCCTCAGGAATTTCAGGGAAGTCGTCGGATTCTCACAAAGTGTTTGGTCCAGGGCAGCATTGAGAGCTTTCTGGAACCATTCATGAAGCTCCTCCGGTATCTTCCCATCCTCGTCGTTTCTGTTGTAGACCACCATCTCCAGGAGGTTGGCTGCTACATCCCTATACGACCTCGTGTGACGAGATTTTATGGGTGTGGCTGCCTGTCTCCTTGAAGTTGACGGCCTAATCGGGTTTTTGGATTTTGGTTGTGCGACAGTACTTCCCTCGCTCCTCCCTGGGTGAGCGTTAGCCCGCCCTGGTGGAATAGAGGTAAGCCTAGATTGTGGATGGTCTTTAGCAACACGACTTCTTTTTCTCTGCGGTGGTTCAGCATGGGGGCGCATCCTCCTCTTGCCATCAGAGTTTGCCGAGGCATCCTCTGGTGATAGAGTAGGGTGTTCCATCCGTTCCCCGGTCAGTGTCTGTTCACTGTTTGCTTTTTGACCACGCGGGGAGACGACTTTTGGTGTTGAAGCCAGGCAGTTTGGGTTTGAAACCAAATTTCCTTGCTTCTCCATCTCCAGTCGTCTTCTTTCTTTGGCCCTTTTTCGTTGTTGGGCTCCAGAGATTTTGCGTTTTTTTCGGGTCGCTGACTCGTCCTCTTTATGAGCGGTCAATGTCGATGTTGTTGCACCCTCTTCGATTTTATCTGTTGCAGTGAAGAGGTGCTGCAGCCCGAAGTTGTTTTTATTTTTGCTCGTGTGCGTGTCTTGGTTGAGAGTATTTGTTGCCACTGGCGACTTATCCCCTTTCGGGGCCAAGCCCTCGCCGGCAGCCGTGGCGTCTGCCGACTTTTGGATGTATATCCCCATCCGAGTTTCTTCTCTTTTAGCTGTACTCTCCATGTTTTCTTTTGTGTTTTTGCTACTTCACTGTAGGTTCTTTTTGTTTACCTTTTAGTTTCTTGACCTCCACCCTGACCTTCCCTGGATCTATTCCAGGTATAGCTCAAGAGTATCATCGGTCCTTACTCAGCCCCTCCACCACGACAAGGTAGGCAAACGACGGAGGGGACAAATAATACTTACCCAAGAGCTATCACAAAATAACGATATTCTTAAGAATGAGGAATGTTTTGAAAATAACATGAATACGAACAATATAATTAATCCACCAGATGAAGACACAATATCAGTTAAGGTACCGCAGGTCAACGACCTAGCTACAAGATACTTTGCCGGATATTGCATCTTTAAAACAATAAAAAAAAATTAACAAAATCTGTGAAAATTGTGCTGAAGAAATGTCAAAGGACAAACAGAATTTCGATACTTCCGTTAGTATTGATAAAATTAAATGAATATGAAAATTAAAATACGGTTTTCTTATGGCCGTCAGAAAAAGATTTTCAAGTATGCCGTCTGGCTGGGCATAAGCAAACCACTGCTGTACATACTTCATAACATGCTCACCAGTAGACAGTTCATTGTCCAAAATGGCAATGTGACTTCTGCTGGAACATTTCTAATTAAAAACGGTCTGCAACAAGGTGCGGTTAATTCACCGATCCTTTTCAACATTTACACGAGCGATCTCATAGGATCACTTCACCATGCCATAGCTTACGCAGACGGCTGATATGATGACTGATATTGCGATGACTGGAAGTTGAAGATAAGCTTCCAGAAATCGGAAACCGTTCCTTTTTGGGATACCAGAAAGAATTGGCGAAAGTGCTCAATGGTTGGACCGCACGAACAGCCACTTGCGAGTCGAAGTGTAGTCAGATACCTGGGGCTTTGGTTAGACCAATATCTATATTTTAACAAACATATAGATTCCGCTCTGGCCAGAGCCAAAGGTGCTTTTGCCCTTGCAAAGAGACTTTTTTATAGCAAGCAACTCGTTGCAAGGGTAAAGGTAATCTGCTACATGGCCCTCATTAGGCCCATGCTCGTATATGGATGCCCCGTGTGGTTCAACGTGAGAACAAGCTTGTTGGAAAAGATTCGGGTGTTTGATAGGGCTTGCCTTCGAGCTTGCCTTCATTTGTACAGAGCACCAGAGTCCCAGTAAATAAAATTCTATCCCAATGAGGTCCTATACAACAGGGCTAACCTAATAAGGGTGGATAATTTCGTCATCAAGCTGTTTCGAAGGCACATTGCAAGAGCAATGAGCTCGACGAACAACCTGACCTCCTGGGCTTATTACCCTAATTACGAGTATCACGAGAGAGTGCGCCTTAACGGCTTTGTTCCCCCAGAGGTCTTCCTCTATTTTGATGAGAAGGGTCTGATCCAGGACAGATTGGCAGTGCCGCTAATCTTCCATGTTGCTCGGACAGCTGTGGATAGGGGACTCAACTACCACAGAGACGATGCACAGAGCAGTATGGAGCGTCTCCGGTTTAGTAGGGTGGTATCAAGTCGCGATATTGCTGACGTACAACGTCAGTACGAACATTTCTGGTGGCTAGCCGACAGAGGGGAAACGACGAAGGCTAGTCTGTTTGATGTTCAAGGTTGGCTGTTCTATATCCATGGCCGACTTACATAGTTTAGGTTTAGGTATTTTAGTCATATTGTAAAAAAAACAAAAATTAAAAATTTTCATCACAGCACTTTGATAGAAGAAAAAAAAAAAAAAAAAAAAAAAAACAGCACTTGATAAAATAAAAAAAAAAGTACATATATAATTACGTAAGGTAGAGTAAGACAGATTAAGGTAGAATAAAATGTTCTAAGAATTATTTTACGGCAGTTTATAAGTTTATATATAAGCACACAAAAAAAAAGAAGTTCATTCACTAAGTTTTTATTTACAATATAATTATTTTATTAGTAACAAGTAAAAATAAAATAATGAAATAAATAAAAAATGTATGTACGTTAAGTCGAAAGACATAGCTTTAAGTATTAGGTTTAACTTAGAGCGCCCGCATAGGACCAGTAAGTTAGAATAAGAAAAGTTAAGTTAGTTAAGCTAGTTTTAAGCGTTTTTTTGTCTAGCTATATGTGTAATGAATTATGAAATAAAAATGCATTAAAAATGAAAAAATGAATGAGTGGTACCAAGTCAACCCAGGGACTTGGGCTCAATTCCGAACCAGGGAAAATTTCATTATTGACTTTTATTTATAATTTATACCAAAATAGTAAAATAGCTAGAACTCCAGCGCGCTCAACAAAAACAGAAGCAGCCAGAAGGCCAGCTGCAACAACAACAAATGCAGCAGCAGAAGCAGCAGCAAGAAGAGCAGCAGCAGAATAAGCAGCAACAACAAGAACAGCAGAAAACGCTGCAACAACCGCAGCAGCAGCAGAAAAAGCAGCAACAACCGCAGCAACAACCACAACAGAAGACGACTACGAAGACTAGGGTGTCGCCAATTAATACCTACAAGGTGGAGTTAAAGGACACAATTGAACTATGTAAGTCGGCCATAGGCAATAATTTTATTATTAAAAGATTAAACGAAAATAGACATGCTATCCACTGTAATACAGTGGAAGAATATAAAAAAAATAAAGAATTATTAGGGACATGACGACGGAGTTTCTTCTCCTTCACCCCGAAGGGGGAAAAGCGGCAACTGATGAAAGAGAGCAACGAGCTCGAATTCGTAGGGGTCAAGTCATTCACCACAGCTAAGGCAAAAAGGGAAAAGCGGGAGCTGCCGTTCTTCCTAGTTCAGCTTTCACCCAATAGCAAACTGGATGGTCTAAGGAGTATTAAAGTCCTAGACTACCAGGTTATGGCATGGGAAAAATTAAGAAGGAGCGAAAACATTTTACAATGTGTGAGCGAAAACATTTTACAATGTGTTCACTGCCAAAGGTTCGGGCACGTCGCGTCGAACTGCGAAATGCAGCCTCGATGTGTCAAGTATGGAAAGAACCACAAAGCAGAGGAATGCACTCTGGGTAAGGATGGAGTGGCAGATAAGAGCCAGCTCTCGTGTGCTTTATGCAGCAAATCGGGGCACACCGCAAACTATCGGGGTTGTCCTCAGTTCCAGTATATTAGGAAAGTAAATCTGGTTCGTCAGGAAAAGGTCGTAGTGAAACGTCCACCCGCTCCAATTCAAACACAATCCGTGACTCCCCAAGTGACCTACGCGCAAATGGCGGCAGGTCAGTGAAACGCGGTAGAGAGAAAACCGAAGGTTGTTTCTCAAGCCCCAGCGCCTAGAGCACAGGAGGCTCTAACTGACCTGTTGGCCATCTTGCTCTCTATCCAAGGGCAAATGGAGCAGCTTCAACGTCAGGTACACTAGCGGGCGATGCGGGTGGACCAGATCTACGCACGTCTGCTGGGCCTAACGCACTTCCGGTCGTAATGGGTACGAACATGGAGGAGCAACCCCTAAAGATCCTTGAATGTGAATTCACTGATTAGGATCGAGCGAAGAGCCGTATTGTTTAAGTTGCTAGAAGACCAAACCCCTGATGTGCTTATGGTTAGCGAAACAAAGCTATCCCAAAAGCACAAATTGGGGCACAATAAATACAATATTGTCAGAAGGGACCGACCCAACTCCACACAAGGAGGAGGTGTTGCGATCTTCATACGTAAACAACTGCAATTTAAAGTAATATACAGCGGTGAAGTGCGAAGGTTCCAGGAGCTGGAAGCATGTATCGTGTGCATCCCTCTCCGTAGTGGAAAGAGGATGCACTTGGTCGCACTCTATGCACCTGAAGCTACTCAATCTGCTTTATTTTTTTCAGAGTTAGAGACACTTTTTCGATGCCTAAGGCTGGAGTCGCCAAACATAGAGATTGGCGAAATAACACACCAAATACTAGAGGGAACCTACTATTCAATTGGTGGAGTCGGCACAGTGTCGAGTATAAACTCGATTTTAAAACTACAGATATTCCGTCGTTTCCTAGAAGCGGATCCTATCTGGATCTTATGCTGTTTGACGTACGGTTACAACTGAATGACATGGACCGACAAACTTTAACCTGCCTGCACATATGACAGTGACGATTGCGGACTCAGTGCCTTAATAACGATTCCCAACGAAATAGCGGAGTTGGAGGAGTTTGTCCAAACGTACTCCTACAGTTATAGTAGGACGCGTTGGACTCGCTTCTCAAGAACTTTGACAAGAGCACTCTCCTCGAATTCGCTCTACCCACCGTCCAATAGGAATATGTCAAACGAGGAGATTGAATGGTACCTAAAACAAATGGACGAGGCAATTAAACGAACTATGTACAATACGATACCTCGGTATCAACATACTGACAACGCAGACATATTCCGTAATGCAACAATTGACGCACTACACCAACACAAAAGTAGACTGCTGTCGAGACTAAAAACCTTGTACAGACAGTTTACTGACAGACAAAACTCGGAGCTCAGATAATAAACTACCCAGATGTCGCACGCCCATATAAGAAAATGAAGCATATTTTTGTCCTGGCAGACAGAGAGCTTTCAGAATAAGTACCACAAATAAAGCTTTTTCTTTTTTCTCACTCCGTTCGCTCGTGTGGGAAAAGTTCTTTTTCTCATCGTGTGTGACATGTGACATGGAAATGAACGAGGTGATGAAGTGTAGAGGGGTATGCGGGAATGGGCATGAAGATGCATGACGGTGTGATTTCCATACCACCGCAGCAAAAGAATAAATTTTCATGAATGGAAGTTTTGTAAACGCGTATGCGTTGTATATGAAGAGAAGGTTTGAGAGATTTTGCTCGAATATCAGTCATTTAGATTTTCAGGTTAATTACTAACATACATATATACCACATACATATACTAAAAAATTAAAAGGCATAAGAAAATTTTTTCCAAGGAAAAAATGTCCTGGAAAAGAACGAAGTGCGCAATTGCACACTGTTCTATAACTAAAAATGAATTGCCTGATGGAAAATTATTTAAATTTCCTAAAAAAAGGAACAGCTAAATACGATGAATGGCTAGCTTTAGCAGAGGAATCTCAGGAACACATAAAAAGCCTTAAAACGCCCTACATATGCAGCAAACATTTTAAGAATGCCTTTATTGGAAAGAAATATTTAAAAAAAAAATGCTTACCCTTCTCTCTTGTTAAAACGAAGTGTTGCTATATCTGATGACGAGTTCATCTGCTTTGATTCAACGGGTTCTAAGGTTAAATATGAAAACTGCAATAAATTAGTACTGGATTCGAATGTTGTTACTGTAGAAGAACGAAACTTGTCTTCAAAAAGGTTATCAAGAAAAAGATTCAATGATAACTTTGAATTTACTTGCGCCAACTGTGAGACTCATATAAAAAGGCAATCTATTTATATTGTAACATGCGAGCTACGGCTCGAGTAGATAAAACGATATTCTGTGAAATTATTTCTTTATTTTCTAGTCTATAGAACAATTCAAGTTCACACTATACTATTTTTCGCAAACTCCTTCCTTACAAGGTCTCTTTCTTCTCAAATCACTTTATCTCCTTTCAATTACTTAATTCACAAATCCAAACTAATTACTTCTTCTTGTTAACTCTCAACTTTCATTTTATCACAAAATCACAACTTCGCCCATTATCACTTTTCCAATCTCTTCGTGTGGTTCACAACCAACTGCCTTTCTCGATCGCCATTTGTCCTTAAATAGCCGCATTTCTAATAGCCAGAAACTTCTAGCAAATTCTTCGACCACTGGAACAAGAAAATTCTGATGTAATAATTCCAGGATGACAGCTGCAGCCAATAATCTCTTGTTCTCTCTTATCCGTGATATTATCCGAACTGTTGAGACTAATTGCAGACACGAACCTTGAATGAAAAGACACTTCGGACCAAAATTCTGCCAGAATGAAAAGGCACTTCGGACCAAAATTCTGCCAGAATGAAAATACACTTCGGAATTTGTTGCATTATGCTACATTATGTTACAATATTAAAAGAATTGAGAGGCTTAAGAAATTGAACAGTAGCTTAAGGATAACAGTAAAAGGAAATCCCAAATCGAAAATAAGTTTGCTGCAGAGAATTCATCGTTTAAAAGAAAAAAAAAGTGCAAGTGCGTGAAAAGCAGAGTATCCAAGAGAAAATTGATTTATTGCTTGGTATTGATCAAAATACTAAGACATTTTTGGAGCTCATTCTATCTGAGAGTACAAAAAAATACACCGAAGAGGAGAAGTGGATTTCGCAGTGCATTTTTTTCCGTTCGTCTTCCGGATACAAATTTTTACGAGATCAGCTTGGACTACACTTGCCGCACCCGTCTTCATTACATAGGTATATTAAGATTAAAAGTCTGTCACCTGGAATAAATATAAATATTATAGAGGAAATAAAGAAAATAACTTCGACATTAGCCTCGCTGTAGCAGGGCAGTGGCAGAGGAAGTGTTCTATATCTTCCTCCTCCTCCTCACAGTTGGAACAGATTGTTGTATCAGCTATCTCGAGTCTGAACGAATGTTTGTTGAGATTGATGTGCCCTATTAAAAGTCCCACCAACAATCTGAATTGTGTTCTGCTTGAGTTAAGAGCTCTTTTTGCTGTGTTGTTACTCGGTTTAGTTATTACAGATCTAGCCACTTTGCACGTGTGTAGATAGTCCTAGACTACCAGGTTGTCGCATGGGAAAAATTAAGGAGCGAAAACATTTTGCGATGTGTTCACTGCCAAAGGTTCGGTCACGCCGCGTCGAACTGCGAAATGCAGCCTCGATGTGTCAAGTGTGGAAAGAACCACAAAGCAGAGCAATGCAATCTGGGTAAGAATGGAGTGGCAGATAAGAGCCAGCTCTCGTGTGCTTTATGCAGAAACTCGGGACACACCGCGCACTATCGCGGTTGTCCTAAATTTCAGTAAATTAAGAAAGTAAATCTGGTTCGTCTGATGTGCTTATGGTTAGCGAAACAAATCTATCCCAGAGTACAAATTGGGGCACAATAAATTCAATATTGTCAGAAGAGACCGACCTAACTCCACACAAGGAGGAGGTGTTGCGATCTTCATACGCAAACAACTGCAATTTAAAGTAATGTACAGCGGTGAAGTGCTAAGCTTCCAGGAGCTGGAAGCGTGTATCGTGTGCATCCCTCTCCGTAGTGGAAAGAGGATGTACTTGGTCGCACTCTATGCACCTGAAGCTTCTCAATCTACTTTATTTATTTCAGAGCTCGAGATACTTTTTCGATGCCTAAACTTTAGTCGGTGGAGAATTATTTCATCATGGCCGGAGATCTAAATGCCAAATATAGAGATTGGGGAAATAACACACCTAATCCTAAAGGGAACCTACTATTCAATTGGTGGGTTCGGCACAGTGTCGAGTATAAACTCGATTTGAAAGCTACAGATAGTCCGTCGTGTCCTAGAAGCGGATCCTATCTGGATCTTATGCTGTTTGACGTACGGTTACAACTGAATGACATGGACCGACAATCTATAAACTGCCTGCACACATTTGTGTATGACAATGACCATTGCGGACTCAGTGCCGTAATAACGATTCCCAACGAAATAGCGGAGTTGGAGGAGTTTGTCCAAACGTACTCCTACAATTATAGTATTACGCGTTGTACTGGCTTCTCAAGAAATGTGACAAGAGCACTCTCCTCGAATTCGCTCTACCCACCGTCCAATAGGAATCTGTCAAACGAGGAAATTGACTGGTACCTAAAACAAATGGACGAGACAATTAAATGAACTATGGACAATACGATACCTCGGTATCAACATACTGACTACGCAGACATATTCCGCAATGCATCAATTGACGCACTACACCAACACAAAAGTAGACTGCTGTCGAGACTAAAAACCTTGTACAGACAGTTTACTGACAGACAAAACTCGGAGGTTAGGACGCTGAAGTCGTTGATTAAAAACCTCCAGAAATTAATCATGGAAAATTACAGACTCTGTAAATTTGCATTGGAACAATAAAATTCGGGCAGTAAAATCCAGCAACCGAGTATGTTCCCGCAAAAAAATCAAATATTTCGGAATAAGTTTCAAAACGACCTTCCGTGTCTTAAGATCCCCCGAACGACGAACAATGGACAAATACTAATAACAGCAGGTATAGATAGGAGAAGGTAGAGGCTATAGGAGCGACTTTCCAGGAAGTGTACAAGGTGAATGATACCATTTGCCCGAACCACGACCTAGAAAATCACGTCCTTGTGCACAACTTCTACTTTCGAAGTGATATAGAGCACTGGCGATCCGAGAACATAGGCTTTACCGAGTTCAATGACGATAACATGGCAAATAATGTCATCGCCGATGAAAGGGTACATCTCCCGTACATATCGAAGGTGGAGCTCCAGGCGATCTTCGACTTATTAAGGAGGAAGAAATCTGCTTGAATCGATGGAGTATCGAACATTGTGCTTCGACATCTCCCTCGAGAAGCGGTGGACATTTACACCACTCTGTTTAACAATGCGCTGAATAATGCAGATTATCCAGCGCATTGGAAAACAGCAGTTATACAACCCATCCCCAAACGGGGTAAGGACACTTCCAATCCGGCAAATCTCCGGTCGATAAGTCTCCTTTCGAACATCAGCAAGGTATTCGAGAAAGTGATCAATGGAGCCCTGCTTAAGGGGTCTGAGAACAGTAATATAAATCCGGATAACCATTGCAATTCGCTTGCAACGTGACTTCGATAAGATTCAGCGATATTGCGATGACTGGAAGTTGATCTCCAACTTCCAGAAATCGGAAACCATTCTTTTTAGGACGCCATTGTCTGGTGCCTCTAGGGATACCAGAAAGAATTGGCTAAAGTTCTCAATCGTGGGACCGCATGGACAGCCACTTACGTCTCGAAGTGTAGTCAGATACCTGGGGCTCTGGTTAGACCAATATCTATATTTTAACAAACATATAGATGCTGCTCTGGCCAGAGCCAATTTGGTTTTTGCTCTTACAAAGAAACTTTTTTATAGCAAGCAACTCAATGCAAGGGTAAAGGTAATCTGATACACGGCCCTCATTCGTCCCATGCTCGTATATGGATGCCCCGTGTGGTTCAACGTGGGAGCAAGCTTGTTGGAAAAGATTCGGGTGTTTGAGAGGGCTTCCCTCCATTTGTACAGAACACCAGAGTCCCAGTACATAAAATTCTATCCCAATGAGGTCCTATATAATAGGGCTAACCTAATAAGAGTGGATAATTTCGTTACCAAGCTGACAACAAAGGCAGCCGCAAATACAGCAACAAAAGCATCAGCAACAACAGGAACAGCAGAAAACGCAGCAACGACTACAGCAGCAAAGAACGCAGCAATAACCGCAGCAGCAGCAGAAACAACAGCAGCAGCAGCAGAAACAGCAGCAACAGCAACCGCAGCAACAAAACCAACAGAAGACGACTGCAAAGACAAAGGTGCCTCCAATTAATACTTGCAAAATTGAGCTGAAGGATACCATCGAACTATGTAAGTCGGCCATAGGCAATAATTTTTCTATTAAAAGATTGAATGAAAATAGACATGCTATCAACTGTAATACAGTGGGAGAATATAAAAAAATTAAGGAATTACTTAGGGACACGACGACGGAGTTCTTCTCCTTCACCCCCAAGGGGGAAAAGCGGCAAACAATGCTGCTGAGGGGGATGGATCCGCCTACTGATCCGGAGACGCTCCTTGCGCTGCTTAAAGAGAAAGGGTGCAACGAGCTCGAATTTGTAGGGGTCAAGCCATTCACCACAGCTAAGGCAAAAAGGGAGAAGATTTCACCCAATAGCAAACTGGATGGTCTAAGGAGTATTAAAGTCCTAGACTACCAGGTTGTCGCATACAAAAAATTAAGAAGGAGCGAAAACATTTTACAATGTGTTCACTGCCAAAGGTCCGGGCACGCCGCGTCGAACTGCGAAATGCAGCCTCGATGTGTCAAGTATGGAAAGAACCACAAAGCAAAATAATGCACTCTGGGTAAGGATGGAGCGGCAGATAAGAGCCAGCTCTCGTGTGCTTTATGCATTAGCTCGGAACACACCGCAAACTATCGGGGTCGTCCTAATTCCAGTATATTAAGAATGTAAATCTGGTTCGTCAGGAGAAGGTCGTAGTGAAACGTCCACCTGCTCCAATTCAAACATAATCCGTGACTCCCCAAGTGACCTACGCCGAAATGGCGGCAGGTCGGGGAAACGCGGAACAGGAAAGACCGAAGGTTGCTTCTCATTCCCCAGCGCCTAGAGCACCGAAGGCTCAAACTGACTTGCTGGCCATCTTGCTCTCTATCCAAGGGCAGATGGAGCAGCTTCAATGCCAGGTACAGAAGCAGGCGAAGCGGGTGGACCAGATCTACGCACTTCTGCTGGGCCTAACGCACCTCCGGTCGTAATGGGTACGAACATAGAGGAGCAACCCTTGAAGATCCTTGCGGTGAATGTGAATTCACTAGTTAGGATCCAGCCAAGAGCCGTATTGTTTAAGTTGCTAGAAGACCAAACCAATGATGTGCTTATGGTTAGCGAAGCAAAGCTATCCCAGAAGCACAAATTGGGGCACAATAAATAAAGACTGACCCAAATAAAGACTGACAATAAATAAAGACTGACCCAACTCCACACAAGGAGGAGGTGTTTCAATCTTCATACGCAAACAACTGCAATTTAAAGTAATATACAGCGGTGAAGTGCGAAGGTTCCAGGAGCTGGAAGTATGTATCGTGTGCATCCCTCTCCGTAGTGGAAAGAGGATATACTTGGTCGCACTCTATGCACCTGAAGCTACTCAATCTACTTTATTTATTTCAGAGCTCGAAACACTTTTTCGATGCCTAAACTTGAGTCGGGGGAGAATTATCTCCTCATGACTGGAGATCTAAACGCCAAACATAGAGATTAGGGAAATAACACACCTAATCCTAGAGGGAACCTACTATTCATTTATACAAAACACCAGAGTTCCAGTACATAAAATTCTATCCCAATGAGGTCCTTTACAACAGGGCTGACCTAATAAGAGTGGATGATTTCGTTATCAAGCTGATTCGAAGGCACATTGCAAGAGCAATGAGCTCGACGAACCACCTGATCTCGGGGGCTTATTACCTCAATTACGAGCATCACGAGAGAGTGCGTTCGTCGTTTCCTCCTAATCCAGGGTAGCCTGTTGGATGCTTGAAGGTGGCTGTTTGTTGACCGTGGCCGACTAACATAGTTTAGGTTTAGGTAGTGTAGGTAGGTTGTGGGTAATATTTTAAGAATAATAAAAAAAAAAAAACAAAAAAAAATATTAATCCACAGCACTTGGATGCAAAAATACAAAAAAAAAACACAAAATACACAAAAAACATAAAAAAAAAATTTTAAAAAAAGAAATTAAAAAGAAAAACCAAAAAAAAATTAACGTATAAAAATACGTGAGGTAGAATAAGATATCCTAATTTAGGATAAGGTAGTTTAAGATTTATTTTAATGTAGATTTGTAAGTTTTATATAAGTTAACACAATGTCTTCAAAGCGGCTGCATGCCGCTGACCCAGCAATATTATAGAGCCCACATGCCGATGACCCAGCAATAATCGTCATTATTGCTTTAGGGTCATCACCTTTAATGAGACCAACGGAAGTTGGGCGACAAAGTTGTGCGCCCGCAACGCAATATCTTGCACGCGCTGCAAGATCGGCGTTTCGTTCGGGTGGTGCAACGGATCGTAGGGTTTTAGGTCTAAGAAGTAAAGTTAGTTGTTAATTGGATTCGGATCTCTTAAACTGCTCTCAGCTAAAGCTGGTGCAGAGAACAAACTCAATAATTAAAATTGAATTTGCCTTTTATTGGCGCCCAAAAAGTGTGGCTTTAGTTTTGTTTTTTAAATAATTGTGTTTTATAAAGAATTAATTGGGCTCTTACCTCACCAACGCCTTACATAGTTTACAAAGGCAACAATATAAAATAAAAATAAAAACCCACAACAACCTCAAGCAGCGCGGGACGATATTGACCAATCATCACCAGACTATTCAATAAATAAGATTTTGAATTGAAAAACATGTTCACTAATTATTATTATTGATTACCCAATATTAAACAAAAATTATTAAAATAAGTTTTGTGCCAAATAAATTGTGTAACAGGAAGTGTTATCGATTAAAAGTTACTTAATACTACCGTGTTATTGTTAAATGTTTTTTTTGCAAACTAGTTATGGTGTCCGTTAGCTGGAGAATTTAGAGATTAATGAGTGATAGTAATAGTGAACTGCGTCGATTGCTTGACGACCTTAAGAACTTACATATTAGCGAAGGCAAAACAAAAATGGATACTGCAGAGTTGCAAGCTCTAGTACAATCCGCAGTGCGCGATGCACTGGAGACTCAAAGGGAAGAATTCAGTAGGAAATTAGATGAGGTATCAAGAATCGAAAATAGTTGAGGGCGTTAAATGCAATGAACCTGTCGACATAGTTAAATCCTTACCAGAGTTTGATGGAAGACGGGAAAACTATGTGTCCTGGCGACAGGCGGCACATTCCGCCTACAAACTTTTTGAGAAATACGACGGTAGTTCAAGGCACAATCAAGCAATAGCCATAATCAAAAATAAGATTAGGGGTCCGGCCGACGCTGTTTTGGCCTCATTTAATACAGTTCTAAATTTTAAGGCTATTATAGCCAGATTAGATTTTACTTACGCCGATAAAAGGCCAGTATAATTGATCGAATAGGAATTAAGTACCCTGAGACAGGGTAACTTAACCATCCTACAGTATTACGACGAGGTTGAGAGGAAACTCACGCTGCTAACGAGTAAGACTATAATGACAGTCGACAGCGTCTTAGCTACCTGCATTAATGAGAAACACAGATCGGATGCACTTCGTGTGTTCATATCTGGATTAAACAAATTTCTAAGCGACGTCTGGTTCGCAGCCTGTCCGTCAGATTTGCCCGCCGCTCTGGCATTGGCTCAAGAAGTCGAGTCTAACCACGAGAGATACATGTTCGCAACGAACTATGCAAAAAACTCTGAGGAGAAAGCACAAAAGAATGAGTGCCATCGATCACAAAATCGTCCGCAAGGTATGGGTAGAGTCAATGGCAATGATAAAAATAATAGTATTAGTTATAATAGCCTGACTAACAACCCAGGCAATCGGGAAAAAAATCCCTATTATAGCAGGCCTGGTTATGGTAATCAAATGCAGGGTAATAGTAATTAGGGCCCTAACAAGCGCGAACCGGTTGAAAAAAATGGACGTAGATCCCACATCGTCACGTTTCCGACAACCGACTTATAATACCTATAACCAGGGGCAGGGACGTAGATTTAAGAGGTCAAATAGCTCCGAAAGACAATCGGGGCAAAGACGTCAAAGGATTAACCACTTGTTCACGCAAAACCGGGAAGTACATGATTATGAGAGCTAGGCTGAATCAGAAGCAGCCGAAACAGAAGTGGAAGCACTCGCCTCCGATTATGTAATTTTTTAGGGGTGACTCCCTGCTGCCGTTCATACAAAGAACTATAGCGGGGAGGCATATGAAGTTTTTAATTGATACTAGGGCTTCGAAAAATTATATCAAGCCTCTGCAGCAGATTGGGAAATTCATGCCTGTTGACGCCACTTTCCGGGTAAAGTCGATTTATGGTTTTAATAACATTAAGTACAAATGCTTTATAACTATGTTCGGAATGAACAGTCCATTTTTCATACTTCCTGGCCTTGCGGCCTTCGATGGAATAATTGGTCTTGATCTGCTAACGCCAGTCAATGCCACAATCTGTTTAAAAAAAAGGATAATTCACTTTGGATAACTGACTTTGACAATTCAATTCTACAAATGTGAGAATGTAAATTTTACAAGAATACATGATATAGAGGTTCCCCCAACCGTGAGGTCTGATTTTCTAAAAATGATGAATAACAGGGTTAAGGCATTTGCAGACTCTAACGAGTTGCTGCCATTTAAAACAAGCATTGTCGCTACTATTCGCACCGAAAGTAACGATCCCATTTACTCAAAACTGTATCCATACCCTATGGGAGTGACTGATTTCGTTAATAACGGAATAAAAGACCTTTTAAAGAATGGCATAATTAGGCCATCTAGATCCCCTTATAATAACCCCATTTGGGTTGTGGATAAAAAGGGCACTGATGAATTGGGTAATAAAAAGAAGCGTCCAGTAATAGACTTCCGTAAGCTTAATCAAAAAACAATTGACGACAAATACCCTATTCCTAACGTTATGGCAATTTTATCAAATTTAGGTAAAGAGAAGTACTTTACAACTCTTGACCTAAAGTCAGGATTTCACCAAACCGAGCTCGCAGAGCGAGATCGAGATAAAACTACGTTTTCTGTAACCGGCAGAAAATATGAATTCTGCCGACTCCCTTTCGGTCTAAAAAATGCGCCCAGTATTTTTCAAAGGGCTATAGATGATGTCCTTCGTGAGCAAATTGGAAAAACTTGCTATGTTTACGTCGATGACGTAGTCATCTTCTCTGAAACTGAAGCGGACCATGTTAAGCACATTGATTGGGTTCTACGAAATTTGAACGAGGCCAACATGAGGGTCTCACGGGAAAAGTCCCACAAATTGAGGGATATTTTGATATCAGAAGATGTCACGTTACTGTATCCAGACTTCAGGAAGCCTTTCGATTTAATGACAGATGCTTCCTCACATGGGCTGGGAGCGGTTTTGTCCCAAGACGGGAAACCAATAACAATGATTTCGAGGACACTCAAGGACAGAGAATTACACTTTGCAACCAATGAAAGGGAACTTTTGGCCATTGTATGGGCCCTGAAAAATCTGCGTAACTGCCTCTATGGAGGTAACATCTTCACTGATCACCAACCCCTTACATTTGCGGTTTCAGACCGAAACCCAAATGCAAAGATAAAGCGCTGGAAAGCATTTATTGACGAGCATAATGCTTACATATTCTACAAACCAAGAAAAGAAAATCACTTTGCTGACGCACTGTCGCGACAAAATATTCACGCTCTGGAGGACCAAGCAGTTGTTACGTTGCCACAATTCACAGTGAACTATCTCTGAGCTACACGATAGAGACAACAGAAAAACCAATAAACTGCTTTAGAAATCAAATCCTTATAGAGGAGGCGTCAGTCGCCTCAACTCGTACTTTCATAATTTTCGGAGAAAAATGCAGGCACTTCATATATTTCTCAGATAGGGACACATTTATAGACACAGTGAAGCATATGGTAAAACCAGATTTGGTCAACGCAATTCATTGCGAACTACCGATTTTGGCCCTCATTCAGCACAGGCTCATCGAGTTATTCCCAGCAACAAAGTTTTCCTATTCTAAGGGATTCGTGGTAGATATTTTCGACAAAACTGAGCAAAAAGAAATTATAACTGCAGAACATAATCGGGCACACAGAGCTGTCCAGGAAAACGTAAAGCAAGTTTTAGGTGACTACTTCTTTCCAAAAATGACTATTAGCAAATGAGGTCGCCATCAATTGCAAAATATGCTCAAAGGCCAAGTACGACCGACACCCAAGGAAGCAACTAATCGGCGAGACACCAATCCCGCCGTACGAATGCCGACGTGAAAACACCAATTCTGCAGCTATGAACATTTTTCCTCAAACAAAAACAATTTTCTGTGACAACGAAGCAGTTTTGAATTCCGAGACCATAAAGTCAATTTTGCTAAATCATTTTAACGTTCAGATAGTTATCGCCCCTCCTTTACACAGCACGTCTAATGGCCAAGCAGAAAGGTTGCATAGCACTCTACTACAAATTGGAAGAAGTCTCAAACTCGAAAGAAAAATCGAGGACACAGTCGACCTAATGCTACAAGCTACCATAGAGTACAATAGAACCATCCATTCAGTCACTAACCTAAAACCACTTGATATAATTCACTCTACTCCAGTCGAGTTTAGGGAGGAAATAAAAAATAAGGTTCAAAAGGCACTGGAAGTGTTATTGCAGAAACACAATGAATCAAGGCAAAATAGGAGCTTTCGAGTTGGAGAAGGGGTATTAGTAAAGACCAATAGAAGATTAGGCAACAAACTTACACCACTGTATGTGGAGGAAAAAGTAGAGGCAGACCTGGGGACAACAGTTCTCATGTAGGGTGGTCCACAAGGACAACCTAAGATCGCAAAGAGTAGAATAGATAAGGTATACACTTTTTAATGGGCACGGCTTTAAAGGTAGTTGCCGGTACCCCCGACATCGACGACTTTGAGCAGATAAAATTCACGCAGGCTCAACTCACCAAATCAAACAACAGGCAGGTACTAATAAATACAAGAACACAGGAACAAATTAATAAGTTAACAGACACCGTAAATAGTATTCTGGCAATATCTAAAAAGGAGCATGTTGATACTGCTCACCTTTATGAAATTTTGTTAGCAAGAAATAGAGTCATGATCAATGAAAAAGAAAATTTAATGCTGTCAATAACACTTGCAAAAATTGATGAGATAAATCCGACGATTCTTGATGACAATGACTTAAAATCAATAATTAATGAGCAATTTACAAATGTCAGTGTAACAGAACTAATGAAATTAGCTAGCATTAAAATTTTACAAAATGATAATGTCCTACATTATCTTATAAAATACCCTAGACCTAAGTTAATCTGTGAAAAAGTTAGTATTTTTCCCATCTCGCATGGCGGAACGATTCTCCATCTCACCGACAACAACATAGTAGCAGAATGAAATAACCGAGTGCTGGCGGTTGGAGATTGCCGGCCAACGACTACATCGATATTCTACAAAGAGGTACCAAATGAGACAAGCGCCCAACAACGTATACTCTGGGGGCATACCACACTGCAACACTCAACCTAACCACATGGATCCTGTAGTGGTGGTCGATGATGGCATTATTGTAATCAATGACAAACCAGCCGAGATGAGGGAGGCGAACGATGTCGAGAAAACTATCACCGGCACATACTTAATCACTCAATGGATCCAAATATGTGAATCGCAACAACAATATCACAGATCACCAGGAGATACTGAGCTTGCCATTTTTGAATAAAATGAATGTGGAAAACCTGCTCTACATTTACGAGATGAAGACGAAAATAACAACAGTACCAGTCCTGGCCTTCTGCGTGACTTTCGTATTTATTACGGTCTGTTATGCCATCCCCGAACTAAAGCAACATCAGAAGAAAAAGCGACAAAAAAAAAACCTTAAGAATACCATCAAGGCCCTGGGAAAGACCGGGGACTGACTTCACTTAAGCGAGGGAGGAGCTAACACAATATGTTCACAGCGGCCGCATACCGCTGACCCAGCAATATTATAGAGCCCACATGCCGATAACCCAGCAATAATCGTCATTATTGCTTTTGGGTCATCACCTTTAATGAGACCAACAGAAGTTGGGCGAGAAAGTTGTGCGCCCGCAACGAAATATCTTGCACGAGCTGCAAGATCGGCATTTCGTTCGGGTGGTGCGACGGATCGTAGAGTTTTAGGTCTAAGAAGTAGAGTTAGTTGTTAATTGGATTCGGATCACTTAAACTGCTCTCAGCTAAAGCTGGTGCAGAAAATGAACTCAATAAGTAAAATGGAATTTGTCTTTTATTTACGAGTACATAGGAACCATCAAAAACAAGTTCATGTAGTAAGTTTTTTTCATTTGACTAAACATTTTTCTATATAATAGAATAATATAATAAATAAATGAAGAATCTAAAATTAGTTACGTCGAAAGACATAATTTTAAGTATTAGGTTTAACTTAGAGCGCCCGCATAAGGCCAGTAAGTTAGAATAAGAATAGTTAAGTTAGTTAAGCTAGTTTTAAGCGTTTTTTGTCTAGCTGTAAGTTTAAGGAATTATGAAATAAAAATGCATTAAAAATGAAAAAATGAAAAATGTTATGCCTTCGCAAGAGCCGTATTGTTTAAGTTGCTAGAAGCCCAAACCCCTGATGGGTTTATGGTTAGCGAAACAAAGCTATCCCAGAAGCACAAATTGGGGAACAGCAAATATAATATTGTCAGAAGAGACCAACCCAACTCTGCACAAGGAGGAGGTGTTGCGATCTTCATACGCAAACAATTGCAATTTAAAGTCATGCACAGCGGTGAAGTGCGAAGATTCCAGGTGCTGGAAGCGTGTATCGTGTGCATCCCTCTCCACAGTGGAAAGAGGATGTACATGACAGCACTCAATGCACCTGAAGCTACTCAATCTACTTTATTTATTTCAGAGCTCGAGATACTTTGTCGATGCTTTTCTGGCAAACGAGGAGATTGACTGGTACCCAAAACAAATGGACGAGACAGCTAAATGAACTATGGACAATACGATAACTCAGAATCAACATACTGACAATGCAGACATATTCCGTAATGCAACAATTAACGCATTACACCAACACAAAAGTAGTCTGCTGTCGAAACTAAAAACCTTGTACAGACAGTTTACTGACAGACAAAACTTGGAGGTTAGGACGCTGAAGTTGTTGATTAAAAACCTCCAGAAATTGATTTGAGAAAACTACAGACTTTCTGTAAATTTGCATTGGAACAACAAATCCTGGCTGCAAAATCCAACAACCCGAGTATGTTCCCGCAAATAAATAAAATATTTCGGAGGAATAATCAAAACGGCCTTTCGTGTTTTAAAATCCCCCGAACGATAAACAATAGATGAATACTGATAACAGCAGGTATAGATCCAGATAACGCAAACAAATTCTTTGTGATCGAAGATCCGCAGGAGAACGTAGAGGCTAGAGGATAGATTTTCTAGGAAGTGTACAAAGTGAACGATACCATTTGCACGAACCACGACCTGGAAAATCGCGTCATTGTGCACAACTTCTACTTTCGAAATAATATAGAGCACTGGCGATCCGAGAACATAGGTTTTACCGAGTTCAATGACGATAACATGGCAAATAATGTCATTGCGGATGAAAGGGTACACCTCCCATACATATCGAAGGTAGAGCTCCAAGCGATATTCGACTCATAGAGGAAAAAAAAAATCTGTGGGAATCGACGGAGTGTCGAACATTGTGCTTCGGCATCTCCCTCCAGAAGCGGTGGACATCTACACCACAGCAGTGGTATAACCCATCCCCAAAAGGGGTAAGGACACTTCCAAACCGGCAAATCTCCGGTCGATGAGTCTACTTCCGAACATCAGCAAGGTATTCGAAAAAGTGATGAATAGAGCCCTGCTTAAGTGGACTGAGGACTGTAATATAATTCCTGATAACCAATTCGGTTTTAAGGCGGGGCATGATACAATACCTGCCGCGTCTAAATTGGTATCGGATATCCAATGAAACAAAAGCAAGAACCAATGCACAGGTGCCTGCCTGATTGACTTGGAGAAGGCCTTCGGTACCGTATGATTAGAGGGACTCTCTTACAAGCTAAGCAGGCTGGGCATAAGCAAACCATTGCTGTACATACTTCATAACATGCTCACCAGTAGACAGTTAATCGTCAAAAATGGCAATGTGACTTCTGCTGGAACATTTCTAATTAAAAACGGTCTGCAACAAGGTGCGGTTAATTCACCGATTCTTTTCAACATTTACACGAGCGATCTCATAGGATCACTTCTCAATGCCATAGCGTATACAGACGGCTTGATCGCGTACAGATCAGGACCAAAAATCTAGGTCATTGCAATTCTCTTGCAACGTGACTTCGATAAGATTCAGCGATATTGCGATGACTGGAAGTTGAATATCAACTTCTAGAAATCGGAAACCATTCTTTTTAGGACGCCGTTGTCTGGTGCCTCTAGGGATACCAGAAAGAATTGGCTAAAGTTCTCAATAGTTGGACCGCACGGACAGCCATTTGCGAGTCGAACTGTAGTCAGATACCTATGGCTCTGGTTAGACCAATATCTATATTTTAACAAACATATAGATGCTGCTCTTGCCAGAGCCAAATGTGCTTTTGCCCTTACAAAGAGCGTTTTTTATAGCAAGCAGCTCGATGCAAGGGTAAAGGTATACTGCTACATGGCCCTCATCTGGCCCATGCTCGTATAGGGATGCCCGGTGTTGTTCAACGTGGGAGCGAGCTTGTTGGAAAAGATTCGGGTGTTTAAGAGGGTTTGCCTTCATTTATATAGAACACTAGAGTCCCAGTACATAAGAGTACAGAGTCCTATACAACAAAGCTAACCTAATAAGAGTGGATAATTTCGTTATCAAGCTGGTTCCAAGGCACATTGAAGGAGCAACGAGCTCCACGAACAACCTGATCTCCGGGGCTTATTACCCCCGGAGATCAGGTTGTTATTATTTTCTAATTTTATCAAACAATTTTTCTTAGTATTTATTAATAATTAAACAATAAGACAAATAAAACAGTTAGGTACGGTACGTCGAAAGACATAGTTTTAAGTATTAGGTTTAGCTTAGAGCGCCCGCATAATGCCAGTAAGTTAGAATAATATAGTTAAGTTAATTAAGCTAATTTTAAGCGTTTTTGTCTAGCATTTAAGTTGTAATCGAATTGAGTTAATAAAAGTGTATTTAAAATGAAAAATTGAAAATGTTGTGCCTTCGCAGTAGAGATGACTTAGCTTTCGCTAGTGATCAACTTTTTTATTTCTTTGGTGCGAAATAAATAGATGATTCTTAACAACAGGATTCGAACCGTGAACCAATAGCGTGACAAGCTATGATGTTACCGTTACATCATGGCCACCATAAAGCTCAAGTTTACCAATGTGACGTGACAAGCCATGAGCTAGAAGCCAACCCAACCCAACCCGGACCTGACTCAATCTTCTCTGCATTTATTAAAAATTACGGTAAATCAACAAAAATATTCCTATTAAAGATCATAAACTCAATCTGGAACCAACATATTAATATACTAAAATCCTGACAGAAAGCAATAGTTATACCAGTACTTAAGAATAACAAAGACGCAAAACTAGCAGCAGACCAATCTCTTTAACATTCATACGTACAAAACTAATGGAAAAGATGACAGCCAGCAGACTTAACTGGTTCCTCGGAAGCCAACAACTCATAACTAAATACCAAGCAGGATTTAGGAAGAGCCTATCGACCACCTACCAAACTTAAAATTTTACCAACCAAGCAAAAGAATCTTTCAATAACAAAGAAAGCACCCTCGCTACATTTATAGATTTCAAAGCATCATACGATAGAGTCTGGAGAAGAAACCTCATATGCAAGCTAAAAAAAATTGGAATAAAAAAAAACATTATTACCTGGATTACAAATTTCATAACACAGAGATTGATTTCAGTAAAATTTTGAGACAACCAAACCAAGTACAAACAAATAAAAATAGGAGTACCACAGGGGTCGGTCCTTAGTACAATCCTTTCCAATATCTATATAAATGACCTTCGCAAAATGTTAACAAACAATAGCCAAATCCAAATAGCCATGTTCTCTGATAACGTAGTCTTATGGACCAGGTGCAGAACAACGACAAAAAACACCAAACTAAGTTAGAAAGCGAAATTAACGAAGCAATGAGCAAACTTAACACCTGGGCTAACGAAAACAACATGGAAATAAACACCGAAAAATCCTTCTACCAATACGTTTCGCTAAGGCACAATAGCAAAGAATTCCAAATAATAAGCAATAATTCCAATGTCCGGAAAGCGGACTGCATGAAATACCTTGGCATACTTTTAGATAATAAATTAACTTGGAAAGACCATGTGAACGAAATTGCCAACAAAGTGCAAAAGAAAACAATCATCCTAAAACGTCTAGCAGGAATAAAATAGGGAAGATCACTTAAGACGTATAACACCTACATAAACCCACAAATCCTTTTCGGATACGAACCACTTATCACAGCTAATACATCAACAATAAATATACTTGAAAAAACTCAACAAGGATTGTTGCAGGCGGAGTTAAGACAACCAACTCTTACGCACTGAGACTATACAGAGACAACCGTAAAATTACAACCGAAATACAAAAAAGGGCAAGCATTTTACAAACAAAAGTTTCAACACTCCCGCAACACTACATATACTTAAACAAGTCAATTACCAACAGTCAGCTAAAGACACAGCCTACATTTATGCAGAAAACAATTGATCTGAGCAGCAAAATTAAGATAGATTTCAAAGCCGACCAACTAATACCACCAATGAACCCAATAGAACATTACTACATAGAAGCTCGCACAAACATCAAACACAGATCAAAAAAATCCAATTACACCCCGGACGAACTCAAACAACACACCTTGGAATTACTGAGCACAAAATACCCAGAAACAGAATGGCTCAGGGTATGCACGGACGGCTCGAAACTAAATCACAACAGCAACGCGGGAGCGGGCGTTCACTGCACTCTCTCCAGCCACTACATCCCCCTGCAAGGACTAGAGCGAACCTAGAACGACTAGACGTGAATCCAACAAATAAAAAATATAGTCCTTCTGAACAACTCGAAAGCCGCCATCCAATCGATAACATCTTAAGGTTGAACTGAAGCTAATGTCATACTTCTACGTTAAGTTTCCTTCAGTACTGTCAATTGCTCAAGCAGCCCATAATAGGCGTATGTGTTCGGAAGCAAAAGTTCTCGTCCGCTCACCGAAATTAAGCAACACTGGCCGCGGTTAGTACTTAGATGGGGGACCACTTGTAAAATTTTCATACTTACACTTATGAAAGAGCGAATCCATTTGTTCTTTCGTAAGTGAGCAAAAGTGAACGAAAACTTAACGAATCGAAACAAAAAAGCTATTATAGTCACACAATATAAATCCTTGTATTCGCACTATTTCAGAAGTGGTCGTACGAAACCATTCTTCTATTATAGTTCAGCCTTTACGATCGACCTGCTAGCAATACTATAATAGACATAAAACAGAAACTCAAATTCATCTCAAAACAAAATAAGTATAGAAACGAATCTGCCGACGACCTAGCTAAAAAAGCAAACTCAACACAATTAACACGAAGGAAAAACCTGTTGCCAGAATAAAAACCAACATAACAAAAACATTTTAACACAATAGACATAGAAGAACACAAACAAATAGCTGACACCAAATACTGGAAGAACATTAAAGAGCTAGGCAGGGCTAACTCTGACGCCCCAAGAAGAGGAGCAGTGACGCAGTTGAGAATGGCTACTAAACATGATTGTCTACCCCACCACCTATTCAGAATCGGGATAAAACCGAATGCCAACAGCACGCTCTGTAACGACACCAATGCGGACCAACAACAACAGGTTGGCTTTTGCCTGCCATCGTGTGCACACGCGTTCTTAACCCTCTCCAACGTGGTGACAAAAAAAAATAATAATTTCATCTATCAAGGAAAAAATAAAAAAATAAAATCGATCGCGCGCCAAATCAATTCAGTGGAAGACAAAAAAAAAATAAATAAATAAAATAAATAGATAATTAAAAAAAAGCAAATAAACAATTCAGTGTCGGTGTATTCCATCCTTTCACCCCCACTCACTCGGTGTTGCGCTTCTTTCGTTATCGCAATTGGAGCATATGCTACATATGTACATACTTCCAGTTGCGATGACTGAGAGAGTGTAACATTTGATGCATAGAGGACTGTGAATGTTTATCCGAATAGTCGTTTGGGCAT